>JAYESA010000019.1:22925936-23246014 GCA_036927795.1 Iris macrosiphon | reverse complement strand
GCTTATTTGCTTCTAATCTCTTGTGCCTCCCTCTATGCGCCTTTATTCGTCAAAATTGAAACCTACAGAACAATACAAGATTCAATTAGTACGAATATAATGACATAGTAAGATTGTAACTAAAAATATGTAAAGGAAGAAAACGTATATATCGCAGGTAAACCATTCAACAAGGATGACTATTGTTTTATTCAATTCTAGTTAAAAAAAACATGAAAAACACTTAAATAATGCATAAATATGTAAATTATATTTTTCTATTTTTTTTTACTAATTAATTAATAATTATTTAAATTGCCGATACATCCGATACCAACATATCCGATACTCCGATCCGATACCGCCGATACTGCCGATACTGCCGATACCGATACTCATACAAACTGTCCGATACCGATACCGATACCGAGTTCTTGAACCTTGTTTGAAAGGGAAGATTTTATCCCTACCTCTCTCTGTTTATGTATACTTTGATACTAAAATCTGCATGAATGAGGGAAGATGAGAAGCATCCGAGTCCCTCTTGTTCTTTTCCACTCCCCTCTATAGCTCTCTCCAACCTTATACACTCAGCTGGCGCTGTTTGACGGCTCCTGAAGGGTCATCCAGATTGGCGACGTCCTCAACCATGGCGACGACGACTACCTTAGGTTTCCCTACCAGCATTGCCTCAGATCTGAGGTCTCAAGATACCATAACCATCTCCTTACCATCGAAGGCAACTACAATATCACAAAAACTGACAACTTGCTACTTCATCACTTTCGTGTTCCATGAGTGGACTTCGATTCTGATTCCTAATCATTGTAATCATACCAGATCTTGATGTATTACCCCCTCAACCACTTGGAATCCAATCACCCTCATAGTGGAGGTTTCTTCAAGGTAGTTTCCTATTGATTCACACGTGGAACATGCAGGGAAACTGAAACACCATCATAATTTTGATCCAATACAAGAATCATCGTGAAGCTATCCAACTGGTAGGAAGGTCTGCAAATTCAAGCGTCACTTTTGGTAGTATAGCTATGTATCCTATATAATATTTGAAGCATTATTGATGTGTTAATGCATTATTATATCCGTAGAAGATCTGAAAATATCATATTCTGCTGGCTGTGCCAGATTGTTGATTAAGGTAACTTCGGGTAAAAGAGGTTTTCCATTGAACTAGGAATATCTGTCAGTGAGAGGAAAACAGTCCTCTTTGAAGTACTATGCTGACATTTCTG
Source organism: Iris macrosiphon (assembly GCA_036927795.1). Lineage (NCBI taxonomy): Eukaryota > Viridiplantae > Streptophyta > Magnoliopsida > Asparagales > Iridaceae > Iris > Iris macrosiphon. The sequence goes on along the minus strand of JAYESA010000019.1, from coordinate 23,244,782 downwards.
AAGTCTCAAATTTCTTATGCTGGAAAAAAGAAGAAGTCTTACATATTGTTTGGGAAGAGGGGGGGGGGGGGGGATAGGGGGAAGGAAAAAGTTTCAAGGTGTATAATGGGCCGGGCGGCCCGGAACCCGGCCCGGTCAACGCCGGTCAACAACCCGGACCGGCTTGGCCCACCCCCTCCGCGGGTCCGGGTTGGGTCGACAAAATCGGCCTGTAAGCCCGGCCCGGCCCGGCCCGGGTGTGCAACAGTGCGGGTTCGGGCCGGTTCACGGTCGGGCCATGCCGGGCCGGCCCAGTTTGTTTTATATATATATATATATATATATATATATATATATATATATAATCTAAAAAAATTATAATTTTTTTTAAGAATAATTTTTTTTATGACCTGGTTTGTACAATATTTTTTTTTATAAAACCAACTGACTAGGGTAGTAATCATTTGTGTCAAAGAAATCACCTATGGATCTCTATTTAAAGAGCACATCTCCTTTCACCCGTATGTGCAGCCGACGTGGGACTAAAAGTTCTCTTTACATATGAAATCTTCCAACCATGTGCTACATAGAAATGAGAACATTTGCTAGTTCTTTTTTAATCATTTAGTCCCACACCGGCTGCACATATGGATGAAAGAAAATATGCTCTTTAAATAGAGACCTATAGGTGATTTTTTTGGCACAAATGACTACTACCCTAGTCAGTTGGCTTTATAAAAAAAAATTACATCTTGCCATTTTAGTTGGCGAGAATTATAATTTTTTTACTAACAAATAACTTATAATTATCTATTTATTATATACATAATATATTATATAATATATAAAAAAATTGGTCCGGTCCAACCCGAAACCGGCCCGGACCCAGCCCGGTCGACCCGGACCGCAAGCCACCGGGTCATGGGCCCGTGCTGGGTCGGCCTTCAGCGCCTACGAGCCGGCCCGGTCCACACCTGGGTTTGAATCCGGACCGGCCCGAACTCGGTTAAAACCGGTCAAACCGGGCCTCGGGCCGGCCCAAACCGGCCCATTACACACCTTGAAAAAAGTTGAGGAAAAAATGAGAGGAAAATGAAAAGTAATGATGTTTGGGATGGGGGGTGGGGGGAGGGAAAATGAAGGAGAGGAATTTGAGGGAAAAATTCATGTGGGCCCCACTAAAAAAAATTCTCCCAAAAGTGGGAGGAAAGTGGAGAGATGTGAGAATTTTTGAAGAATTTACGTGACTACCCCTAAAAAAGCTAAGTATTAATTATGATTTGAAAAAAAACATTGGCTAAATAGTAATTATATATTTATTCTACAAAAAAATAAAAAATTAAGGGTGCGTTTGATTGCAAGTTGGAAAATATGTGGAAAAGAAATTAATTCCACGGAATTATTATTGTAGAAAAAAATTCCATGAAAAACTTAATTTGGTGTTTGATTGCCAATATTTTCCATGAAAAATATCATTTTCCATGGAAAATGATATTTTTCTATGGGTTGGACAACTTTCATTTTCCACCATTTTGGAGGAAAATATTGAAAATGATAGTTTTTTGGAAAATGATTCCATGGAAAATATAAGCTATAAAACACTACAATTGGTGGAAAATTTGTGATGGAAATATTTTTCATGGAAAAAAAAAAACCAATCAAACACGGCATAATTCTTTAACTTTTCCTTCCCTTACTTTTTGGTCATCCAAACAAGGGAAGGAAAAATTAACTTCATCTTCATTTTCCTTCCCTTCATTTTCCTTCCTCTCAAATTTTCTTTCCCTTCCCTATAAAAGTTCCCAAACACACCATTAACGGCTAGGGTAGGGTCAAGTTACCCTATACATCCAGTATCACAACTTTGCAGTCTCTTATAACCATTCACCCATTCCTTATTGGAGGATTTGATAATGAATCACGATTCTTTGATCTTATAATATGACAAGTATTTCAGATCCTTGTTAGTAAAATGCTGCCTCTCCTTGTATACCTGTTGTGTTACCCTACATTATTGTATATTTGTCATTTGTTGAGCGTGTAAAATTTCTCTCTCAGGATATATATACTATTCTAAGCATATACATGGTTAATCTCTTACAGGTAAAGTGTAGTAACTCCAATTGATTGTCTTCCCTTATTTTGGTTTAGATGATTATTGGGCAATTGCCCAGATTGTCTTTACTGTACATGGACTTATTTGTATCATATACCATTAGAACCAGAAATTACCCCATTCTTAGTCTTGGATGTTGAAAGTGGGTAATGAACTGAAACCAAGTTCGCCAACTTTTTCTTTATATTCCTTTCTTTGGTTGTAACAAGTTAAAATAATTTGTCCTTTTTAGGTATCCTTTATAGATTCTTGGTACATGTCACTTGGTCCTTTAAGACAAATGTTCCTCAAGATGATGAAGAAATCCAGTAGTCCTCAGAAAAAAGTTGTTTATTCTTTTGGTGACAACTATGACTTCAGGAAGGAGCTTCAAATCTTGAATCTTCTGACAGTGTAATATTTTTGCTCGAGCACACTTATCTTTAATCTTTAATCTACGTGAATTTACTGCAATTTACTGAGCTGCAATCTTCTCTTCTCTGCAGATATATATTTCTAATTGACAAGTCTGGCAAAATCAGATGGCAAGGATATGGATGGGCAACAGAGGAAGAACTGTCTTATCTTCTTTCATGCACATCACTTTTACTATATGGAGATGAGGCGGAATAGTCTTTTACTTACTGCACTAGATTGTATCCTTGTCAGCAAATTTTGTTTTGATGTGGTTTCAGGTTTTGATCAACCCTTTTATCCCTTTAAGTATAGTCTTGTAACTGTTGAGGCTTCAACTTGTGCCATTTTGTGAGGAATGCTTCTCTTGAATAATAATATCAAACACTTCTAGACAACATGATGAACAATATTACTATGGTTTGTTTTCCTTTGAATATATTTTTTGTCGAGAAACATGTCACTTAGATAATGATCCATCCTTGCTATTCATCAGAAGTTATCATCAGGCTTCTTCATTAGTGCGTCAACGAACATACAGCATGTTTCATTTGGTGCAGGATTACCTTGCTTTTCTTTGCAATACTTAACATTGTAATTGCATTGTAGATTCCAGTCAAGACTGATCTCAGCAATTGTAAAGGTATTCCTCAGTTTTATATTTGCTCTTTTTTATCAGAAAGTTTAAAAAGTATATATCGATGAGACAAAACATATCAGAAGTACAAGGGGAGCAAACTATTTGAAGGTTACAGTACAAAAAGATGTCGGTTTATGGTTGAAACTAAATAGTCAAAACCTAAACTGAAATTTTAAAAAACCGAAACCAAACCGAATCGAATTCGGTTTGTTTGGTTGGTCTATTTCTATTGTTTAATGGATAGAACATATTTAAATTTTATTAAAAAATATAATTTTTATACACACATTTGTTTTATTTTAAAGTGTCCAAAGTTGGATTAGTTGTTAAATTACTAAAGTTAGACTTCAAAACACATATATAGTATTGTTGTTTTCAAAATATGCACATTTAATCACAAAATATGCATATAATTGAGACTATTTAAATAATTGTATAAGTTTTTTTCGGTTTTCGATTTTTGACCCCTATTTTTTTTTTTTGTATTTTCATAGCTGAAAGCGAACCGGTTTTTTTTTTTTAAATGTGAGCCAAATTTCTTATTCGATTAGTTCTATTTTCAGTCCAAAATCTAAAAATGCTCACCCCTACTTAACGAATGAATGAGAATCATTCTTCTCTAATGCCACTATTAAGTAAACTAGTAACGTTCACCACGTAAAAAAAAAAAAAAAAAAACTATGTTATTGTTGTAAAATTAAATACAAATTTAAATTATATTAAAATATTTTAAATATGACTTGAATATATTTTAATTATAACTTTTTATAGATATATTTTTAGAATTTTGAATATATATTTAGTTAGATAATACCATGTTCTTAGTTTAAATATAATTAGAATATTGAATCTATTGTAGGATTTATTATAAGTTAAGGTAGTTAGAAGGATTTAGAATTTTTATTTTATTTTTAACTACGTGAAGAGATATATACACGGTTATAAAGATTTTTTATTCATTTATTTTATTATTTATTATTTTTATTTTTATTTAGTGGAGGATATACATACAATTTGTACAACTATTTTTTTAGTCGTTTTCAAGTTCCATTATAATAGAGTTTTTATCGGGCACTTCATTTCTTACTCGGGACTATTCCAAATACAGTTCTTTTTATTTACAAGTTTGTCAGCATGAAAACTTACTCAAGACTAGTCCACTACATAGTATAAAAGTTCCTCCCAAATTTCCAATATGGATGGGTTACATGTTCATGCATAAATTTTATTTTCTATGGACCAAAATATTGTTTATGATTCATTTTTTTTAGAGATTTTTGAAGTTTCAAATCCATTATAGGATTTTGAACTTCGAAAATTCGCGCACAGTTGCGACGAGGACGATGATGATATGTCAAAAATTTTAACAATCCTGTATAAAATTACAACTGTCCAAAATTTTGATAGTCATGTACAAAGTTAGGACTGCCAAAAATTTTGACAGTCCTAACAATAGTCAGGACTGTCAAAAAATTGACAGTCTCAACAATAGTCCTAACAATAGTTATTTTGATTATTTCGCACCATAAAAAAATCATATAAATAAGATTTAACCTATTCAAATTTACCACAACAAAATGTACTCTCCCTCTTCTAATACTTATAATCAATATTGTATATTTTCCGTGAAATTGTTAGTTTCTCAAGATTGAAGTGCAAAAAATAAAAAAATTTGAGGCTTCAACTCGATCAATCACAACCAAACTACACCAATTCTACATCCGACTTTTAAGAAAATCAAGTTGAGTTTTAAAATTTTAATGTTATATTACATACATAGTTAGTTTTGATATTCCAAATTGATTAATTGTTTATTACAATTTTTGCTTAATAAATATAATATGAATCATCTACTGGTTCTAACAAACACTTTAATATTCTTTCGAAATATTGTTATAATATTTATAATATTTTTTCTAATAATGATTGTGTTAATTCTGTAGAAATGAACTACCACCGACCAAATGTCACATTCCGAAAGTAGAAATGTTAATAGTATTGTTCCGGTCCTAGGACAATATCATTTATTAGAATTATTTTATTAACTTATTTGTCACAATTTATTTCAAAATGATATGTGCACAATATAGTTTGTGATTTAGAATATTTTTTTAAGGATGTACCATATAGATGAAATTATATATATTTGATGTTGAAATTATGTATTAGATATTACGCATGCACTATATTAATACAAGTTCAAGTAGTGATTACCATTAACTGAGAAATTAAATGCTACTCCAATTTTTGAATTTATATAATATTTTACAATATTACATAAATTTTATTCCGAGTTTATTATCTAATTTCTTCTTTAGTTTTAATTTAGACCATTAATATTTTTTATTTATTTGTAAAATATAAACATGTTCCTGGTTTTGATTATGTCTTCTTTTAAAATGGAAGAAAAAAATTCTAAAATATTGGTTTGCTACACCTCTTTTGTATTGTATGAGTGCAGATTTTTTTTTTCTAAAATAAAATTAGATATTGTATTTATTTGTTAGATAATTTTCATGACAATATAATATTTGTGAAAAGTAGTTTAAAATATAAATTAAATAAGTTTTTGATGCTATAATTAGTTTATATGAATAAAAAATGTGTTGAAACGATCTAATTCAAACGTGTTAAATATAGTAGTAGATATAGTTTAATTTATAAGTTATCAAATGCTAAGAGTACTACAAACGAAGATAATATTTTATTTTTATTCCTTCCCAACTCCAAAATTGTCCTTGTATTCAACTGCTATGATGAAGATGAGCACGATTCTGGATCAATTTTTTTATTTTATTTTAGAGCGGTGAAAATGCACGAAAAATTTAACATATACTTTCTTCTGACGTGATGTTCACGGTAGCATCGGAATCTTATTTGAGTCAAGGTTAAAGAATGCTAAGGAATAAGAAAAGCAAGATACTATCATATATTTTTGAAGTCTGCTTTTGCATTCAAGATTGGGTTCGTGCAAAAAACGAACTCAACGCTTAAGCGACATAAATACCGACGTTAAAGAATTGGACTTTCAATCACTTATTGTAGCTGACACTACATGAGCTGAAAAATAAAACGACAAAGTCTTGCAGAGTTAGATCAATTTATCTAAAAATCAAATATTTGAAGATGTCGAAGACTGGAACAAATAAAAAAAAAAAATGGACATGCAGATCGGAGACTGAAGATCAAATTGAAAATAAAATTTATACTTTGACTTTTTAAGTTGTTCTAAAAAAAATAAAAATGCCATTAAAATTTTCAACTAAACAAAATTAATAAAGTTTTATTTTCATTAATTTTTCTTTTTTCTTTTGTAGATTTTTTTTTGTTGTCAAAGTCAAAGTCCATAGCAAAGGCAATCAGTTTTTGTTTTAAACCGGACTAATCCGGACCCAACTCGCTCTAGCCCGATCCGGCTAAAATGGGCTTATGGGTCAAACCGAACTGGATTTGAGATTTTAGACTAAAGTCCGGTCCCAGACTTGATCAAACGCGGACAGTTATTTGCCTGGACTAGTCCAACCCGACCCACTTAACACCTTGAGCTAGGAACTAGCTACCAATACTAGCAGAACTGGGTCTAAAAAGATTCAATCACCCTTCCTATGCCGGCCACGTAAGTACCACGGGGCCCACAAGAGACCGAGACGTGTCAACCCCCTCTTCTTCCTTCCTCCTCCGGAAATGCTCCTCCGCCCACTCCAAATCCCAATCCTAATCCCCCTCCAAAAACCCTAACCCTAACCCTAACCCTATCCCTATCCCTATCCCTAGCCATGTCCGTCCATCTCCAATCCCACGCCTTCGCCGGGAACCCCCTCAAGCCCAAACCCTCCTCCACCTCCCCGCTCGAAACCCTAAAATCCTTCCTCCTCTCCTCCGACGACCCCGGCTCCCCCAACCTCAAGGTCCTCGCCTTCAAGAAGGGTCGGCCGCTGGCCCGGTCCTCCGATCCGGCCCCCGACTCCTCCCCGGCGCCGCCGAGCTGGCACCTCGGCTGGACCTCGCCGGCGAGTTTTGGCGAGTTCTCGGCGGACTCGTTCGTGTACTTGGGATCCAGGGATGGGGAGGGGGAGGTGGACTATTGGGCCGTGGATCTCACGGGTGCGGGGACAGCGGTGAAAGTGGGCGGTGGAGGGGACGGGTTGTGCTTCGTGGAGCTGAGGACTCTCATGGTGGCCACGGACTGGGCCGATGTCGCGGCCATGTCGGAACTGGCAATCGCTGGCCATGTTTGTATTCGTTCTTTTATATATAGAATGAATAAACTTGGTGTTAACATACCGTTATCAAATTTTAGTTGGTAATGATGTTGATCTTAGAATGCTTAGATGAATAAATTGTAATTAGTTTAAAGATGCAATAAGAAACATGCATTTCATGGGAAGTTGGAGGAGACCTCCAATTGAGGATGCACCCAACGAGGAGAAGTGAGAATTTATTGAATGGAGCCTGCTAGAGTTCTAGGGGTAGGCAGCCTAAATGAACTTGGATTGGTTATATAAAAAAGCATATGTTTTTTTGTTAGGATTATTTACACTAACCTTTCCTATGTTTTTTGTTTATTACACGGACCTTCCTTATTTTGAAAATAATTACACAGACCTCTCATATGCTTTATATTTTATTTTTAAAATAAGGGTGGTTATTGTAATAATCCTTTACATAAAAAAGGATTATTTACACTTACCTTCCCTATGTTTTAATAACCACCCTTATTTTAAAAATAAAATATAAAGCATATGAGAGGTCCGTGTATTATTTTCAAAATAAGGAAGATCCGTGTAATAAACATGAAACATAGGGAAGGTAAGTGTAAACAACCCTTTTTGTTAAGGTTACAACTATATAGAGCTGAATGGAAGAAAAACTACTCAATAGCAGATCCCAAATTTTGGGATTAAGGTTTGTTGTTGTAATAATGCAGTAATGGAATGTTACATGGCACCCCATACTTTATTAACGAATGCGTTCTTAATGAAAACATTAGCGGCCCAGCTCATTTCCTATATTGCATTGGACATATAGTGTTTTGGCAACATGAAAACTAAGGCTGCAAATGAATAGAGCAGCTTGCAAAGTAGACTCGTCTCAGATCGACTAGTTTTCACTAATGAGCAGATCTTTAACACAGGAGTGAGCTCCATTGCCTTAACGAGCCGAGGTTGAACATGGAAATATCTGCCCATGAGGTCACTAACAAGCTCGACGAGTAGTTAGCTTAGCTCGACTATATCGACCTAACTAGGACTCAACTCTGGTCGATTCACATTTACATATGCATTTATTCTTTTAGGAGAAACCTGCAACAACAAAACCCGAAAAAAACATTTAAAGGAAAACATCTTGTCGTCCCCGACAATATTTTAAAAAGCTCTATGCGCTCCTATGCGATCTGCCTCGCCTCATCGCCTGAGAGCGCTTAGGCGCATCTAGCTTTGGCCGCCGCTGAAAAGCGCCACCTCGACAACTTCTCAATTTTTTTCATAATATTTTTGTCACGTTTGTATCTTATGTTAGGTTATCAAATATGTCATATATACCTAAACACTAATCAAACTTGAGATTTTAGACAATAAACTGAAAAAGAGTCAAATACCAAACCACTAGAAAACAACAAAGTAATTTAAAAAGATTACAAAATATAGTCTATGAAATACAACATTAAGTTTAAAAACAATAATGTCACATATAAGTCATTAATGTAGAAGATGAATTGTTTAAATGGAAAAACAAACATAAGATAATCAAATAGTCAATGTTCCACATTCCTAAATGACTTAACGATTCTTTCTTCTTACTCAATCATCCATCATTTCATCTAAGTCTAAGAGATCATCTTGAATATTATCATCAATATCTTAATTGAAAATAAAATCTTCTTCCTCATTGATTGGTAGATTTTGTATATCATCTCATCATCTCCCGTCTCTCTTCCTATACAAGTCCATAAAACTTATAAAAATCAAACAAAGTTCAAAAAAGTTGCATAAAACACCCAACACACCTAAGCGTGGGCCTAGACTTACCTAATCTCGTCATTGGCGTCATTGGCGTCTTTCTCACATAGATGTCGCCTAGAGAAGATACCTCGCATGTCTTTAGAGTAGGCGATGAAACATCACCTTTTGGGCACCTAGGCGTGCATGGGCGGTGTCTTTAACAAAACTAGCCCTACACAGTCTCGGAAAACAACTAAAAGGTTTACTCTCTAGTGCAAGAATAAATGAGCACAGATGCTTCAAACTTTAAGAGAATGTTGTCTAAATGAGCTAACTTTTAGATGAAAGCCAACCAAGCACTCGAATCTAGCCTGAGCTTGAAGTTACGCACACATTTTTTCGCTCCATTGAGACAACTCTACGTAACCTCATTTAGACTGTGGTTAAGTTGGAAGGCTATAGAAATTAGTAAACTGGTGTGTCCTCTTGAACTTTCTTGAGACTTTCCATGTTTCTAAAAGGTCTAGACTTTTCTTATCATGCAAGTAATTTATTAAGAAGTCTTGTAAATATCTTAGGCCTAGAAGTTTCCAACCCTTGGATGTTGGACAAGTGGTACAATTATTGCTACACTCGTAAGGGCCCTTGAGCCTATGTATATGCCTATGGTGAGAGTCTCATTTGCTCCTCACCACCAAAACCTTACAAGCTTTCTTTTATATATTGATTTTATCTTAAGTTTCCAAACTTTGATCTACTCTTCTCTCCTTAGCACGACCGTTCAAGGAAAACTTTTGCGAAGATTTTAGAAGATAGAACATGCGTAGCACGAGTGAAATGTTGGCAAAAACACTAAGTCCATGACTAGGATATCTGAGCCAAGGTCGATCGTCGCCATCCAACATCGTCAAGGAGCGTTCAGGGTGGCTGGAGAGGCCCTAGGACACCAGAAGAGGCAAGAGCAAGGAGTTGTCAATAGAGCGTGCCCTTGACGAGTTGAAGTCCTACATTGGAGCTCTTAGAGAAGGGCGAGACAGACGTTAAGCTAAAATTGAAACAAAACAATGTGACTTGGTAAGAGATCTCGTGGATCGGAAAGCAATGTTTCCAATGCCACGTCGCTAGAGCAACTTTGGAAGTTTCGAGCTGAATTCGAGAAGGAGTACGAGACGATTCGTACAGAGATTGTGGAATTGCGCGAGGCTCAAGACTAAGATGATGATTCTTGAGAGGGTTATTGTCAAAGGCAGACTTAGAGTAGAAAGGCACCGAACATAGAGTATCCTGAGCCAAAATTCTTCAGTGGTCTGCGAGATGCGTAGCACATACATAATTTCCTTTGGAACGTGAAAGAGTTCCTTAAGACACTTTGCGTCGAGGATGAGGCCGAGAAGGCAAACACTGCTGCTCTTTATTTTTATCGAAGATACTATGATGTGGTAGCGCCGGAGGTGCATAGAAATGGAAAAGGAATTGTGCTCGATTTATATATGGGAGGATCTTAAGAAGGAGATCAAAACCCAATTCTACTTAAAGAACGTCGAGTTTGTTGCGAGGAGACGCTTGTGACAACTCAAGCACACTGGGTCACTTAAGGATTATGTTGCGGAGTTCACTCACTTTTGCTTGACATCATTAATATGGGTAGAGTTGTCAAGTAGGTTGGGCCGGCTTGACCCAAATTTGGGTCGGGCCAGGTCGGGCCTCTCATGCCCATGTACTATGGCGGGACGGACCGGACCGGGCCCTAAGGGTAGAAATATGAGCCCAACCCGACACGTGGCCCATGACACGGTGGGTTTCGAATTGGGCTGTACCCGGCCTCGGTATATTTTATGTAAAAAAAAATCTTCAAAATTTGAACCTCAACTACTTTTTAAAATTTGAACTAAATAACGTGCGTCAATAACCAACTAACATGCATGAGAGACAATTATGCAAAGTTGACAAATGATAATTAAGCTAAGTCTAGAGAAATTAAAAGAAAACAACACAACAACATTGCTAAGTGCTGATATAAAAAGAAAGAGAACTATATAATAAAAATGCATTCATACTTTTTTTCTTCTGTTGGTTTGGCTTAACCAACTCAAAACATCTTCATATACCCAACTTAAGAGGTATGCGCATTCCATACCTATGTTCTTATAGAATTTTTTTTTCAACACATTTAAAGGAATGGAATCTAGTGTGTAGCTATATTCGCATTTAAAGGAATGATAATTAATCGAGCCATCCCATGGGTCGTTTTTTAGGTCAGACTCGTGTCGGCTGGGCCCGTCCGACTCATTTGAAATGTCTAAATATGGGTGAGGAAGACCGTCTCTTCTACCTTAATTGGTTGCAACCGTGGACAACCCAAGAATTGCAGAGGCAACGAGTTCAAGACTTGACGTTGTTGTCTTGGCAGTTGGGAAGCTTATGGAATATTGACGAAGTGAATGTCCAAGTCGAACCCAAAGACCTCCAAGGCCAATGATGGGGAAGAGAAGAAGAGCAACAATAAAAATGAGGCTCCGTTGAAAGACAAGCAATATACGAAGCCTTAAACATAGCGCATAATCTCGTGCTACATGTGCGGAGGAAACCATTGTGCACGTGATTACAACAATAAGGGCAAGCAGGTAAACACGGTCCAAGGTGAGGAGTCCGAGGACGAGGAACCAAGGACGGGGCTCAGATAGGAGCTCTACACTTGCTCAATGCCTTGAAGAGCAAGCCCATCGTAGCCAACATCCCGAGTATGATACGAAGATCAACGACAAGAGCACCCGGGCGATGGTCGACACAAGAGCCACACACAACTTCATCTCGGACACGGAAGTCCCATGCTTAGGTCTGGTGCAAGAGAAGGACTCGAGTACGATGAAGACTCTTAATTCGGTAGCTTGTCTAGTGCACGGGTGGCCAAAACGGGAGTCACCAATCTCAGGACTGCATCGAGGTTGACTTCAAGATGATTTTCAACATGGATTTTCTTACATCAGCAAAGGCAATACCGATGCCACATTTGGGAGTCGTCGCCATTATTGAGGAGGGCTCGTCATGCATTTTGGGTGTTGCACAAGGAGAGCCATCGAAGGAGAAACGTCTCTCCGCCGTCTAACTCAAGAATAATGTCAAGCACAGAGAGAGAATACTTAGCGGTGCTCAAGACGGAGAAGGCATCTGAGAAGGGGGATCTCGCCAGAGATTAGTGACTTCCTCGCAGAGTTCGGGGAGCTCATGTCACAAGAGCTTCCGAAAATGCTACCTCTACTGAAACAGGTGGACCACACTATTGAGTTGGAGCCGAGCACGAAACGTTTTCCATGGCCCCGTATTGCATAGTCCTGCCAGAGATTGATGAGTTGAAGAAGCAATTGAAAGAGCTGCTCGATAAGGGGATTCATTAGGCCGTCCATGGCTTCGATCGGTGCAATGATATTTTTTCAAAAGAAAAATGATATAAGCTTTTGTTTGTGCATCGACTATCGTGCACTGAATAAGGTGATTATCAAGAGCCAATATCATATTCCGTTGGTGGCAAATATGTTTGACTAGTTAGGTGGAGCAAGGTACTTCTCAAATTTGGACTAGTGCTTGGGATATTATTAGGTGCGGATAACCGAAGGGGATGAGGCCAAGAAGACGTGCGTCACAAGATATGGAGCTTATGAATTTTTAGTCGTGCCTTTTGAAACATCAAATGTTCCTGCGATATTTTTATTTTGATGAACAAGCCCTTCCATCCGTATCTCGACCAAATCGTTATGGTGTACCTTGATGATATTGTTGTGTACTTAAACACACTGAAGGAGCATGTTGAGCATTTGAAGATAGTTTTTCGTATGCTAAGGAAAAACCAATTGTTCGTCATTCCTGGGGTATTGGATAGAGTGTGGCATGATATGGATGGACGAGACAGAGGTCCAGTTCATACGGGAATGGAAGACTCCTACCATCCGAAGGAGCTATGCTAATTTCTAGGCATGACGAGCTACTTTTGGTGGTTCATTCGAGGGTATTCCGTCGTAGTCGTACCTTTCACAGACTTGTTGCAGAATGGTAGGACATGAAGTTGGATGTCCAAGTACGAGGAGGCATTTGATGCGCTAAAATTACTATGATAAAGGAACCGGTTCTATCATTCCCGGACTACTACAAGCCGTTCAAGGTGTATGTCGGCGCATACGACATTGACAATGGTGGGGGGTTGTTGGTGCAGGATGAGACCGCTATCGCGTTTGAGAGATGCAAACTGAACGACACAGAGCGATTCAAGAGGAGATAACCTTAGTGGTGCATTGTTTGCGGACATGGCGACAATATCTCCTTCGTACTAAGTTCGTGCTGGTGACGGATAACATCGACATGAGTTACTTCTAGACGTAAACGAAGCTATCCATGAAGCAAACAAGATGCCAAGACTTCCTGGCCAAATTTACTATGGAGATGTGATACAAGCCAAACAATGAGAACTACGTGGCTGATGCACTCAATAGGAAGGTCAAGTTGGCGATGTGCTTGCTCAAGGGATACAATCTCGAGCGTGTCAAGATGGACATGGCCGAGGACCTGTTAATGCAAAGTTTGGTGAAGCTCACTTGCAAAGGCAAGATGCGTGATGTTCTAGCTGAAGGATGGCTATTTGTATACAAAGGGCAACAAATGAGGTGGCTTGCACATAAATATTCTTAAGGAGTGCTACGACACCAAGTGAACTGTAAATCCGGGTCAAAAGAGAACATTAGCGTTCTTGGAGGTTGCCTACTTTGACTGCACATGCACAAAGACGTGGAAGAGTACGCGCGTACTTCTATTGTGTACCAACAAGACAAGGTGGATCGCCAATGACCCGGGGACCTACTGGAGGCTCGCCCCGTTCCGCGTCGACCATGGGGTATTATTTCGATGGATTTCATCTCTCCCCACCTAAGGTGGGGACACTTGGGTCTATCCTCGTGGTGGTAGACAATTTTTCAAGTACGATATCTTTATTGCTACATCACATGACTGTAGGACGAGAGTGCATCTTTGTTGTTATCCATGCAATGAAATTTTGGGAGAATCATTAGCAATCGAGTCCCCTACTTCACGGGAAAGTTCCAAACAAATGTGTCAAGATTCTAGGGTCGAATATACATTTCTCCACCAGTTTTCATCTGCGGACGGACGAGCATGCCATTTTAACGAATCAATTTTCTATTGGAGGAGTACTTGTGGAACTTTATGAGTGCCAAGCAGCAGGGTGGGTGCATCACTTGGACATTTTCTAGTTCTACTAAAATCTACAAAGGACTGAGTCGTCCCACAACATCTCGTTCGAGTTTGTAATGGGCCGACATATGCTCGCCCCGCACACACTAAGTACGAGAATACTGGACCTGTGGCTCACCAGTTTGCCACATACTTCAAGGAAGAGGCGAATATTGTTAAGGCATTTCTGGAAAAAGCTGCACGTAAGATGAAGAAATGGACTGACGCCAAGCGAATGCATGGCGTTTATAAGGAAAGGGATTTGATGATGATTGAGCTTCAATTGCAGCAATTCAAGGTGCACAAGGGATTAACATTCAAGTATGTAGGCCCTCCCGATTCTTAAGAAAGTGGCAAAGTTGCAAACAAACTCGAGATCCCACCAAGCTGAAGATTCATCAAATCTTATATGCGAGTTGTCTCGAGCCATACCATGTGGGCTTGGAGGACCTTTAGTGAGGAGTTTCGAAGCGACCCACGGTGACCATGACTACATCGTATAAAGAAGTGGAAGTCATGCTAGACTCGAGGAGCATCAGTCGATGAGGCATCTTACCCTATGTGAAGTACCTTATCAAATGGAAAGGAATGCCACATAGAGAGTCTAGATGAAGTTTTCGATCTTTGCTTCACTCTTGTCTTCTTAGCACGATAGCTAAGTTCGTTCGAGGGAGGGTTGCACGAAGCTTCGAGAAGGAAGAACGTGCACTGCACATGTGAAGTGTAGGGGAAAACACTAAAGTCCATGACATCAAACTCAAGTTCGACTCCAGTTTGAGAAGCTTATGAGTTGTTCTCGGACCGAGTCGATTGCTCGTGAGCCACTCGAGCTCAAGCTTGAACGTGCTCTTGCAAGGTTCAGGTTGAACTTAAGCTCGAGCTGATAAATTCTTACCTTAAAACAACCCAAACTTGAACAAAATAAGCTCTCGACTAAGCTCTGCTGGATTGCTGCTCTAATGAAAACGAATGCAACAATGAAGTTAGGATTCACAGGGTTGCATCAAAACCAATGAAACCATGAATCTTGGCTGAATTCCTCCTTTTGTTGAGTTTTATGAACTTACTTGGGTTTATGTTTTCTTGAAAAAGAATGAAATATATTGATATTCATGAGTCTTCAATGGGCTTCCAAAACAGTGAGAAAAATGGTAGGTGTTAAGGGAGCCTAGTCCACATGTGAAGCTTAATAAGAACCAAGTTTAATAAGGTTTTGTTTCCTAAACAGCTGAGATTATAAAAGGTTCCGAGGTTTCATGTTGCCAAATATATCCTATTCCAATTTCCAGAGTTAGTCCATTCAACGGCTTGAAATATAACAACGATGCAACAACATGGTTGGACCCTGTAACCCCAATAAGGGATTGGGTTGGCCCCTTAGGTACTATTGTACCTAAAATAGTGAATTATGAATATCTTGTATATCACTTTGTGTAGTTTGTACTTTGTACACAATACACACATGTTTTTGATCCATTGATAGATATTCTTATTCCCTTTGGTCAGGCCCGGGCGCTACTGGAGTGGCATAACATATCACGTTTTTGTGGGCATTGTGGATCCAATACAGCTCCAATTGATGCTGGGAGACGGAAGCAGTGTACAAATGAATCTTGCAAGAAGCGAATATATCCTCGAGTTGACCCTGTATGATCCACATTTCTTTCAATTTCTTTATTCCGTCTCTTACTGTGTATATGGATAAATGAGCAGATTCTTGTGTGTATGCGCATAAGTGTAATCTTTAATGTGCCTTTGATGCTAAACAGGTTGTCATAATGTTAGTCATTGACAAAGAAAATGACCGTTGTCTCTTGAGCCGCCAATCAAGGTTTGTGCCCCGCATGTGGAGCTGCCTTGCTGGTTTTATTGAGGTACAGACACATTGGTTGACTTGTTCTTTTTTCAAACTGTGATAGGGTTGTGAAAATGTGGTGTATAATCATATGTTATCAATCTAAAATGAGTTTGGAGTTATGACTAGGACAAACACGCGCAGATATTCAAAACATTAGAAAGCATGTGTTGTTGCTTTTGGATTGTTTCAAATATTAGATTTCATATCTTGGAAGAATCTAATCTATTGTGTTTTAGAATAGTGATTAACTTAGTAGTTTGTGCATCTCTTGGTTCTTGGCTTTTCTAGTCTTGTCCAGAAATATGACGTTTTTTCAAATCATGGCCATAAATTTATGCCCACTTTCTATATAGTACCTCGTAACTGAAGGAACAATTGGAAAGCAATTTCCTTGGGTTAGTGGATGTTCATTTTTGGATAAATGGATTAAATTGAATTTTTGTAAGCCTTAACCATCCATAACCATAAGTAAATCATAAAATTTCATATAGGAGGAGAAATATACAGTATTTATAACAAAGAGGATAGATTTTGGAATTTACAAGACAGAGGGATTATACGTCATTACTATTAGCGCATTACTAGGTGCCATTGCAGTTGGCGCCTCCTAGAAATTTAGGTGTGGGGTGCCAACTCAAGTGGCGCCCCACTATTGGCATTTTTTTTATATTCAGAAGATAAAAGTAACTTCAGAAAATGTCTCAATCGTGCTACTCCTTGATCTCCTCCAGTGTCGAATTTATATTCCTGAAATCTTAATTCAATATTTGCCTTGATCCTCGATCAATCTTGTTCATCTCTTTGATAATCCTCGTGTCCTTTATCTTTCAGGGACATTGTTCCTGGTTCTTCTGATCATCCAGTCCGAGTTCCTCCAGTAACAGGACAACATCCCGATGCTCAATAAACCCTTGAGGTTCAGCCTCAGCATTTCGGGGCCGGGTCCAGAACAACTCAAAATGAGGAACCTCAGGTCCAGCCAGTACCTCCTGTGCAACTAGTACCTGATGTAGGAGGGAACAACAATGTGCTTATTGGTATCCTTCGAAAATTATTGGCATCTCAAGGACGTCGAGAGGACGTACTCATTCACGTACAAGGGGCTTTGGAAAGAGGCGGACATCGTGCCAACAACTCGGCAAGCAACTTCAAGCGCCTCCAATCCTCGTATTTCTATGGCACCGAGGATGCTATTGCATCAGATGCTTGGCTTCAGGACATTAAGGCTATTCTAGAGGCAGCCAGAGTTTCGGCTAGAGAGCAAGTCTCGGTGGTTCGGTTACAGTTGTTAGATTTGGCCCGAGACTGGTGGACAACACAGATAATTTCACTAACAGTACCCGTCCCTTGGACTGTCTTCAGTGAAAGGTTTCAAACCAGATATTTTGACGCAGTATCGCGTTATGACTTGCAGCAAAGGTTTAACAACTTGAAGCAGATGGGCAGGACTATCGACGGCTATGCGGCAGAGTTCTGCAGACTTAGTCGGTTTGCTCCCACCTTAGTGACAACTGAATTAGATCGAGTAAGAAGGTTCCAACAGGGACTTCACCTGGAGATCATATTGGCAGTAGAACAACACGAGTTCTAGACTTTTGATGTTGTGTTAAGAGCAACAAGGAGGCATGAGTATACCTCCCAGAGAATAGTAGATAGGATTGGAGGTCGTAAGAGGACCCATACTTCAGGAGGTTCTTACACTCAGTCTTCAGCACCAGACCCGGCAGTTAGGGCTTTAACTATCGGATCTCCGAGGAGGCCAGTTTCGACAGCCTCAATTCAACAAACAGTCCTAACCCGAACTCAACAACAAATGACATCTTCTTCAGCAGGGTGTTCTTATTGTGGAAAACCTGGGCACGTATTTTCTGAATGCCGCAGAGCACAAGGGTTGTGCTTAGCTTGTGGAGCTCCAGGACACAGAGTGGGATCTTGCCCACACAGAGCCAGTTCATCATCGTCATCTTCCCTGGCAGGACCGCAGTATAGGGCTCCAGCGTTGGTTCAGCAACACCAGGGTCAGAGGCCTTTGTCGACCCAATCTCAAGTATTCCAGCAACAGAGGCCACAACAGTATGCGCAGGCCTAAGCTCAAGTACAAGCCAGGCAAGGAGGTCCGCGGCAGCGAGGACCAGCACCGAGAGGACGAGACCAGGCTATGGCCCTCAATGTGGAGGAGCAGCTAGCTTCATGTGAGGTGGTGGCAGGTACCATTCTCGTCAACTCTCATTCAACTTCAGTATTGTTTGATTCGGGTGCATCACATTCCTTTATGTCCGCACGATTTGCGACACGAGTTGGATTAGAACCCGAATCATTATCAGTAAGACTCAATATACTTACTGGTAACGGTATCGTGGGAGTCGATAGAGTTTATACCTCGTGTCGGGTCGTAGTGTGCGGGCAATAATTTTTCGTTAGATTTGATAGAGTTTTTTATAGGAGATTATGACGTCGTCCTAGGAATGGATTGGTTGAGTGTCCGACATGCGACGATAGATTGCCATGATGGCAAGGTTATTTTTCATATCCCCGGAGGAGAAGAATTCTCATTTTCTAGAGGAGAGATGGGGTCTCCGTTAGCGATCATGAGAATGGCAGTAGCAGAAGGAGTACAATTTTCCAGAGTGGTCAATGAGTTTCCAGATGTGTTTCCAGAAGAGCTTCCAGGTATGCCACCAGAAAGAGAGTTTACCATTGATCTACTTCCAGGAACAACACCAGTGTCATAGAGAGTCTACAGAATGACACCATCATAGTTGGAAGTCTTGTACCGAATGATTGAAGAATTGAGAACCAAGGGATTCATTCGTGCTAGTGGATCGCCTTGGGGAGCCCCAATGCTTCTAGTAAAGAAGAAGGATGGAACTTCTCGTTTGTGTGTTGATTATCGTATCCTCAACGCAGTAACCTTCAAGAACAAGTATCCCTTGCCAAGGATCGATGACTTGTTCGATCAGCTTAGTGGAGCAACTTACTGATTTGTCTGCACGTTGGTTTTAGTTCATAAATTTGGCCTCCTTGTGGTACTTGCTGTTTTGGGGTCTGACCCCATTGGTTTTGTATGGCCAGATTTTGGAGTAGGACCGCATGATCTCTCGTATTTTCCGTCTCATGATGGTGAACACGAGGAGCACCCGAGGACATGGACGGGTTTCTTCTTCATCACCCACTTGATCTTGTACTTCTTATTTTGAGGCGTTCAGCTACCGAGCACGTGTTTAGATCGTGTTTTCGGACTTGACATTCTAGTCTGCGGGCCTACATGTAAAGCATATTCTAGACTATAGCTAGAGCTGATAATGTAACATTGTACTAAGCTAGTTCTTCATTTTTGGTACTAGTTTCATGATCATCTGGGTATGTATAGTTTGGGACGCCTTACTATTATATGTTGGTGATTCATATATCTTGTAAACTTGTTGCTTGCTTGAGATTGAGACACCTAGGATTCTTGATCCAGGACGTTGGGTCTGCCTGATGGATTGTAGAGTAAAACCCTCACATGTCTAGATAGCCGTGGCCGTATCTTGGGGTGTAGAGTACTCTGGT
The DNA here is from genome assembly GCA_036927795.1 of Iris macrosiphon. Lineage (NCBI taxonomy): Eukaryota > Viridiplantae > Streptophyta > Magnoliopsida > Asparagales > Iridaceae > Iris > Iris macrosiphon. The sequence continues at coordinate 23,225,064 of JAYESA010000019.1, read as the reverse complement.
ATACGTAGCTGGCATTATCTGTTCCTTTTCTGCAGTATTCTGGTTCTGGGGCGTGACAATATTGCTTTATTCAGATTGGTTAGTGTCTTATAAACCTCTATTTTAGAGAGACCAAGATTTGGCAAAATTGGATATCACTATCTCTGACCAAATAATGGAAGATAAATGATAGGTTATTAAGAACTACGACAAAGGAGAGAAATATTATGATCCTTTCAATTATGGTGTTTTTCCAATGCACAATAAAGAAGATGAAAAAAATGATGACACATTAAGATTGTTCCTTCATTCTGTACTTCCACATTGGCAGAAATTCATATAAAGAGCACTTTTGAAGAATACTATAGCATATGGAGGGAAGAAGACATAAATTGGGAAGATTGAAAAGGGGCAATAGTGTAATACAGGAAGTAAAGGGGCAATACGTGTCCTGATTCCAAGGTGCTGGGTTTGCACTAACTTTCATATGATTTAGATGAATCTTTCTCCAATGAGTACCTGCATACTTTACTATACATGGACCTATTTGTCTTACGTGCATGCAGGGCATCATGCTTGACAAACAAGTTACAAGATTCTTAGAAGTCAGAAGCGGGGACAGAGACGGAAGGAACGGTTAGAAGAGTCTAAAGTTGAGAGCGTGCGCTAATAAAAAATTTATGTTTATTAATTATTGTTATCAAAGCTTATAAATATCTTAATATTTATTAGAATTTATAAAATTCAGTTCAAAGTTACAGAGAGATTATTCGGATATTGATTTTTTATGATGTCAAGGTAAGTAATCTTTAGTTTCTTGGTACTTTGATAAACGTGTGTTAAAAAAATTCTAACTTTCTTTCCAAAATGTATGTCTTCTTTTAAAATTATGGTCATATTATGGAAAGCGCTCATGTCGTCGGAAAAACGCGCTTCCGTCGCCGGAGAAACGAGCTCCCGTCATCGGGGAAACGAGCTCCTAAGTAAGAGCTGCCGAATCGAGGTTCTTACTGAAATTCGAGAAGTTTCTGGCTTCTAAGACAAGATCAGTCAATAATTAGTGACATTGAGGACTAGATGGTAAAATCCAATGGTTGTAGCTCCCTTATCCTCGCAAACCTGTGGCATCTATGCATGATATAAGTGATGCAAGATTGAAGTATCATCTGCCACTTTCTTACTGAACTGCCGCAGATATATCCTTGTCTGGTGATTACTTGCATTCAAACAAAAGTCTAAATAGAAGCTCATTACTAACCTGTGGTGTCCAGCATAAACGCCATATACACATTTAATAAACAAATGGCTTACTCATATTACTCTTTTTTTTACAAAGGACAAGGCCCTTAACACAGTTGAATGAAAGAAAAGGATTTAAACAGCCAACCAGAAAATTTTGGGATAAAGCTGTGTTGTTGTTATTGTTTTGTACCGCGTGGTCAACCTGCACGAAAAATTGAATTTGAGTACAACTGTTATTGTTCTGCGCCTTGTATGTTAGATAGATCAATGGAATATATATATATATATATATATATATATATATATATATATATATATACACACGTAAAAACTTGTTCTTGATGGCATATATGACCTTGGTACGAATAATTCACAAAACAGGATTCACAAGGAATTAAGATGAAACACACAAAAAAGTATGCCTTTCAGTAACGATTTTTATTTTTGAGAATGATAATGGTTATATTTTGTTTGTTAGGATAGGGCAGTATTGTTAGAGATGTATAAGACTTTAGTCCCACGTCTGTTAGGAGGGGTACAAGACTTTAATGACATCGGTTAGGAGGGGTACAAGACTTTAGTGACATCGGTTAGGAGGGGTACAAGACTTTAGTCCCACATTGGTTAGGAGGGGTACAAGACTTTAGTCACACATCGGTTAGGAGGTGATCCCTCCTCCAATGACTCTTGTATATATATACCCCTGACTAGAGGTCTAATAGATCATTGATTCCATGTTTGTTATTTCTAACAAGTATCTCTATGGGACACGTTATTGGAAAGGCAAGAGCCTATTTACTACTGTCTGGAATTAGGGGTGCTGTTTCTATTGATTTTAACTCTTTGTTTCTTCATAGCCAGGAGAAAGCTTAGAAGAGGCAGTCAGAAGAGAAACATGGGAAGAAGCTGGTATTGAAGTGGGTGAAGTTGTTTATCATAGTTCTCAACCGTGGCCCGGTAGCATCTCATACTCCATGTGTTCTTTCCATATTTGTTTCTCTCCTTTTTTTTGTGGTCGTATGTGTGTGCCCTTCATGGTTTGACTTTACACTGGTCAACCCACGTGAATTATTCAGCATTATCAATTCACAATATCCAGTGTCATATTAAACTTACAAAAACATTTTAGCTTTGCATGAAAAATATTCATCGACACTCTCTGATTAGTTGATACGGGCACGGGTGTTGCACTTTGACACGTCTACAGGGCATTGATTTTTCAAAGGCTAGACATGGACACATATCTTTGTAAATATACAAGTTTAAGATGAATATATTTATGGCTAATTCGCACATAAACACCCCTCAACTGTCAAGTTTTTCCTAGTTGCTATCTTAGACTATTTTTTATTAGCAATCGACTAGCATGAGCTTTGAAGCCCTCGAAGTTAACTACCCTCTGTTATTTCTGTCAAATTTAGCAGTCACGTGTAATTTTGACTCCTTTGCGCTTAAAACCCAAACAAATTCCTTCCCGCATCCTTCTCTTTGGCACATCGCCGTTATCGTAAGCGTCCTCCCTGGCCAACGACCCATATGCCATCCCCCTTCTAATGCCCCTCCAGCTCCTGTCGTAGAACCTTTTTTGGATTTAGGGTTTGAGATGTTCCCGTAACTGAAGTGAAATCAGAGAAAGAAACAACAATATCTATTAGATCAAGAGAGAGAATTTGTATTGAATTGACGTGGAGGTATAATTAGGGATCTGTCTCTCTCTCTCTCTCTCTCTCTCTCTCTCTCTCTCTCTCAATTTGTATTGAATTGATGTAGAGATACAATTAGGATTGAATTGAATTAGGACCTCTTCTACCCTCTAAAGTTTCTTTGGTAGGTATCTCTAGCTACTGATGGCTGTTCAAAGTGACAAATAGAGAAATTATTGATGACTCCTAGTGTGTAATTGAATGCATGACAAAAAAGTAAACAGATGGTAAACAGTGGTTGTTGAAAGTGGATAAAAAGAGAGACTATTACTTGGAGAGAGAAAAATAAAAGCTGACGTAACTTTTTTTTCTTGGTCATTGTGTGTAGTGAATGCTCGACAAGTGTTTTAGCAAATTAGATATCAGCCACCCCTTTTATTTCTTGGTTGATCTAGTAAAAAAACATACCATTGCCTGTGCTTCATTTTTTAGCATTACAGATTTGACTATTTGACGTACATTTACCCCATTTTTTGCATTGATTTCAACAGGGCGTCCTAGTGTCCCAAGGCTCCAGTTTCTGCAGGGTATGGGGGAAGGTCAAGACATACACAGTCTTGACTCCATATATGTGTGTGTGTGTGTGTATATATATATATATATATAAGAGAGAGAGAGAGAGAGAGAGAGAGAGGCTGTTTCCATAAGTTGAACACACATCCTTTAGGGTGAAAGTAACAAACCTTACGGTTGTGCCAAACAACGCCGTCTGGTTGCCCGATATGCTAATTAGTGTAATAAGCACCTCAAATTTATTTATTTTCGTTCTCCTGTGCAATTGATTGTGTCATTCACTGCGCTTAATATATAAAGAATTAATAAATTTGGTTCAAGCCCATAGACCAACTACTAGTTGACGTCAATATTTGCTACGACTATTTCTTTTTCTGGTCAAGCAACCTATAAAGTTTAGCTCATATGATGCACTAGCGTTTACTTTTCATTTGATGAATTGCCGAGCTGTATTTTTTCTATGAAGTAGAAAGAAAATAATTTATTCTGAAATTCTTTCAGTTGGACCGAATACTATGCCATGTCAGTTGATGGTAGGCTTCTTTGCATATGCGAAGTCACTTGAAATTCGTGTGGACAAGAAGGAACTGGAAGGTATTTTAACTGAGAACATTTGTTAGTTTTGACAGTTCTTCCATACGATATAAGTCATGATTGTTTCTCCTATCCATATTGTGGTTTGAGGTATAAGGTTTACTATTACCAAACTTAATAGTGGAGTTGTTATTTTCATTGATCCTTATGCACTGTATGTGCATGTACAAGATCGGCTGTTACCACTCTTTTAACTTTCATATGGTAATTGAGCTTTCATGTTGCATTTCATTGGTAATTTATTTCCCTGGTTTATCCTTGGACACAGGTCAAAAGGTGCTCATTGTGATGAACACTACTCCAGTATATACCAAAACTATTATATTGGCCAATTTACTAGGATGTTATATTGGCCAATCTACTTGGACAAATATTATGAAATAAATTATGTTTGGTATAGAATAGGGCCTCTAATGAACAAAAGTTAATTATGATGGAAAATGCCTACAATTTTTGATGAAATTGCGGTGTAGGACCCTGTATAACTATCTTGGACTTCGACAGCAACAACAGTATTTGAATCCTTTCTTCTATTCATTGAGCTATGTTAAGGGCCATATGCTTTGTAACATTAGCCAAAACCATATCCTTCTTACAGCCTTAATCCAAGTTCCTTTAGGCCTCCCCTAGTTCTAGGTGGTCCTACTAATGCTATTGCTCCTAAATGGTGCTGCTACTGGTCTCTATTGCAGACGTCCAAACTGCCCTGAGAAATTTTTCTCATATTATCCTTAATTGGTACCCATCCAACTTTCCATGAATTCACTCGTCCATCTTAGCATTCTCATTTCATGACTCACTCTGCCAGATGCTAAGTTTCTAACACCCTTGCCAACAACATCCATGCTATAAAAGACTAGGTTGATGTCTTCTCCCTCTTCTTTGGTGGTGGTAATCCCCAAAACTTTCTCTGCGATCGAGTCGGCATTTGCTCCTTTGCCATTGTCCAATATATCGTCTTTGTTTCATGCTATTGCAGCAACTCCTGTGGGACCAACTCTGCTCCCTTTGGATCACCACAACATGTGTGGGAGCACTGACATTTTCCTGCCTTACATTGTGCTCAGTGAGGTCACTCTCTCTTCACTGTGTTTCTACCACCCGTATTTACACTGTTTTGTGTCGGCCATGCTGATGTTTTCAACAGTACTGTCATGCTCCCAGTGAGCATCATAGTCGAAGAGGAAATGAAGTTGAGAGGGTTGAAGTCTGAAACTGAAAGTGTGAACATGTGAACATGAAATGAAAGGGAGGTCTTTGTTGCACGTGGGCTGTAAACATTGACCTTTGTTTTCTAAAACCTATAGGTGTTAACTAGGACTGGCCGACCTGGACCCAGATTTGACCTGGTCTCGGTCGGGCCAGCCCGGTCTTGAGCAGCGGGCCTGGCTGAACCTGAGATCAAAACCCCAAACCCAGTCTGAGCCCAAACCCGGACCGGCCCGCAGGCCCATTCATTTATAAAAAAGAAGAAGAAGACTTTAGTATATATACCAGTGTTGTTAATGGCGGATGGGGTGGCGGCCTATGGCGGAAGGCATGGCGGATATATATATATATATATATATATATATATATATATATATATATATATATATAATAAAAAACTGTAGAAATAAATAAAATACCTAAAAATTTTAAAACATATGTCAATAACCATAGACTTAATTGATAGAAAATATCACTTCTCAATGTCATAAACTACTAACAACTACAAGCTTGTGCTGAAGCCATTGTCGAAAAGCTATACAAATGGATAGAAAAATAGAAGCAAAGGAAGCAAGAAAAACACAATTAAAAAATAACATTAAACTGAAATGAACAGAATTAAAAAACAAAATTAAAAAACAGGAAAAGAACAAATTAAAAAAACTTAATGGTTCATCGAAGAGGAAGAATAAGAAAAACAAAAGACACAAAACAGACTGAAAAAAAATCATGAATAAACAAATATATCATAGAATTAGTAAAAACAGACGGGAAAACTTTAAAAAATAATTGATATGAAGCAGGAAAAAAACGAAAAAGAATTAAAGAATTAAAAAAGAAGTATTTTTTAAACAAAAAAGACTTAAAAAAGAATTAAAGAAAACGTAAAAAAATTTAAAGAATTAAAAAAAGAGTTTTTTTAAAAGACTTGAAAATCGAAAAACATAGTAGGAGAAAAATGTGTCGGAGATGTTCGTCGGAGGGTGGGGGTCGCCAGAGGACAGTTGAGGGAGGAGGATGGTGGTCGTCAGTCGCTGCAGAGATGGAAGGTTTGGTGCGCAGGTTTGAAAAGTGAGAAAGAAGCACAAAGTTAAGTTTTAGGGTTTTACACCCTTTTGGGCCCGGTTCTGGGTCGGGTCATACGACCCAGTTCTTTTTTTAAATTTTTTTGTCATTTCTGCCGTGGCCGTCACGGATGCCACACGCATAGTGGCCGCCATGGCCCGCCATTTGAAAACCGTCACGCCACCTCCATTTCATGGCGGCTTGTTCAAAATCCGCTACCGCCATCCGCCATTGTGCCGCCATGGCCGCCATTTAACAACACTGATATATACTATATGTATATGTAGTTATAATAATAAAACAATGTAGGACTTGTGGTTAGCTTTAAAGTTTAAAGACTTGGAAAGTTCAGGGTTCAAATCCTACAAAACTCATTAGTTATTTTCTTTTTTTTTTGTGTATATATATATATATATATATATATATATATATATTACTGGGCTGGGAGTGTCACGTCCCGATCTTCTGCGGTCCCGATCGTCCCTGTCGGGCATGAATCACCGTGCCAGCACTCCCGCGGGACGGTCGTTCCTCTTGGGACGTGATGTCGTGCGAGCCTGGAGATGCTCTCGTACAAGGCAACAACATAAGTCGTCTTGGTTATCATCGAATTGATCGAGTTTGCAGCGGAGGAGCAGTGTTACAAACAATAATCCATCTGAGTATACGAAGCAAGGCTCAAGGCACGAGGTTCTCTGAATCCAATGACATCGTTCCATACATTATGTTCCTCTATACAAAAGCAGCTCAAAACATCTCGATACGACTCAAGGCACCGACACCAGATTTTCGGATCCTGGGGATGAGGCACGGCTATCGCTTCCTCAGACGATCAAGCACCTGCGAACAATCAAACGGTTGGTGGGTCAGTATTTTAGAGAAAGTACTGGTGAGTAAAAAATCAACGAACAGAACCAACATTCACTAAAACCAACACTAAATAAGCATGTGATAAAATATTACATTACTAGTAATCTTTCTAGTTTTACCTAGGTTCGTTACATGCAGTACAGGATCCGAGTCATATTACTTTTTGAAAATATTTTGAAATCAGAGTTCAGTTCAATACAATTAAGCATACAAGACAAGCAGTTCAAGCACGATGTACCAATTCTTATACAATCAGGGTGTGCGCAACGTGTCTCGTGAGCTATACTCAAGACTCTAGGGACAATGCAGCATCTAGTGGACTATTCTTTTATACTACAAGGCGATCAACATATTCATACAAGCATGCAAGTCTAGGTGCGTTGCAAGACAATAAGCAAAATCAACATATCACTTATTTAGTAATTTTTACCCCTTGTCGAACGGTTATCCTTGCATCAGACATACAAGTTAGCATCATTTGCATATATGAATAAAGTTCTATTCACTGTCACCTCTGCATCAAACAGTTAGGTATGCAAGAAGGCTAGTCTAACATGCGTCCTAACTATATGATGGTCCATAGAAACCATGATTAGTAGCGGTATTATCACGGCCCAGCATTACACCAATATACTCGCTCATATACTAGCTGCTTTGACACGTGAACCAGCTAACTAATGGACATAACACCCGCCTAATAACGAGGACTTCATGGTCTCATGGTGTTTCATATAGCCTCTCCCAGGCCGAACGGTCCCAGTACCCCAGGATACCGTCCGAGAGACCCGATACTTGTGCACAAGTTGTCCCGACCGATGCGATGAATGTACTCTTATCAATCAATAACATTTCAATATGATGCACATGTTCATAACAAGCAGACTATTCAATCATTTCACTTATATTCAATCGATCGATAGGTTCAATCTTCTCTTTACATATCTAATAGTCATACCCCCCAAGATCCCGTAGGACCGATCCTCATGGTGCACTACTAGTCGTATCATTCATATCAATCCATTTAACTTATAACGAGTTATTCGTTACAGTTCTATCTATCAAGCATAAATAACAAGCAAAACATGGCACGATTTTTCTCTCTTTTAGCTAAGCATGCAGTGCTACTCTTATTTAGCATATGATGGAAACATATGAACATTCTTTTACTCTTGTTTATTAGCATGGCAACGGTTCATTCGATAGCGGTGTCCATGTAACTAAGCATGCAACATTTCTTTCTTGACTCAGCATGACAATGGTTCTATCTCTTTTAGACAAGCATACACGTTCTCTATTAAGCATGCAGGTTCTCGTTCTATCATTCTCATGTGAAGATTATCTTTTAGCAAACAAGCAATACAAAAACTCAGATTCATTATTAAGGCGTGCAAGAATCAGAGAATGAAGTTTTGCCCACTCACCTAGATCAGTCGTCTTCTGGTTCAACAAGGATCTCTCCAAAAAGGTTTTCTTTTTGAGTCAGCAAACCGATATCTCTTGTACATAGTGCCAACGCGGAGCGGAGCACTACAGGGAGGGAGGGGGGAACCCGACCCAGATCTAGTAGTGGGTCGAGCCGGGCTGAACCATTGATGAGGTCTGGGCCGGTCCATAGCACCTTGACTAAAACCTACAGATATGTAGCGCGCTCTCTCTCTCTCTCTCTCTATATATATATATATATATATATATATATATATATATATATATATATATATATATATGAGAGGAGGGATCGTGATCTCCGCATTTTTGCATCCCCAATGCATCCTCATGATCATAACCGTTGGATCTTGTTTAAGTCTTCTAATCTTAACTATTGATTTGAATCATCAAAATCAATGGTTAAGATTAGATGACTTAAACAAGATCTAATGGTTGTGATCATGAGAAAATCTAGGGATACATAAGAGTAGGGATCCCGATACCTCCTCTCTCTCTCTCTCTCTCTATATATATATATATATATATATATATATATATATATGGGTAAACAAGATATGAGCCATAGTGCTCATATTCCTATATAAGTCATGCACATGTTGACCAATAGGAATAGAGAGTACTAGTGCACATGTGATGTATGAGTATTCCTATTGGTCCACATGTGCATGGCTCATGTAGGAATATGAGCACTATGGCTCATATCCCGTTTATCCTATATATATATATATATATATATATATATATATATATATATGTTAGTCTCGTTCACGTGCGTTGGCACGTACAAAAATGATATTATTGAAAATTTAGATAAAATTTAAAATATGATTTGAATATATTTTAAGTATGATTTGAAGATATTTTAATTAGAATTTGTTATAAATATGTTTTTGAGAATTTTGGATATGTGTTTAGTTAGATAATACCATGTAGTTAGATTAAATATATTTTAGGATTTGTTATATGTTCAGGTAGTTAGAAGAATTTAGGTTTTTTATTTCTCAACTACGTGAGGGGATAAGATATGCGGTAGTTAAAAAGATTTTTAATTTTTATATATTAATAATTGAGAATATACATATGACTTAGACAGCACATATTTGAGCCGTTTCTAAGCCGCATTATATATATATATATATATATATATATATATATATGTCGAACTCAAGAGACCCTAGGGGTCAATGAGGAGAGAGATAGGACTGAGGGGCGGCTGGGTGGCGAGCGGTCTCAGGATTGAGGCACGGCCCCGATGATATATATATATATATATAAGCAGTCAAAAACGGTTATATATCGGTTATATAACCGATATATAATGGTATCGGTCCTGGACCGATATTTTTTTGCAGAAATATCGGTAAAATATCGGAACCGATATTATCGGCCGATTTGGCCTATATTGTTCGAAATATCGGTTTACAAAAAAAATGATTTCTCACGGTTTTGGTTTTGCTACAAAAAAATCTTATGGGCCTGGGCCTGCAGACGACATTCTATGAAAAAATATGCTGTTAAGTCAATATACAATACAATACAATACAAGCTTTTGCAATCAATGGAGATTATATCTTCTGCCATCAAATGATATGACATTCACATCAATGGAGATTACATCTGCTGTTCAATGATATGACATTCACATCAATGGAGAATGGAGATTACATCTTCTGCCATCAAAATCTTCATGCATTAAACTTATTCAGAGATGTAGTTCCTTAAGTGATCTCCTTTATCTTGGATCTCTTGGATTTCTCGACGATATATATACTTTATGTATATTTTATAACAGAAAACTATCAAGTGTATTGTTCATATATAAAAATTGTGTTAAAAATGCAAACCGATATTTACCGTTATAAAACCGATATATCGGTGATATATCAATAACTCTGTTGGACCGTTATCATGAAAAAACCATTATTAACTGTATATATATATATATATATATATATATATATATATATATATATAGAGAGAGAGAGAGAGAGAGAGAGAGAGAGAGAGAGAGAGGGAGGGGGGGGGGGGGGGGGGGGGGAGAGAAGAATCTCATCAATCAACAAGTAAGACGTGTATTTTCTAAAACAATTTTCAACCAATATGAACTTTTGGGGGCTATTTAAATGATGTAGATCACTTTCAATGGAGTGGGAGGCTTTAGCTTCTTTTACTGGTTAGTGTTGGTTCTTAGCATGGTGTTCTATTAGACAAGCAATGAAGCAATCTGCCGGTGACGTGTTACTGGAGCACTGGTCTTACATTAACTCGTCTTTCATGTCGAAGTTGTTCATTGATAAGGTTTCTGGTCATTAAATTATTCCTCCAGAAGAAACAATAAGTATTGATTTGTTTCATAGGCATTTTTATTTTTAAGTGGAGCACTTATTCATAGCAATATTCAGAACTCGGTAGTGAAATTTGCTGAATATTAATGAACTAAAGCCTAAGACACTTGCCAAAGAGGGGAATTTGGAAATGACACGGATGAATATTCTGGTGTTTTTTGCACTTCTTATATGTCGGCTAACAAAATTGTCCTCCTATCAGTTATAAACTAATTGAATAGAAAGTTCATTGCACAGTGGCAATCTGTATGTAGTATTCTTTCTCTCTATTTAGTTCAATCTTCATGAAGGTACCACAGGAGGAGAATTGCACAGTGGCAAAACTGTATGTAGTATTCTTTATCTCTATTTAGTTCAATCTTCATGAAGGTACCTCAGGAGGAGAATACCTACTTAGTAGGTCACACTCAACCTTGTATCAGTGGTAGGGTTTATGTCCATCAAACAATTTGTTCATGCTTGCTGTTCTATTATGCTTGTCCTTTGAACCTCTAGTTTGTGATTTCACTATGAACAATGTTTATGGACACATACATGTAAACTTAACCTTATGTCCAATAGCATATCTTTGTTCTGGTGCATAAAGAAAAGAACTTCGGCACTTAATGATGTGTTATGACAATAGCGTGCATGATGTAGGTCAAAGTCAACCTTGTATCCTTGATAAGAGTCACGATCAGAGCTGGCCCTGGCCCAGGGCAGCCACGGCGACCGCCCAGGGTCCCATGGGTCAGGAGGGTCCACAAAAAAAAATTCAGTTTAAATATATAAATAATTGTGTACCGAAAATAGAACTAGTATGTAACATGGGCCCTTATCAAAACGAAATTGAGGTGTAGTGATTATTATGTAGACTTGCACACGAGGTTCATAGTTCAAATCTTGGTGGAAGCTTTTTTTTTATTTTACTTTTGTTTCATTCTTTTTTACATTATGTACGGGGGCCTCATTTTGAAAGTTCGCCTAGGCCCCCCATGAGCTCAGGGCCGGCCCTCACAATCATGCAACAACATGTGAATTTTGATCTGTACTGACATTGTCCCTCGAGTGTCCAGTTTGTTATTCCAGAATGAAGGACAAGTAGATGTAAACGTTCTTTATGTTCCAAACCTTGTTGTAACTGTTACATGTAAAAAGCATCTTGCTATGACAAAATAACAAAACAACGCATGCTAGTACCTCGGTGATCATTTGGATATTATCAAAATTAATGTTTACATTGTGGCTGTTGATGTTCATGTAGATGCTCAGTGGCACAACAGAGAAGATGTCAAGAAAGCATTAACATTCGCGGAATATGAGAAAGCTCAGAGGACGGCTGCCTTCAAGGTCTACCAAATGTGCAAGGGTGTTGAGAAAGGTCAGAATTTCTCCTCAGATTTCAATGTAGAAAGTGGGGAGTTGGCTCCGATGTTCGTACCAGGACCCTTTGCCATTGCCCATCATTTGATCTCCTCGTGGGTGCATCAGACTGCATCTGGTAGTACCGAGCTGCCGCCTAAGCAATTGAATTCAGTGTCTAGCTTATGACTTCTTCTTCAATCAATTTCTCCATACTCCTGCAAATAGGAACAGTGGTCTTAACAAGCTCCATTGTTAGAATATGGTATGCCTTTGTGATTAAAGGGTCTGGCTGGCTGGTTTGCAACTCCATGGAGTTGTCATTTCTAAACTGTGTTCTTGGAGGTTTATACTTTCTTACTTGGACCTCGACATTCGGATTGTCTGAACCGAGGTCATGACATGAAACATGAAAATGTATAAGTTTCGCATTCCTTGTTTATGTTGCATCGGACTTGTATAAAAAAAGAAACTCGTATAGTCAAGGAGCTGGAAGTGAAATGGTGCCACATACTTTGTTAGGGATGTTTTCTGTTGTCTGGTGAAGAATACATTTGTATGATGAGTGTACTGGGAGACTGCCATGGAACCTTTGTTATATTGACGGTGCTTTATAGATTTAGCACCGAAGCAAATGATTAAATTGCTAACATGTGTTGCAGTCTGTAGAAGCCTATCTGCAAATTTGATGCAAAGAAAGGAAAATGCTAAGTTTACAACCAAATGCCTACAATCTACTTAAAATTCTTAACCCGGTTGTAGGAATAGCAAAGCCCGCAAAGAAAACTATCTATGTATAATGCAGACAGATCTTTTTGTGGCAAACTTTAAATAATGAATGTGTGCGTAGTACAGGTTCACTCGACTAATTATCCTGCGTCTACGAGACCATGAATGATGCTTTAGAACCATGTTTCCAAGATTTAGTAACGTTAAAAACTTCCACTTGCAACTAAGGACCGTCCGATTGACCTCAAACTAATATTCCCCTGGGATTGAACTCAGCTTGGCTGTGCCGTTATCTAGCACGCCATCTTAGTAATAATACTTTTAAGGGCAGATTGAGAAAGGAGGTCGTGTCTATTAGCTAAAGATAGAGAATGGAGGGTCGACATTGGAGCGATAGGCCTAATATTGGAGCCATAGGCTTTTAATTATGGCCTCGTAATAAGAAAATAAAAGGAAATCAGTAATTTCTATCAATTTTTTTTACGGAAAGGTTGAAAATATAGACAGAATACATATTGAGCCTAATTTTTTTTGTAATAAATGCAGGAAATTAGAAGGAAAAGTGAACCATTGGAGTATATGGATGGTGGCATTTTTTTCTTTTTCTATTTTTTTTCTTTAGGAACCAAATTTTTTTTTTTTTTTTTTTTGCTAATTTCCTTTGACATTCAAACACATAAAATAATTTTTCTTTTCCAATGTTTTGATTTCACGAACTAGACGTCACCTAAGTGGCAGGTGAGGGTTGCCAATCTCGTGAGTTGGTCGATAAGTGTTAATGATCAAGTACAATATTTCTCTACTAATATAAGGTGGCTTGAAAACGACTCAAAATTGAGCCATCTAAGTCATTTATAAATACTCCATTAATTATTTTTTAAATTTTTTATTATTTAATTAACTAATTGTGGGAATTTAGGAGCAGTTGGTCCAAAAGGCATGCAATGCAACGTGCACAAAGTTTCGAACATTAAGTCGGACATCTAAAAAATTATTATTATTTAATTAATTAATATGATTTATTTATAATTAATTAATTTTAATTCAAGTCGTTAAGATGAGAGTTACTTTATTTAGTTGTTTGAGTTTAATTTCTAGAAACGACAGTCTTTATAATAATTTTATCTTATTTTTAATAAAAAAATTAAGTGTGTACAATAAACGTGCATGTTACTCGTGAATGAATAAGCAAGTAATAACAAGAATTCTCTAAACTAAAAATAAGAAATAAAATTTTCGGAAACCCTTAAAATATATATATATATATATATATATAGCACTAAGGTATGCTACTGTGACAGCAGCATATAAAGTCATAAAATATTACAATTTCTGCTTCAGGGCCGGTTATTTTCATCTTCTTCCAAAAGTCCGAAGGAGAAAGAAAAGAGGGAGTAGTTTGTTTCCATCCATGGCATCGCTTTTTTCCATTTCTCTGCTTTTCTTCTTTGCATACTCTGCTCCATCTCGGATCTCCGCCTCCCGAAAGTAAGATTCCGATCCCATATTTTTTTTCGCACACATTTCTCTCTCTCTCTCGTTCAACCTGATTCATAATGCCTAACCTCCAAAAATGTATGGTTTAATTTCAACAAGAAGACGGATTCCCACATGCTACGTTGAGAAATTTCTCTGGAATTGGTCAATGTCTTTCTATGTAGAGGAGGAGGAGGAGGAGAACATTATAAATTCCTTGATTTATTGGCACTTGTCGAGATCCAATTGTAGAAACAGGTGGTAGATCTCCGATCGGAGACACCACAAACAAAACAACCGTCATCACTATATGTTGGAAAGTTGTAAATATGATGCATCGAAGAACAAGGATACTAATGAGTAGTGGGAGTTGCAAAGATGAATCGACTTAACAATACGTGCTGCTTGAGAGATGTTTGGTCGGTTGACTTATTAATAAGAGTGGCAATTTGGGCTCAACCCCCTACTTTGACGGGTTTGGGTGGGGTCTAAAGACTCTTAAGCGGATTTAGGCATGTTAGAATCATAGTTTGCGGTATCGGCTGATACCGATACGGTTTGGCATGTCTCGATTCGATACCATCCGATATCCGATACTGACCGATACCGGCATTGGAGGTATTTTTTTTCCGGTCAATATGGCAAAGAAAATTGAACGAAAAAGACCGATCCGCAAGAGTGTAAAAGCATAGTACAATTGTAAAAGCATATAGAAGAAGAAAACGTATCTATCGTATGGAAATCAATCGGCAATGGTGACTATTATTTCATTCAATTTCAAAACTACTAAGAAACAACATTGGAAATACTAAGGTTATGCCTAAATTTATAAAATATATTTTCTAAAATATTAATAATTTATTAATAATTATTTGCTTTTCGATACCAAAAAATCCGATACTTTGATCCAAACCGCCAATACTGTTGATCCCGTCGATACCGATACTTATAGGAATACCTATACTACGAACCTTGGTTAGAATATGAGAGAGTAGATTTGGATAGCTTAAATCAAGAGATGCTTTCTTTTAGGCAAGATCAAAAGAAGATAATGATGGTTAGGGTTTTATTTTGCTTAAGGTTGTAAAAAGCGCTAGGCACTAGTCGGACGGGTACCCGCCGCCTAGCGCCTAGCCTGCCTAGGCGGCTACCTAGACGACCGCCTAGACGTAGGCGGTTCAAAAGATATAAAAAATAAATTCAAACAGCCCAATAAAAATTGTATAAAAAGTCCATAAAATTCCATAACATGCATAGTCGAGCGTCAGGAGGACTAGGCGGACACCAGCCGCCTAGCGCCTAGGCGCCGCCCAGGCGGTCTAGGCGGCCGCCTTTTAGAACAGTGATTTTGCTGGAAGGTAGAGAGATAGTTAGGATCATCCTTGCTCTGATACCATGTTAGAATATAGGAATATTTTAGCAAATGCCCCCACTACAGATATATAAACTAGCATATACCTCCACTTATTCAAAAAACTAGCAAATGCCTCCATTATGAGTAAAATCATCAAAATTTTGATTAAATAGTGGGGGTATATCTTAATTTTTTTAATGTTGTATACAAAGGAATGAGGACATTTGCTAGTTTTTAAAATAAGTGGGAGTATATACCAGTTTCTATATTTGTAATGGGCGCATTTGCTAAATTATCCCTAGAATATAAGAGAGTAGATTTGGAAAGCCTTAATGAAGGGATGGTTTCTATTAAGGCTCAATGCCAACCATATATAACAATATTTACATGGTAGATTATCTACTCTTAAGGATGTGAGCTAAAGAACATGACAATTAAAAAAACTATACAAATTACAATGGATCATATATTCATATACATTACACTTGACACATACAAACAACTTTACTACATTAAGCTATTATTTGTTGCAACCATATAGGAAGCTGGTCCCAGAACCAGCCACCTTACTAGAGTCGGAGATGGACTGTGTTGTGCTAAGTCTAGCAGTTGCATTGAGTGCCATGAGAAGTCTTGAGGAAAAGGACAAAGATTGAATGCAGAGATGTATGACTTTCAACTTCTGATGACCTGGGCTTATTGATATTTCTTTTAGAGCCCTAAGTTCATTATTTAGAAGTATTTGCTGAAGACTTGTGTGATCTTTGATATCCTCCACTGCCGCACTGCGTACTTTTGAATTCATCATCTTTCTTCATAGTTTGCCAAAAGTTTTACCCACCTATCAACCCCTCCATAGAACTTCAATTAAGCCTCAAGTAGAAGTTTAACTTTGTTACTCGACTTTTATCTTTTTTAGGATATAGTTTCATTGATCATCTCTGTTTTAAGAATTTTTAGGTGTTGGAAATTGCTCTCTTCAAATGTACCTATTCTTCTCTTTTGAGATCTTAAGAGATTAATTATGTTGATCTAAACCAAGCGGTTTGCATCATCCGCTCTAGTTTGAAGTTTGAACATCTAAACTATGAAATTTAGTCCTGGTTGGTGCAGAGTCCTTTGCCCCTTTGCTTAAACAGAAACAAACTTTGTTTTATAGAATACTAGTATAATGTAATTTTCTGTCCACTGCTATTCTAGTTGAGTTGTTAGCCAATAGCCAGTGAGGCCCAGTGACCTCTTGCCAAACTTAACTTTGAAGTACCAGATTTGCACAATTTATTTTTGACAAATATGTTATCAAGTATGCTATATGTTTGATTTTGGCATTTAATCAATTTTAGAGCCATTTACTACTACTAGTTCTTCATAATCAGCTCAAATTTTTAACTGACAAATTTCATTATCATTGAAAGTGATCAATTTTGCTATGCGGCTATGCTACATAAGTGAACTGCTAGCTGTATCCTAGAGCTTCCTACTTGTTGACATGTTGGTATGATCATTTTTAGCTTTACATGAAAAATGTGCTATGACATTTGTGTGTTCTTTAAGAGTTGTAGGACATGAAGCATAGATGCAGCAGCCAGTAATCTTTAATTTTTGTTTTGAGCACTAGATATGTTTTTATGAGAGAATCTAGCATTAGATATGTGGATATAAGTGTCTACTTCCCCCAAGAAAAGATCTCTAAAAGTCTAAAGCAACTCAAATTTCATCAATCAAATTGCGTCAGTTTCTAACTGGATCAGATCTAAATTTGAACCAATTTTGAACCTAGGCACCTGTAGAGGGGATAGAGAAGACGAGTAACCCAAGATGGCTCACCAACAATGATTTTATTTAATCACTATTATTCACATGTTGGTTTGTTGCTCAGGACTCGATCTGGTGTGAGACCAGATTGGTCCTCTTTAATATTTTGAGTTTAGATGGAGAAGAAATAAACCCAGTGCACATCCCATAGTCAGATATGTCGTACGAATACAGATTAGATACGACATGATATGGACATAGAAACAATGACATGACACCGATATTTTCCTAGTGCATACTATATGTATGGTGTCCAACACATTTCTGACACGGATATGATACGATACGGCACCTGTTTTGGAGTTTCCTTACTTGCTGGACCGCCAGTTTCAGTGACAATGCACTTAGATATTGTTGTAAATTTTGTGTTTGATTGTTACTATAGTAAATTCAGGAATAATAAAATGAACGAGGACACGAGTTTCTTTATTAGTACTGTACCTGTTATACTATCACACTGGATCATTGTATAGCACAAAGATGACCTGTGGTATCAATGAATGATCGCCATCACTATCCTAGCCTTTTCTCCATCAGAACTTTGTGATAAGTTGTTTATCAAGCGTGGCTATAAGTGAAGGGAGCCCACAAAATAATTGGCCACATGTTGGTAGCCTGGTGTCAACCCCTTCCAAGGTGGTGCCAAAATTGTGGTCATTAAAGCTCTATGGATAGGCAAGAGAGAACCTTCTCGTGTACCTTGGAAGCTAGTTCGTATGAAGGCATTCCTACCTTGTTGGTCATCCTTCAAATTCCCCCATACTAGGAAGCACTCTAGGTGAAGAGGGCAGATAAAAGAATTTCTAGTTGTAATTGCATTCATCTCCATGGAATTAATTTCTCAAATCTATAGAGAATATGGGAGATGTGAGAAACATATACATCCCCTCCATAGTCCTGATATCAATGGATTATGTGCATTAGAACTAGATGGAATTGCTTCTTGGAATTATCATAAAAGCAAAGTGTATATTATGGTCTACTGGCTCTTTCATATAATGGTCCATAAATGTATTGTGTTTTATAATAGCATTAGTAATTTAGTAGTTATATTCTTTTGTATGAATGAAAGGAAGAGTTGTATATATCAAAATTCTAGAAAGGTCCGTGATATCATTATTGGTTGATTTTCGTTTTCTGCAAGCATCTAATTTGCACCTATTACTATTATGTTTCATATATAGATGCATGGTACAGTCATCATGTTTTACTCATGAAAGTATGAAACAAAACTACTCAGTTTTACTGTCTTGGCTCCAGATAGGAAAACGCAATGTCACAGGATCCATACCTGTTGGTTATTTCTTTAGATGAAGTTGATATAGATATTTCTTTAGATAAAGTTGATATAGATATAGTTGTTCAGAATTCTGCAACTAAAATACGAAGGCATAGATGTTATTTATTCAGGGTACTCAAATGCAACTAGCTATTGTGTTCTTGTAGGGTAGAGCTGATAACAAGGGAGGAAAAGCTCAAGCCTATCCTTCATCTAGAGGATGAAACTTCTATGATTGGATTGGACCCCTCAAAAGTAACCCAACTATTGTGGCGACCAAGGTCAGTATTTTTTTAGGATAACCAGTATGTTCGAAACGTATTTTGTTTCCTTGATCTTGCTTGTTGGATGTCTTTTTATCTTCTTCTTCTATTTGAGGGGTTTCACTTTATATTCAGAGGAATTACAATAGTCGGAGGAATTGCTTTCACCACTACCACTTCCTTATAATAACACAAGATGCTCTAGATGGCATCATATCAAATTATGATTTCTTAGAATGTTCAATTATCAGGAATTGACATCTTGGCATAATCATTTTCATGTGTTGTCCACTGACGTCTCTTTCTTTGAAGTTAGGACCTTCTTATATAAAGGTTTTCTTTCATACGAGGAATGTGAGCACCTTATTTCTCAGGTAAATCTCTTGCTCATTGATGCACCAATACTCTTCTTCAGGTACTGGGGTCGGTGTCCCACATATCCGACACAATGCTTCCCCACATAGTCTGGACCATCCAAAATAGTAATCCACACCATTCATTTGGTCTCCATGTTCTAAAATGTGTGTGGATCTAGAAATCATGAGATCTGTAGACTTCTTACCCGTTGATGGTCCTGTTTTAACGGTTTGAACAATAAATAAATGAGAACTTGGTTTATGGGTTAGAGATATCCACACTAACTATTTTTTTCATTACATACCGGTTTGAACATGGAAATCAAGATGAACACTGTGGATCATGTTTTGGATGGCCCACCTTGTGCTTTAACACTTGCTTAAGTAACTTATCTAAGCCCTTTATATAGTTTTATTTGGCGAGGTTTTAGTATTGAACTAAGGCTTTCTAATGCAGGCACATGGTAAGTTAGAGAAGTATATGGTCAAAGGCAACAGTACAGCAAATAATAAGGTGACCACTGGAATATCTTTATCCAGAGGCCAGGTGAATGAATATTCTGTGATGGTTTTTCTTTTCTTCTGAAACCTCTTGAACGACTTATTCAATTGCTTTTCAAGCCGTGTTATAAACATCTGGTTCACCAACTTTGTTTTTCTCAAGGATGAAACAGTTTCAAAGATCGAGGAAAGGCTAGCAGCTTGGACTTTCCTTCCAAAAGGTATTGAACCTGTTACTGCAATCAACCATTCGCGTTTCCATTCTCGGGATAATTGCAATTGAGCATATTGCTTGCATTACTATCGTCCTTAAAACTTCTTTCTACTTTGCAGAGAATGGCGAGGACATGCAGATATTGCCATACAAGGTAAATGAAAGTGATGCGTACAGCGACAACTATCATGAAGAATCCAAACTAGTGAACGATGGACTTCTAGTTGCAACCGTTATTATGTATCTGTCGAATGTAAATCGTGGTGGTGGGACAGTTTTCCCAAACTCAGAGGTGAAGCTCTCGTAAGCATTATACTCTTTACAATTTTGTTAAATGGTTATACTAAAATGTGAATGGCTCCTGGGTAGGGGTGAGCATTATTCGGTTTTGGACCGAAAACCGAACTGAACCGAATAAGAGATTAGGTTCAGTTTGGAAAAAAATCGGTTCGGTTTCGGTTTTGAAAATACTAAAATTCTTTATTCGATTTCAGTTTTGGGTTTCGGTCCAAAACTAAATAAGATTTGTGCAATTATGTAAATACCATAAATCTATGCATATTTTGTGATTAAAAATATGTATATTTTGAAAACAATAATTTTATGTATATGTTTTGAAGTCCAACTTTTGACAGAACTTTGAAATACAACAAATGTGTGTATAAAATGATAACTTTTAATATAATTTAACCATGATTCCAATTTTGGGTCCGATCCATAAAACAATAACAATAGTTCAACCGAACAAACCGAATAACCGAATAGCTTATTCGGTTCGGTTTTGGTTTTGGCTAATTTCGGTTTGATTTCGGTTTTAGATTTTTAGACTTTCAGTTTATTCGGTTTTGACTATTCCGGTTCGGTTGAAACCGAATAAACCGAATGCTCACCCCTACTCTTGGGGGTGGATTCTTGGCAAGTCCCTTAATTTGGTTAAAGCTTTAGTACTTTAAATTATGAGCTCCCTTGAAGCAAATCTGATGGATGTTTCTTTGGTATAAGTTGCAGCTCAAAGACACTCAAGCCAAGGATGACACATTGTTGGACTGTGCAGCAACTGGCTATGCAGTGAAACCTGTCAAAGGTGATGCCCTTCTTTTCTTCCATCTTCATCCTAATGCGACAAAGGACACGAGCAGCCTTCACGTCAACTGCAAGGTTGGAGTGGAAGAGAAATGGTCTGCGATGAAACGGATCTTTACAAGAGCTTTTGATGTGAAGAAAAAAGGTTTTGATGTAAAGAAGAAAGCTTTAGAGGAGGAGCCTTCTATTATTTCTGACAATGAGTGCACGGATGAAGACAATAATTGTGCAGACTGGGCTGCCAATGGGGAATGCCAGAGAAATCCAGTCTTCATGTTGGGTTCTACTGATTACTATGGATCTTGTAGGAAGAGTTGCGGTGTTTGTTGATAGCTCAATATATTAATGTAGGATGTTTGTTGCTCAACGGCTATCATTTGTTGTCAACATTATGCTAAACTGGTGGCCAGCCACATTTGGTATTTATTAATGTTAGGCACTGCATGATGTTTACAAAAGTTGAATGGATACAAAATTTGAATGGAAGAAAATGATTTAAATAGCCAGCCACATTTTTTTCTTTTAGTGCAAGACTTGTAGTCGTATTTACCATTTAGTGGCATCGTTCTTGATTATTATAATTAAAATATTTTGGAAGCGAAATAACGCCCAATAAATCTCAATGTCACGAAAACTACAAACTAACAGCTAATCCAGGAAGACAAATTTCAATGTACAACAGATTTATGGTTTCATCTAGACATTTTATAGTATGGACATAGAAGAACTTTCAAGATGCTCTTTAGTTACATGAATTTTAAGTACAATCCAAAAATCATCTACTTACAATTGATCACTTAAATTTTATGGTATAACATTCTCATACCTTGGATATAGAAAAAATTATGAAAACCATCCTAAAATTTCGAAATTTTTTAGATTAGATTGTACTATCAAAATTATTGCACGATGATTTGTATCCAATTTAGAGCATCAATAGTAAGGCTCATTCCAAATTCTAGATTCTAATTCAAACTGTAAGAGCACATTTTGTATAATAGTAAGACTTAATCAAACCCCAGCCACAGGAGCAGTAATTTGTGCTTGAGAATTTCTACGTTCAAAATGTAGAAGCTCATTTTGTAGAAGCTCATTTTGTAGAATAATAATGCCCAATTGGAACCAGCTCATTTTGTAGAATAATAATGCCCAATTGGAACCACATAACGGTCTCAACCTATTTTGGTTTTGGAAATGAGTGAAAATGAGAAAGAAATAATAGTTAAAATGTGCCAAAGCCAATTTTCTATTATTCTCACAGGCCCAGACCCCCAGCCCATTCTAGATTAAAATTTTTATCATAAACTTGTGCCCCCAAGATGTATTTTTCAGACTCATCTATTAGAAATGTTCTTACCATTCATTCCACATTTCTATAAAAAAAATGAAAACGATTTCTTCAAATTTTCATTGTTGTATATCTTACAATGCCCACATGTCCAGTTACCCAATCTTTCAACTGGCACTAGAAATGGAAAACAACTATACTCAACTAAATTAAGTAACAATCATTCTCAGAAACACCAAAATTGAAAGTCAACCACACAGACTGGCAAGGTGGCGCCCATTTTTGTCACAAAAACCAAATAAAAGTAATCAATTAAGGATTCAGGGCAATTCAATCCTCTCTCATGTTCTCAAAACCATAATATTTATGTAACTTGTTCGGAGCTAACTCCACAAGGAACAGATTTTGTGTACTGGCAGAGAAAATCCATGACCACCACAACATTATACTAGAACACCTAAAAGAGGAAACTGAAGAGAGGGGCAACTGATAAGACCAGTTATCCATAATTTGCGCTCTCCAAATAAAATTAAGGTAATTACCAGAGTTAATGACCATCAAACCAGTTATAAATACTACTCTCAAAAAATAATTTGGGATATGCAATATTGTTATCCCAGCTATTGTTGATTAAAAGTTTGCTAACAGCCATAAAGCAAAATGCATAACAAGAAAAGAGAAACAGCACCATTAAGGTGCACAAGTTTTACACACATCTAGAGAGTAATGACAACCTATAAAACCACGCTTGAGGAAAAAACTACGAGTTAAAATAATGTTCCCAAAATTGACATAAAAGAATGGAGGTGAACAAAGCTTCTCTTCCTCAACGGTTTGCCTTGGCAACTCTTTCAATCTCATCCTTCTTCTTGATGGCATAGCTGGGATAAACATACATTTTCAGATCAGAAAACTAGGTAATAAAACATATATTTTCAGATCGAGAGTAGTGCAACTGAAGTTTCAAGACTAACCACAATAAAGCAAAAGCAATAGACAATTGAAATGGACCAAGAAGCAATAGGGGTTTCGATGCAAATTTTTATAGATAAAAGATCATAAACATGAAAGCTGAAAGAACGCAAAAGTCCAAGGATAATAGAAATGAAACCTGTTAGAAGAACCCTTTGCAGCATTGATGAGTTCATCAGCAAGGCATTCAGCTATCGTTTTGATGTTCCTGAAAGAGCTCTCGCGAGCGCCAGTTGTAAGGAGGTAAAGAGCCTGGTTTACTCTCCTCAATGGGGAGATATCAACAGCTTGACGTCTAACCACACCAGCAGATCCAATTCTTGTAGCATCTTCCCTCGGCCCACTAATGTATTTGAAGGTACCCAACAAATCAATAGTTGCATAAGTAATATCTTTCCGCGTACGTTATTGCATGAAGGAAAATGTATTAACATGAATGAACAAACTATCTGATAAATGTAAGATTGAGCATGTTCAATATGAAGCAATGGAAAGTAAATAAAAGTTTCAGGCAGAATATTTAATAATCAGCATCTAAGAAGCTTGGAACCAAACAGCATAGGGACCAAGGAACTTGGAAACTAAATCCAATGTGGCATAGGGACAAGCCCATGTGGGCTAAAGTTCTTGTCCACCCGAGCTCTCCAACTTCACCATACCAAATAAGAGAACTTGGAGAACCCCTTCCAATTTCTCTAAGTTCTTTGTCAAGTTCCAAGAACCAAACAGCAGTGCTGACCCAGAGGGTAGGTGACCACCCCAGGTTCCTCAATAAACAAGGACCCTAAAAAGGACCCAAGATTACTTACTAACCCAGCTAGTTCTTGCAATGGGGATGCCCAAATAGGTTATAAACCCACTTAAGCAGTACCTCATAGTAATGATTTTAGTAGGAAGGCGACCCAAAGAGGACCTACATCCACTTATTCATAGTAAGCTTCAGTAATAAAAATGACAATAACATAGTTCAAACCATAGATCAAGAAATGCATTAAGGGAGATTACCACGAGACCGCCTAATTTACTTGTTATTTTTTCCAATATATTTTATTATTCTAATAGTTACTTTGTTCTTTTGTCTCCAAATGATCTTGTTTTATTTGTCTTGTTTGACTGCATAAAAAACGTGTGGAAGGTTACTCAACTAGTTACCTTTTTATCATATTTTTATTTTTTAAATAAGATTTCTTTTGTTAAATTGATTGATAAAATTGGTATCCGAAAAAAAATCATAAAATTTGTTTAGAAAAATCGGGTGTTTTTCATTTACCCATTCAAGAGGCCTCATTTTAAAATCCCGTCTTAGGCCCCGAGAATTCTCGGACCAGCCCTACCAAACAGCCCCTAAGCCACTAATGTCCCCTCAAGTCTAATTCTAGCCAGTGAGATATTATCACATCATCTACACCACCTGGACCAGTCCCTTACCTGTTAATGACAGCATCAACAATCACTTGGATAGGGTTCTGATCCGTAAGGAGATGAATGAGCTCCATTGCATGCTTGACAATAAGCACTGCCATCAGCTTCTTGCCATTGTTACGCCCGTGCATCATCAAAGAATTTGTCAATCTTTCAACAATAGGGCAGTGGGCCTTACGAAACCTTTTCACAGAATATCGTCCAGCAGTGTGTGGGATAAATGTAGCATGTTTCCGATCCACACCAATATAATCTTGTAATGAAATGTCACCGACCTGTATATGATTCAACTTCTACCATTAAATGACTCACAATCAGACAAATAAAAAATATTTCGTCATAGATACATATATTACAGACAGGTATGAATACAAACATAGAAGATGGACCATGTACAACTTTTCATTAAGTGAAAGATCATATATAATAAAGAAATAGCTGTTCACATGCACAAGAAATTAAGTGTTTTTATTTATTGTACCTCACATTATATAACTCATAAGCATCATGACCATGATCAAAATGTTATAGTATCTCCAGGAATACAATCATTGCCAACTAAGTTAAATAATCACTATCATACACCTCTTGACTATATGGGCATTTGGAACGTGTCTCATGAAAAAGAAATAAGATAGCAATAGTGAAATCACCTTAAACTAGCTCTAGTAAACATAGCTTCAACCAAGATTCCAGAACCACAATTGCAAATATGGTATGCCGACGCCTTTAGGTTGAGTTCGGTATGCAAATTGCAATATTTACTAGAACTCTATATTCCTTGGAATAAAATTCTCAGGGCTCAAATTCATGAAAATTTTATATTACAGGTCGAAGGCCACTACACCAATACTGTAGAGTCTTAGTGATGGTGTATTATTCACACAGAAGAAAATTCAAATCTGGGTTCCTCTTGTACCATGTTGAAGTGCATGTCACTGTCCCCAAACTCTAGAGTGTTGGTGAGGGTTGAGAGTTAATACTTGTATTATTCTAATACCATGTTTGGATTATGATATACAATTTTCCAGAATATATAGGATTCATGTGCAAGATTTATAATAAGCTACATTAAATGCCTTTGCCTTTAAATTCAAAGTGTCGTAGTTTAGTTGGTTAGTATTTACTATGCTAGTACATTACTTGGGCCAATCTGCACTTGCATACAATAAACTTTCATGTTTTTGCATGTTGCTATCATAAATTATCTTGTTAGCAACTTGCTACCATGCATTTTTTTATCATATAAATACCTTCAACTGTCGCTCTTTTGCAAGTCCTGGCTAACGGCATGCATAAAAAGATTATAATGCCCTAGTAGTAAATAACAATAATTGGATTGATTATTTATTTCAAAATTTAATTAAAATATCTAAAATTCATGTACGTTATCCTAATCTAACCTAAAATTAATATTCCTTACCTAATCGAAATCTAAAATTCCACTAGTCCCAAACAACTGAAGGTGGTTAATCAGCCAATATTCAAACCCCCATGTTGAATTCATCCTCAAAGAGGGTATCCTTTTTCTTAAATGGGATCTAGTGACACCTTTACTAAAACAAAAAGGAAACAAAAACTTCAATCCTAAATATATGCTAATATTCTTAGAGATAAATAAATGAAATAAAAAAATGAAAAAAATGTGTGGTTCTCGACGATGCAGAGCTGGTACTGGAGAGGGTGATAGGGGTCCTGCAAGCAGAGCACGATGTCGCGGTAGTAGTAGGAGTTGTTGCGGGAAGCTCTGGCAACGGAGGAGGCTCGTGATGAGATTGAAGCGGAGGAGGAGCGTGGTCTGGAGAGAGGAGGTGGGGCCAGGACTACGCGCGAGGAATGAATACAAGGGACGATGGAGGAGGAGAATGGCAGGGTTGGATGAAGAGCGGGTGTTGGCCGAGGTTGGGTTTGCCGGAGTTAGGTTAGCTGGCAGCTATGAAACACAAAAAACAGTGGTGTTTGTGTAAAATTTCTCTTTTCATTTTCGTGTTGTTGACCAGAAGTCTGGGGAAAAAATTAGGTATACTCTCAGCCTATGTTGCACGGACACGGATACGAAAATGATATACCTACCCAGGCACGGTAACTATTTTGGTGGGTTGTACTTTGGAGTTTCCGTGGAGTGCCCGTAAAGTGTCCGATATGTGTCGATAGACTGTCCGATACGTCTCCGACACAACATGTCGAAGGTTTTGAAGTGTCATTGATAAATACAATTTTGACGAAAGAAATTGTTCAAACTCTCGATGCTTCGGAACAAATAAGAGACGAAAGAAACAACGAATACGTACGTTGACATCATCGAAGGACCAGCTGTTGAAAAGCTTCACATCGGGAGCTTCCGCCACTGCTGCCGTCGCCGCCATTGAAGCTCGAGAGAGAGGAAATTAGTTTAGGGTTAGGGTTTTGCCGAGAGTTGTTAGCGAGGGAACATTGGAAAATATATATATATGGGTGGGAACGGGTCGGGTGTGGTCGTTTACTTTAGTAGTTTGTTGGGACTCTCCCGAACAATTTGAGGCCCAACATTTCACATTAGTAGAAAATGATTAAATGAGTTCCGGTTCTAAATATTGTGTGGTCAATAATTAATGTCAGAAAAAATAATCTAAAATTTAAAATCTAGAAAGTTTGACTCTAAATTGTAACTTACTATTCTATAAAATGAGTTCCTACAATCTAGAATCTAGACATTGGGACATGGGATCCAAAATCTATAAATTTGAACTAGGAATAAGACTTATTGTTCTACAAAATGAGCTTCTATATTTTAAATCTAGATTCTAGAATGTCGGATCATTAGTAAGGACTGACCCACATTCTAGATTCTAGATTTAAAATGTATGAACTCATTTTGTAGAATAGTAAGTCTCATTTCCATTTCCATTTCCAATTTCTATATTTTTAGTCTTATTTCACCCATGGGAGATATAAGTTGGACCTCACAATGTCTAGATTCTAGATTGTAGGAATCCATTTTTAGAACAGAAAATTTTGTACCGGGAATATAAATATTCAAAAATTAGGTGAAGAGAAAAATGTTTTAAAAAAATAGCTATAGAGAACAAAAACGCACATAGTAAATGCGTTTTCGTTTTTCTCTAATTTTTAATTTATATTTTTTAAAATGCACATAATAAGTGCGTTTCCAAAATTTAAATTTTTTTAATATTCTTTTTTTAAATGCATATAATAAGTGTGTTTCCAAAAAAATTTTATTTAATTAAAATTTTTTAAAACGCACTTACTAAGTGCGTTTTCAAATATTTTGCAATTTTTTTAAAACACACTTAATTTTTAAAAAAAATTTTAAATAAAAGAGAAAAGTAATTTTTTCCATAAAAGAGAAAGGCAAAAATTAAGTAAAAAAAATTAAGTAAATTTTTTTTTTCTTCGGTATCTTATCGGACTGCTTTTGTTTTCAAAATAATTAAATAATTTTCTTTTAAATAATAATAAAAAATCAAACAAATTGTTTTTTTATTTATAAAAATTGTAAAATAATATATTAAAAAATAAAAATAAAAAGGAAACGCACTTACTATGTGCATTTTAAAAAAAGTTATAATAAAATAGAAAAAAATGAAAACGCACATAGTAAGTGCGTTTCAATTTTTATTTTTTTATAATTATTTCTTAACGTAAACAAAATATAAATTTAATAAAATATTGAAAATGCACTTACTAAGTGCGTATTCCTCAAAACGCATTTACTATCTGCGTTTTTGTTCTCTACAGCTAATTTTGTTAAATATTTTTCTCTACACCTAATTTTTAAATATTTTTTTCTCTGTACAAAAAAAATTGTTTTTATAATAATGAGTTACAATTTAAAGTCCAACTTTTTATATTCTAGATTTTACAAATTGTTTTCCACATCAACTTTTTGACCACACAAGCTTTTGGACCGGTGCTCACTTTATCGTTTCCTACTATTCTCATACAAACCCAACCCATTATACATTTACTTCTTTTTTTAAAAAATTCTTGCCTCAAATTGTATCGGAGAGTCCCAACTACTAATGATGCTCTAAACGTATGTAAATTGTAAAATTGTATTGGATAATACCATGTAGTTAGTTTAGATATAATTTAAAATTTAAATATATTCTAGGATTTATTATATGTTCACGTGGTTTTTAATTCTCTCAATTACACGAGAAAAAATATATGTGGTAGTTTTTTTTTTATATCAATAAGTGATGATAAACATGCACATTAGACAACTAATTTTGTTGTCATTTCTAAGTTGTATTATAATAGTAGAGATTTATTATAAATATGTTATTAGAATTTTGCAGGATCATCCTGGCCCAGGGTAGTCATGACGACATTCCAGGACCCACAGAACAAGAGGGCAAAATAAATAAATTTATATATATATAATATATATATATATATATTTTTTTTCACTTGAGCCCGCCCTTGGGACCGTGGCAAAGCCACCCAGCCATCCCAAGGGCGAAGGAGAGGCTCAAATCCGGGTTACCACCTCCGGGGTCCCCCCACTCTACAGGTGGGCTAGAGCCTCGTGTGTATATATATATATATATATATATATATATATATATATATATATATATATAATGTACTATTGGCCTTTTTGAACATAAAATAATTGTGGTGTAGTGGTTGTTATGTTAGATTTGGTGAAACAATTTTTTAATTTACCTTTTTTTAGTTTTAATTTTTATTTTTAACATTATATTTCGAGGCCCCATTTTTAAAGTTCGCCTAGGGCCCCCATGAATTCATGACCGGCCCTAGATTTTTAGATATGTGTTTAGGTTAGATAATATCATTTAGTTAGTTTAAATGTAATTTCAATATTGAATTTTTTTTTTGATTTGTTATATGTTCAGATAATTAGAAGGATTTTAATTTTGTTTACAAAAAAATCAATTACGCGAACTACAATAGCTAAAATGTTTTTTAAATTAATAAATAAACATATACATAAGGCATATAGGGGCTCATATTTTTAGTCATTTATAAGCCGCATTATATATATACTAGTAACGTGCACATGGATTACACGTACGCAAAATATAATTGTTAAAAAAAAATTAATATAAAATTATTATAAATACTGTCGTTCCTATGAATTGAACTGAAGCAACTAAGAAGATACCTTTCACGTTAACCACATGAGTTTGAATTGTTTAGTTGTAAATATGTCATATTAGGTAGTTAAACAATTAGTTAAATTTTTTTTTTTAAATTTAGTTTTTACAAACAACTTAGATGATTTAATTTTGAGTCCTTTCCAAACCTCATATATATATATATATATATATATATATATATATATATATATATATATATTAGACCGAAAGCATTATCCTAGTGGTAATGTGGCGGATCACCTTGGAGTAGACCAAGGTTCGAATTCTTCCTCCGCCAGCTGGATAACTGTTATAGTCACGAGTGGAGCCTACGTATATATAAAAAATAAAAATAAATTATATATATATATATATATATATATATATATATATATATATATAGAGAGAGAGAGAGAGAGAGAGATTATTTAAAGCAACTTTCAGTTACACGTTCTAATCCTTGCTAGTCATCTTGGTTCTAGTCCTTGCCAGTCATCTTGGATACAAGCGATTGGGTGTCATGAAAATTGAAAATCTTATCTAGTCTAACACATATCAAAATATGTCCCGTTTTTCTTTTTCGATCAGCGCGGCTAAGAAATTTTCTTTATCGTTCGATTGGGACATATTGAATCAAAATTATTTTCTAGTTATGGATTGGTTTCTTTGGAATTAAGTTCCACATTCAGCGAATTATGTCTCAAGGAATAACTTGACGGCATAGTCGCGATTGTCCTTTAAGTTGCGTTGGTTTATTTGCTCATTTTCGATGTCACTTGGTTGCTTTCTCGTTGGTTTTGTGACTTGTTTTTCTTGAACAATTTCGATCGATTTCATAAAAAAAATATAATCACAATATAACTAAATCTTTAACAAATCATAATTAAACTATAAATATGTACATAATAAATATTAATTAAAATATATTTAAATTTTTTTTTTTTTTAATAATATGAAAAAGAACGGATAAATTATTTGACTAGCAACGCACATGAGTTTACTAGTCTATATATATGTCTCTACTAATATAAGATAGCTTAAAAATGGTTAAAAAAATTATCGTCTACCTGTTTTTAAATACTTTATTAATATTTTTTAAATAACTAATTATTTAACTACCTAATATGATTTACTTATAAGTACAATTTTTTAACTAAAGTGGTTAAGGTTTGAGACATTTTTCTTTAAGTTCAATTCGTATGAATGACAATGTTTATAATAGATTTATAGTTATTTATTTTTTCCACAGTTTTTATGCACCTACAAATCTGCAAGGTATATATATATATATATATATATATATATGTATATATATATATATATATGAGAGAGAGAGAAAAGAGGGATCTACATTTATAAAATTATTATAAATATTGTCATTATTCGAAATTGAACTTAAAGAAATTTGTGTTCCACCTTAACCACTTGAGTTAAAATTGTTTAATTATAAATAAATTATATTAGATAGTTAAATAATTATATATTTTAAAAAAATTAATTAATGAAGTATTTATAATTATGCAGACTATTTTAAACTATTTTTACGCTACCTTATTTTAGTAGAGACATATCTATCGATTTATATTAAATATAATTAGTCTAAATTAATACACAATTTGCAAAACTTTGAACAGCCAACACATCAAAAGGCTTTTCATAAAGTGCAAGTCCAGTTAAAATTTTTTTTTACTCAGCTAGTCCATAATTTACTAGGGCTGTCCACCATCTTCACCTCCCTCCTCCTGCTCCTCTCCCACCTCCACCCTCTCCGGCCTCTCCTCCTCCCCCCTCTTGCGATTTTTCGCCTCTCCGCGTCGTCGACCTCGCCATCGACCGCGTTGCCGCCGCCGAGCCGTACCTCAAGCACCTTTCCGTCGGCTTCGTCACGAAGGCGATGAAAAAGAAGAAGCAGTGTGCGGGGGGATGTACGTGGCGGAGGCACGCGCTCGAGGGGGGCTACGGCTACGCCTCGCGTCGAAGACGGTGACGGCGACAACACCAGCAGAAGCGACAGCAGGAGGCGAGTGCTGCGCCTACGCTTCGCCGCCGCGCGCGCGCGCGCGCCTCCGCCTCCTCCTCCTCCCGCTCCACCGCCTCGTCCCCCCTTCCGACCTCCACGCAGTCAAAATTTTGACAGTCCTACAAATTGGAAGGATTGTCAAAATTTTGACAGTCCTAAAAAATCAACATAAGGACTGTCAAAATTTTGACAGTTCTACAATTGTTATGACTGTCAATTTTTTTACAGTCATGACTATAAAAAAAATTAATTGGAAGTGAACAATCTGCTGAATAATTTTTAGAAATTACAAATTTGTATTTATCAATGATAAAAATTTCGCCTTTATCGAGAGCCCAACAAAAATAAGGAAAATAAGGGACCTGAACCCAGGAATTATTTTTTAACTACAGGTCCATTTGTTTTTATTTTTTCTGCAAAACCCACAGAAGAAGAAGAAGAAGAAGAAGAAGGGAGTCGCCCATGGCGGCGATGCCGCTTCCTTCGGCTGCCGGAAACCCTAGCTTCGACCCGGCCGCTGTCGGCCTCCCGCCGCCGCCTGGGACGGACATGACCGGGATATGCTTCCGTGATCCCCTCTGGCTCGGCTCCTTCCCTCTGGACCGCACCTACGTCTTCGACTACTTCGTCCTCTCTCCATTCTACGACTGGACGTGCAACAACGAGCAGCTCCGCTCCAGATCCATCCACCCGCTCGATCTCTCCCATCTCTCGTAACCCAACCTTAACCGTAACCCTAATTTTCGAAATATTTATTTCTTTTATTGGATTCCTTTGGTTAAGTATCTGCACAATCATTAGTTGTATTCTGTGTGCGTTGTGCCATGTCGGATACGTATAGGACACGCCCCATACACTTCAAATACATCAGGACATAGCAAATTAAGTGTTGAATTGCTGTCTCCGTGTCCTAAACGTGTTTGTCGTGTCCGTATATGTGCAACATAGATGGACACAAATGTGGCACGATAAAGACCGTCGACACCTATTTTGGCCTGCTGTAATTTGCAGTGTCTGGACACGACACGGATTTGGCACTGATTTGGAGTGTCCATACTTATTTGAATTAGATTTTTTGCATTTGGTCTACGTAGAGAACTAACTATATAAGCCTAGTTTTGATTATTTTCTTGGATCAATAGGGTTTACTCGTTGATTTAAAAAAAAAAAAAATCGTTCAAGTATGGTTTTTGGTGTAAGAAAACAAAATCTAATTGTATTTGCCAAAATTTTGTTGTTTCTTGTGTAGGATGATAAGTAACTTTTTAACCTAGTTTGAGTGTTTCCTTTAAACACTATGCCTTTGTGTTATAATAAACAAGCTAAATTATTATTTTTCCTTTCTGTAGGAAGATAATTAACTATTTAACCCTATTTTTTGTTTTTACTTCTTTTCTTGGATCCATGGAGTGTTGTGTCAACGAAGATAAGGCTTCGAAAACCTAAAGAAAGGATTGGGTGGTAGGATGATAAGAAACCTAACCTGAATTCTGTTTCTTTCTTTTGCTTGAAACCCTAGCCCTAGGTTTAATATTTCATTAAGGATGATAACTAAATCCTATCCCTACTTCCTTCTGTCTTTTTCTATTAGGAATTTATGCAAGTGAGTTGGGCTTTTGGTGTAGGAAGATGACTGGGATTGAGTACATGCTGAGTGAGGTGATGGAACCCCACTTATTTGTTATAAGGAAGCAGAAGAGGGATGGACCTGAGAAGGTTACGCCGATGCTTACTTATTACGTACTTGATGGATCAATTTATCAGGCGCCACAGCTTTGCAATGTGTTTTCTGCTCGAATTGTAAGTCTCAGTCATCTACTTGTCAATCTTCTAGTTAACCTATAGGTAGACCGCTGTTTATCAATTGTTGATTAAATAAAGCATGTGGATTTGGCCTATTTTCTAAATACGTTGTGCTTGATGGCACAAAGGCAACTAAAGCCAAGAAGTTACCAATTTGCTAACTTTAGGAAAAGTCAAATTTTTGCTGTCAAATCCTTGTTTACATAGAAAGTGAAAAATCAATTATCATATGAGTTACTGAACTGAGTGATCATAAACTTAATGTCTAATCCCTATTATATAAACTGGGGAAAAATAATAGCATGACCGTTACAATTAGACTTGAATCTTTTTAGGCTAAGTTTAAGCTCGAAGCTTGCAGTTCACTGTGCTACCAAAGTAGGTTACTATTTGGTGAGAAGTGAATTGATAAAAATGTCACACCATCCTTGATTGGACTGGTACCTACCACACAAGCAATCAAGATAACACAATTAGAACGTTGTGGTGATAAATATTTTGAAGGCAACTAATTGCATCATGTAAATAAGCATCAATATTGGCAGGGTAACCAGGGACTTTGAGAGTGTGATTTCCTGTTGGT
Organism: Iris macrosiphon; assembly: GCA_036927795.1. Classification (NCBI taxonomy): domain Eukaryota; kingdom Viridiplantae; phylum Streptophyta; class Magnoliopsida; order Asparagales; family Iridaceae; genus Iris; species Iris macrosiphon. The sequence goes on along the minus strand of JAYESA010000019.1, from coordinate 23,190,494 downwards.
ATGTGATTTCTTGTGTGCTTTAGTTGGTACAACCCAACAATTATATTTATTTTCTTAATAGGATGGACATTTGATAAGATTCAATTTAAGGAGAAATACAGTAGCTTACTAAAAACTTTGTAATTGGAACTGCTTAAGTTGTGTCTGGATGTGTTTTCCTCTTATTAGCAATCTTCTCTTGTTTCAGGGTAGGGCTATTTATCATATATCGAAAGCTTTCACACTGGCAGCCTCAAAGCTTGAGAAGATTGGATATGGTAATTTGTCACAAAACCTATATATATCTTGTTCTATACTTCATTAGTTTGTGGGATTCTCTCTTTTACATCATATTGAATTTAAGTACAATTTTATGAAAAGAAGCTCATTTTATGGTTCATATACTGGATAAGAATTCTGGTTCTTACTGTTCATATGTTATGGTATGAAATACCAATTCGTTATGTATGAATGATTGCATGGATGATGAGATTCCATATACTTATTTGACTTGCTTAAGCTTTCAAATTTTTGTAAAATCATTAAAAAAAGAAGGGTTTTTCTTGTATATTTCACTTAAATCTTCCATATTTACAGTTACATATCTCTAATCTTTGTAATTGCAAAAAGCCTCCTAAATTATAATAAAATGAGTTAAGACTCCCCCTCCATCTCTAATATCTAAAAATTAACCCAACCATTATGTTAAAAGTGTGAAACTACTAGTTTGCCCTTCATGCTTCAACCAATTTCCCTTTCTCTACCATGGGCACAAGAAGAACCCATGAACATCGAAAGCCTATGGCAAGTTTAGGAGGAACGTAACCCAAGAAGAATTCATTTGCTACCCATGAACTCATTACTATCACGAGCACAAGAAAACTCATGACATTGTTGTCTACCATGAGCTCAAAAGGTGCCCATGCTTATAAGAAGAAAACATTGACTATCCGCGAACCCATTAATTGACTACCCGATTGACCCAATAATTGCCCATATTCTTCAAGAAGAACCCTTGAGCTAGTTGTCTACTATGAGTTCAACAAGAACCCTTGAGACCATCACGAATCATGAGCTATAGAGTAACCCATTATTTGGGTTGAGGGAGGAGTGAGGAGGAGGAAGAAGACGACAACATGATGAAATGAAATATTTTTGTTAAAAGAAATATTTGTGTTAAAGTTAACGAAGTATTCTCTTATCATATGAGTTAACTTGGGTGATTCTTATTTCATGCTGTTGGGGATTCATGAGATTTCTCTGCAATTACCAAGATTTTGGATACCAACTCCAACTATGAAATATTCAAGGGACTTGCATAAAAATTCAAAAAAATTGAATTGTCCCCATGTGTATGCAACAGTTCAAATGGAGTAATTTGTGAAATGATTATCCACTAATTGGTTGCTTGTTTCCATAATACAAGGAGCTTGAAGTTGATGCAGACGTGTATATGGATGTTCTTTAGGGATGACAATTGGGTGTGATCGGGTCAAGTTCGGGTTCACCTATTAGGGCTTAACCCGAATACGAAACCCAACCTTTGAAAATACGAGTCAACTTGACCTATTTAGAAATTTCTTCCTAGTCTATTTTCTAGAGTAAACAACAGGATGGCTAATGGCTACTGTGGATAGGACAATGAGAAGAAAGAGAATAAGAATTTCTAGATAATGATGTTTACTATACCGAGTGTGCGTAAAGAAGCTTACTACATTTTCTCTAGCAAGAACATTAAAACCTAATTCTTTTACTAGATTTTGTCCAAATTTATGTTTTGAACAATAATTCCAAAATATGCAAGAATCGCATCTAAAATATGAAAGAATAAGAAAAGAGAGAACAAGATGAGGCTTCAACGGCGGAGGTCGCGAGAGGAGGCTTCAGTGGTGGAGGCCGCAGAGAAGGAGTTCGCAGGACGACGACGAGCGCAGGAGGTGGTGAGATGTAGGAAATGTTTAAGGAAAGAAGGAAGATGAAGAAAGGAAGAAGACTGTCACGTCTCAGAACCAGAATACTGGAGAACGAGAGCGGTACTAGGCCAACTATGTACTTCGGAGTACACCAGTACCCCAAGGTACGATCAATACTGTATAAAACATTTGGGTTACTCAACAATCCAACAGTCTAAGCTAGGTCAAGCAAATCCTAGGTGTCTCATTCATAGACTAGCACGTAATCAACAAGAAGTATGACCATCGTAAATATAATAGTAAAACGTCCAAAACTATCAATATATAGATTATAATGAAGCTAGTATATAAAATAAAATATTAGCAAGACTATACAATCATACATGATCATGTCTAGCTGCAGTATAGAATATATACAACAATGTTGCCTACATGCGGGAACAAGATCCTAGAACACGAGCTAACACATGCTCAGTTGTTAAACGTCTCAAGAAAATATACAAAATATACAGTGGAAGATAAAGGCATAAATTTACTTAGGCGCTCGGCTGACTGTCCTCCGAGTGCTAACCATCGAGCGGGAGATACGGTAGATCTTCTGGTTCCGCGACGAGATCTGATCATACAAAACCAGTGGGGTCAACCCCATATAGCAAGTACCACAAGAAAAACTCTGGTGTGTAATAAAACCAACATATAAGCAAATAAAAGATAGAACTAAAAAAACAAATACAGTAAAGAATAAATTGAGCATGAATAATAAAGATTGACAAGATATAAAGCAATCAAGGTAGTCAAAGACGTACTCGAGGCGTAAAGAGTCCGTATCGCCTAAGGCGCAAAACGCACTTAAGACGTGTGACTGAGCAAAACGAGGCACAAAGTAAAAAATAATAAAAATATACGCAAATAAATTAGTAATGTAAGAAATAAAACCAAATAATATATTGAAACTAACAAAAATATGTTAAAATATAACCAAGCGAACTAGCAGAGAAGCAGTAGCGATCAACAGAACTAACAAGAATTCATATTATTTTTTACCCTATTTTTTAGTAAATTTTAGTTCTTCTAGTTCAATTGTAGCTAACTTTAGCAACTGTGGAAAGGACTACATCCCTTCCACTTGAATGAGTTAGGGGGGCTATTTTTCTGCCTCAAAGTTTCTTATAATAAATAAATAAAAATAAGGTGTATCTTTTTTTAGTTGCGTCTTGCTGAAAGGTGCGTCTTGTGTGTGTCCGGAGAAATGTGTCTCGCCTAGTGAGTTGCGAGGTACAGTTGGTGTGCCTTAGGCGTGCCCAAGACGTGCCTTTCACTACCATGAGAGAAATACAATTCATGACAGACAATCATCAACTTACGGCTTGCTATGTTATCACTTATCACAAGTCTTGGTTACTAACATATGCAAGTTTGAGGTTTGGGGAGTCATGCTCTACATGCTGTCTAGGCCAGGCCCGGGTAGTCCAGAATTAATATATAAAAGGCATCACTCGACGGTGAGCTGGGATGGGAGGTTTCCGGATTTCATGTAGTCCCGCTGGATAGGACTTTTCATATAGTTATGGAGCTATTTGTCGTAGGGGGCACATTTTCAGTTCACCGTCATATGATTCATCTTATACTCTGCACTAGGCCAGGGTAGTCGAAGAATAATATATAATAGGCATCACTCGATAGTGTGCTGATAATCAGAGTACAAGATGTATCACACGATGGTGGGCTGGAAATGTGCCTCTTACAACAAAGAGCTCCATAACTATATGTAAAGTCCTAGCCAGCGGGACTGTATGAAACCCAAAAACCTTCCATTCCAATGCACTAGGTGAATCAAATTAGTTGTTTTATCCTGATAATTTTAACTTTAGTTCCAGGTCGTGAGCGTCCATAGAACTCGTCCTATGATGATTTCTCCCCTCAGGAAAAATACTGGAAAAGACGGATAGGTTAAACAACCACAAGACAAATACTGGACAAGACTAGAAATCCATATAGTTAGGATCAAGAACAATTCTTGAGAAAAATCCAGAAATCGAATTGTTACATTAGTCATTAATATTTTTTTTCTCGAAAATCGAGTATCGTACGAGATTGTCTGTGCGATCCTCGATGCACGCAAAACGAAGAATTTGGAAAATTAGAAAATCCATAACTGCGATCATGTCATGATATCAATAGTCGATGACTCGCATCACAAAGATCCACAATCCTTGACCGCGATACCGAAATCACGAAAATAAAAAAATACGATACAAAATAAAGACACGCGTATCCATATACGAATACCGATACCGTGAGGTGAGTCTCACACGAGTTGCATTCTGTTAACTTGTGAGTTGAGAAATATATTTTTACTATGGTTTTTATTTCTTTTATTAAACGGGTAACCGCTTACCCGCCTTGAACCTGACCCAACCCGTTTATCAAAATGGTTATATGGGTCGATTCGTTTAGACCTGAGCCAGACCTGTCTAAGAAGGGAGGGTAGGAGGGTCTGATTGATGAGTCGAGCCAAATTTGCCACCCTTAATGTTCTTTCTTATTTATTTCCTCTTTTTATGTTTTAACAAATTCTTAAAATCCCTATTGGTTATACTTCTCCTCTAATCAAGTCCTTAAGTCTCTCAACAAGGGTTAGTATACTCCATTAAGCATTCAATCTCGGTATGCTCAGCAGCTCATGATGAAACTTAGGGGAATGCTTCTGTTAATATATTTACATGACATGTAGCTGTATTGCTACACACAAGCTATAAACTATAAAGTACCTCAAAGCACTAAACAGTTGCTAATCTATTTGAGAGGAGAAAAAGATTTTAATGTGTAGTAGAACTGAACTAAATGGAGAAGTTTATATCTACTGAAGTTTTACTTTCCTGTCTCAATTCGCACTTTTGTATGTCAACAAAGTTTACTACAGTAACCCAGTAATAAATGTCCTCCTAGGCTCAACTACCAAATATCTGGTTACAAACTTAACATGTCACAATTTTCTAACATATCTTAGTGGAATACTATAATCCTAATTATAATTATTGTCCATACTGCACGGACAAGGCATTGGATACGGGACACAATGCGACACGGCGACACATTTTTTCATTATAAAACACTAGGATAGGACACTTTAAGGAAACTATATATATGAAACTAAAATGCCCACAACAAAAATGCTTTAACTTTTACCTTTTATATTTAATTTTATTCTTATTTTAAACAAAAACACTATAAAAAGTGTACGGTACATGAAAGTGTTCATATCTGACGTGTCTGTATCCGGAGTGTCTGTGCCCGATTTCAAATGAAAATATAAGGACACGTAAACATGAGTGTACGTATCCGAGATGAGACACATTACTAAGATGAGTGTCCGTGCTACCTAGATTGTTAATAAGATCAACTGTCAACATTTGCCACCATGAATTTCAAGTGGTAGCTGCAAAATTTTTACCTAAAATTTCGCTTCTAGATGCTACTATCTGTAATGCCTTTTAAGCAGCCTCTTTACTCCTTATAGATGTCTATTCTACAAAAGATAGCTGAAAGATGGTTCCTAACTTGAGGATTTAACAACTGATTTCTAGAACACATTGTACAATAGAAGTAGGCAGGTTTCTTTGTATGTTAGGTATCTTGTCCTTTCATGCAAGTAATAGTTTATCATGGCCTAGAATGCATTATAGATCTCTTATCCTTCGATCTAATATCTAATATTTTATAAATAATGGCCTAGACATGCTTTCTTCAATAGTAGTATACTTTTTATTCTTTTTGCTTTTTATGCAGCCACGTGTCTATTTAATTTGTATACGTACATTTATGTTGTTGATAACAACTTTTTAATATAGGGCGGTGCAATAGTATTTTTGAGTTTATCTTGTGAGCATGAATATGGGTCTATTTTGAACTATGCACATGTTTTTCTTATAAAATTTTCTATTACCTTTTCTATTGTCTTCTTTTGCAGCTGATTCTGAAAATGATAGTGCTTCCTCTGAACCAAAAATTGAGAAAGAGGCAATTGACATAAGGGAATTAAAACGAGTTGATCATATTCTTGCGTCTTTACATCGCAAGGTAACACTATCACATGTCTTCCATAGATTTTATTGTAAACTGTTTTTCTGTTAAGTGACAAATTCATGGTAACAACAACTTAACCTTGGTAACATTACACTGTTTCCCCCCTAAAGAATGAGATGTGTTATTCCTGGAGAAAAACTAGCAAGAAATGCAAACTTCGCTCCATACCTTTAGGAAAATATTCCCATTGTCCAATCTTCCTTAAAAGAGAGATTCTTTTATGTCACTTCCGGTAAGAAAGGGATAGATTCGAGAGCTGATTCGGGCAAAAGACTAGCAACGCTTCCATGGTTACGAGATCAACGATTACTGCTAACACTGATTATGAAAATGTTGCTACTGTAACAACATCTTCTCTGCCCACTGGTTTTGGAAATGGTCAGTCCCTTGACTTTTCCAGCGTCTCAGCACATTTCCTAAATGAAATAGGAAGATTTGTGATTCGTTTTACCGGTCTGGCACAAATACGTTTGTCAATCCTTGGAACGAAGTAACTGAGTCACAACCCCCTTCGTCCCTTGATGAGTAAGCTCCGTAAGCCCGCTCTTTGTTGGTTGAGCTGCCCCCCCCACCCCCACCCACCTGCCAATGACATGAGAGACCTGCCCAACAGTCCTAGGAAATAGGTGTACAACCAAGAACAAATCCTTTATCCTAAATTTTTGTGTCGGGTACATGGATCCTTTTCCTAGAAGTAAGTATAAGTTTCTCCAAAAGTGTCAATACTTCCTTGCACAATTAACGATACTAAGGTAAATTACAACAAATTTGGTTAGCTCTGGACAGATACGACTCCATACCGACAACAATAGAACAAATTGAAATTTAGGATACAACATGGTAGAAATTGGAGTATGAACGTAAAAGTGGAGAGAGAAATATATACATAAAAGTATCTAGATAATATTACATGGATATATATATGTTAGAAAATATTCTTCCTGCCGCCTGTTGCAATCTTGTCAATTGAAGCTTGCCTCTTCCAGATCTGATGCCTAAGATGGCCTCGCCACATTGTTACAAGTTTTGGAGTTGTGGGAAAGGGGGAGGTTAAAATGGCCTTATTAACGGTAATCGAGTTCAAGCGTATCTTTTAGCTTAAGGTACTGGTTGGTTGAATCATGGAAGTCAAAGGCACGCCTCGAGCGCGCCTCGCAGAAATGTGCAATGGCTGTGCCTCACACCTCACTAGGCAATGCATCTTTTTCCAGGCGCACCCAAGGCCCACCTTTCTGCAAGATGCAACGAAGAAAATGCGCATATTCATTTATACAAAAAACTTTGAGGCATAGAGACAATCCTTACCTCATACAAGTAGTTGGTTACAGTTGAACTGAAGAAACTAAAATTTACTAAAAGCATGGTAGGAATAATACAAACTCTTGTTAGTTTTGTTGACTGGTACTGTTGCTCTGGTAGTTCACTTCGTTATGTTTTAACGTATTTTTGTTGATTTTAATATGTTATTTGATTTTATTTCTTACATTACTAATTTATTTATTTATCTATGTATATTTTTATTATTTTTTATATTTGCGTCTCGTTTCGTTCGGAGCGAGCCTTAAGTGTACCTTGCGCCTCGGGTGATATGGACCTTTTGCGTCGTGAGTACGTCTTGCGCCTTTGACTACCTTGGGCTGAATCAAGTAATCTTAATCTGACCTAATCTGAGCTGTCATAGAGGACATGGTCAGGGTTAATCCCTGTTGCATTCCCCTCCCCCCCTTTTCATCTACTCTCCTGCACCTTCAATGAGTTGCGACATGGATGAGACTTGCTCCTTAGTCCACGGTAATTGGGAATAGTCTTCATTTGCAAAGAAGTAATATATGTATTCTAGAAGACGTAACTTCCTTTATTTTCTGTCGCTATTTTCTTGATTTCCGTCGCTAAGTCAGATTAGCATTGGAAAATGGGTGTCGACATTTACAATTTCGCTAAGATAAAGCCGTTGCTGGTTCATCGACATAGCAGTGTCTTAGTGATGGACTAGCGATGACCTATTAGTGACGAAAATTTTGACAACCTTGCGACGGATTACAGGCAGTGGCAGACACAATGACAGAATAACAAGACAGAATAACAATTTATATCTCAAACATGTTATACTCAAAATTGTGATGTTGTTGCGACGAACTATGAATGAAGAAAATTAACGTGACCACTACAAACGAAACATCATAAAGTATACACATCATCCAAAAAAAAGTACAAAAACATACTAAGTCGTACATTACAACAAAAAGAATACATAAATCATTGTTGAGATGGTGGCGGTGCAGTGGCTAGGACTGCTGCATGTGCACAGTCCAAGAAGAATGCATCAAACATCTCACGCATAGCCCTTGGAACGACAGGAGCTGTGCCCGGAGATGTAGCAGGAGTTGTGCTTGAAGATGTGGCAGGAGCATGAGCAACGGATGAACCGGGAACTGTAGACTGACGCACAATATCCATAATCTCTCTCACGTTTCCACAAGAGTCATCACCGTATTCTGCATCTCATTTCTGCCAAACGGAACATGAGGAGCAGCATGAGGACCACTGGAGTATACTTATGGCTGTGATGCTGACGATTTGGTACCGATGCAGCCGCCTCTCTCTCTCTCTCTCTATGTACGGATGTTATACATACTTACACGCATACACGTATGTCCTATGATTAATTATCTAAAGTATATGATGGATCTGCTTCTATGTATATCATAAGATGAAGTAATGTTAACAATTTTATGCATCTAATTAATAATTATTATAGGAATATAAGCAAAATCATTAACAAGTCTTACAAATGCTTTATATGCCGTATTGTCCCCTAACATTCCATCATTTCTTCTACTTGTGGGTCCGCTCGAAGACCTGGAAATGCTGACGGACTTTGGGTTTTTGTCCTCCTTTACGGCCTTCTCGCATTGTGAAACTAATAGTTATAAGCTAATCATGAATACATAAATCAAGTTCATATTGTACAAAGTAATGAATTTACTTTAATCAATAATTCTACATACCATCCGTCAGTAATACCCGGCAGTCGTGATTGATCCACCGTATGGAGACTAACACAAGCACGAATCACCTTCGCGGACTTGTCCTTGTACTCATGAGTGTCCATATCATGTTGCATATTTTCTCATAATTTCTACATCATCCAATCCGTACATCCGTGCCTGCCCATTTCTTCTGGTCATTGGTCATATTGTGTATCCTTTTGATGCAACGGTCCCATAACACTTTGATTTCTTTCTTTCTATGATCCAGCCAGCAATAGTTTTTCTATAAATCAAAATCACAAGTTAAACATTAATTAACTGATTTAATATAAAGAATTATTGAGACATGTACATATGTTAAACATACCTTTATCAGAATCGCTTCGGCTTCGGTATCGCGCTATAATTAATACGGGCTATGGAAGTAATTGTTGATGATCTCTTCGAGTACTGCGCCACCCTAGATGGAGAGAACCTAAAAATAAAGAAACAAATTACAATTATAGCCAAATATATACTAAGTTAATATATAATTAACGATAATTTTTATTTTATTTTATTTTTACTTGCATAGAGCCATCAGGCCATACAGTGACGGGATGCAAGGGTGGGGGGAATGCAACATAGGGACGTCCCTCCAGAATTTATTCGGCTTAGCGACGGAATTTTCCATCGCTAATCCGTCACTAACAATTTTTTAATTCAAATGATTTTGAAATGAATCGGACTAGGTCAGAAATTAAGTTTGCCCTATCGACGACTAGCGACGGACATAGTTAGCGATGTTTTAGTGACAGAAAGTCTGTCGCTACTAAATATATTAGTGTTGAACAATCCATCGCTAGTTTGTCCCTCGAATTTCCTGCATGTTACCTGCCCTAATGAGCGACGAAGTTAGCGATGGCTTAGCGACGAACTGGTTTCCACATAGAATGGGTGTCGCTAATCTGTCGCTACCGTCCTCGTTATTATGCAGTATTCTTATAGTGTGAAAAGTGCCTACCTGACTAAAGAACTATACTGTATCATTAATGAAGCTGAAAACTGAGAACTGCATACCTGACTAAACAACTATACTGTAGTCATTATATATATATGTATATGTGTGTGTGTGTGAAAGGACTAAGGTGAGCATATAGTTCCAGACTTGAACTCCTGACCCAGGCCCAAGCCTGAGTTTGACTGCTAATGATAAACTGGGGTGGAGTCATCTCTAAAGCCTTGTCAATGAGTAGCCTGCTTGGGACTGTAGAAGTCTCTATCAACAAAATACCTACATACAGATAAAGAAAATACTACACTGGATTTGGGTAGAATAGTAGTATGTGCTCCAGAATGGATATTTATTCATTCGGTTATATTGCTATAGGATGCCAAGATACAATGGCAGCTAAACAATGTGTACCAACATCTGAGCTGCAAAAGAAATATAGGTTAGAGGGAACAACACACCAGGTTACCTTTTCGGCTTCTCAGAATCCCAGCAATATAATTTTCTATACCCTTTTGTTTCATAGTAATTAGCAAACCTATGACCTAATATTTTTTAGGAAATATTAACATAGAAAATTTTCAAAGATTAAATCCACAAGTTGGCAATTTATTAGGTCATGTGGATATCCATGCATGAAGCTAGCATTCTATCATTCACATGAGCAGCATCACCAGTCGGTCCAGTACTCTCACGACCAAAGAAGCAGCTTTTTTATTATGTTCTCTAATTTATTATTTCATCCCTGAAGCGGGCATGTTCATGGTAACCTGATTAAATTTCCTCTTTTGCAGCTTCCCCCAGCCCCACCACCGCCTCCATTTCCAGAGGGCTATGCTCCCCCGGCCTCTGAAGCAGAGAAGGGTCCAGAAGACCAACAAAGCTCAGAGGCCCAGCTTGCTTCTGCCGATCCAATTATTGACCAAGGCCCATCAAAAAGGATGAAGTTTCAATGAGAGAGAACAACTAGTTTGTCTTCCCATCACCAATTGATTGGTATTGGTTTAATTTGCTCCCTCAACCATCAGCTTGTTGGATTTGTGACCCTCACTATTATAAACTTGTCACAAAATTTAGATGAAACAAGTTTTAGAAATTCACTCTATGTAGGAATTGTCAAAACTAGTATGCATGTACAAGATGGGGATAGTATCCTGAATGACTCTCAACGAGAATGTGATGACGTGTGGAGAATTAAGAGGATTTTAAATGATAGGAGGTTTTTCCCCCTTCCAAACCTTCTAGAGCATTTAAACCATTCTGGTCTGCCCCTAGCTTTAATTGATACCTATATATTCTGCTCAATGTATGGACGGAGGGTTATGTTTTCTTTTACTCCAAAGTGCTTGAAGAAGAAAATCAACTCTTTAAAGATGCAATGTTTAGAAACACGAAATATATGATCACCAGGCGAGAAAAGGATGAGAGAGGAGACATCTCTTGAATCATATTTCTTTTAGGAGAATTATTGACCTTTTGAAAGCTTGCTTCTGAATGAATGGAAAATCTTAATTGTTGCAATTGTTTCTGTTGTGTGTGCAGCTCATGCTAGGGATCCAACAGACTGGCGACAGTTGTTGTTTGCAGTTCATGCTAAGCATATTTAAGGTACCTGTAATCATAGACAAAGGATATATATATATATATATAAATGTGCGGCAGTAAAAGTCTTCTGACTCAGCAGGTAGAGATGTAACACTTTTTGACTGGGTGTAGCGCTTTCTGACAGGGTGTGTTCGATTCGACAAAAATAAATAAATAAAAATTATTTCTTTCTTTTAGGATATGAGTTAATATTATATATATTGTATATATTTAAATGTGCCGCAGGTCCAGTTAACGTGACACATATCAATGGAGCTGGCTTCAGTTGTCTTGCGATTGAAACTTATTTACTTCTAGTATTGTTCACTGCAAATGGATGATTCTCTTTGGCCATTCTTGATTCCAACTAAGCAAACAGAAACGGAAATTTAAGGATAAACAGATATGAGTAATTCTTATCACTACCAAGTAAGAGGCCTTGTCTAGGCAATACTTATCGTTATAGAGACCAGCTCTGCCCCCAAATGCCACAATCAATTAGCATTTAGTAAAAAAGACCACATATTTCTGAAAAAATATACGATAAAGGATGATATGTTTCTGGAAACGCCATTATAGCTATGTTTAGCACATGATACAAACTATCATGGATGTTAACATAAAAAAGAGTTTCTATGGACGTACAAAATGCACATGCTTCGAAATAAAAATAAAAAATTATTTATTGAAAAGCATATACATATGCTTTTACAACCTTCCATCAGCTAAAAATAAAAAGTACGGACGGACGGACGAAGATTTTACACCCGGCTTTAAATTATTTGTTTTATTTAGTTAAATAGTAAAGGTTTCTTGTAGTTAAATAGTAGCATTCGTTGTAGTTAAAATCTAAAGAGCATAGTTTTGAAATATTATTCCTGAGTTAGGAGATCAAATTTTGTTGCCATAGAAAACAAAATAGTGTTCTTTATTTGCGATATGTAATACCTTTAATGATAATAATAATAATAATAATAATAATAATAATAATAATAATATCAGTCCTTTTTTCGATGCATTTTGGCGCATGTTAACTTTGGCATATGTTGGTTGCTTGTCCGGCCTTTGTTTAGATCAGACCCGTGAGTTGTGGAGAAGAGTTGGTTTGGCTGGGTTGGTGACGTGTGGCTTGGTTGGGTTTGAGAAATCTAACGGTCCACATCTCAAACCTCTAAACCTATATATTTTCATTTCTTTCTCTCTGCTCATTATTTTTTTTCCCATTTATCTTTTAGGTTTTCTCTCCCTCCGTAGGCAAGTACATCTTACACAAGAGAAGAACCATGAATTTATGCATGCTTTTCATTCTTAATAATTTTTGTTTGTTTCTAGCTCATGTTGTTAGGACTGAGCACCCCTTCATCTTTAATACTTGTCGTTCTTGATTTTCTTGGTTGGAATTGCATGGACAAGAATTTGGGTCTATGGATTCACTTTTGTTTTGATCTCCCAAAATTTTGTGTTTTACATAACTAATTAGCTCATAGTGTAAAGCACCATATTTTATGTAACTTTGCTTTTGGTTGTGCTTGTTTTCGAGTCCAGCTAAGTTCAGTACAAAAATTTAATACAATACGTATACCAAATGACTTTTTGGAGAAGAAGAACAGTGCTCTGTGAAGAGTATACAAGAGAAACCCCTTTGACGTAGAAATACGTATGTTTCACTTTGGGCGCATTGGTGTGCTGTCCCAAGTCTTCGTGCGTACTAATCATACTGTACTTAGTCTCCTAGCAAAAGTGCGCCAGTCACACTCCTTGAGTCAGTGACGCACTTTTGAGAGAAAATTCAGTTGGCGCACTTTGGTGCGTATCAGGGTCGGCCCTGGCCCAGGGCAGCCATGGCGACTGCCCAGGGCTCCATGGGCCAGGATGGCCAAAAATAATAATTCTGTTTAGATATATAAATAATTTTGTGCCAAAAATAGGACCAGTATTTACCATAGGCCCTTCTTATTACAAAGTAATTGTAGTGTAGTGGTTATTACATTAAACTTGCATACAAGAGGTTCCTAGTTTAAATCTTGGTGGAGGAATATTTTTATATTTTATTTTAATTTAATTTAATTTTTTTTACATTATGTATTGGGGCCTCATTTTGAAAGTTCGTCCCGGGCCTCCATGAACTCAGGACCGGCCCGGGTGCGTGTTCCATCAAAGTTCTCCCTGGAAAACAAAAGAAAAGTGCGCCACAGTAAGTCCTCGCACTTTCTTCGTGTTGGCAATCTGGTGCACTTTTCCTCTGTTTCGTCAACCGGCGCACTTTACTTATCTTTGGTAGCTCGTGCACTTTTCCTCTTCGTTTCCTTAGGAACGAAACTTTGGTTGGTTTTTCGATTTCTGTGTTATTGATTTATGCGCTCCTCGACTGACGAGTTTCTCGACTGTCGAGCATAGACATCGGATTCTGTGTTTTGTCTTGTAGCTAGCTTGCTCGCGCACTTTTCTTGAAAGCGCGCTTTATTCTTGCCCGTGCACTTTTGTCAAGTGCGTAGTGTTGGTCAACTTGACAAAGTGCGCCAACGTTGCTTTTAGTCGTTTGTGCGCCAACTTGCTTTGTGCGCCTACTATTTTCTCCGCACGTTGAGCCCTGTAGATGTAGTATGCAGTTGTTATTTTACTTGTTAATTAGATTACTTTTCCTTGACCACCTTATTATATGTTGGATAGAATAAGAGGCGTAGTTCAACTCTATCACGCCCCAGTCCCAAAATACTTAGGACTAGGACACGTAAGCATGCCAGCCGCATGTACATGGCAACTCCAATATATGGATACCATGATACACACGTACGTTGTAATATGAATATCAAATCCACAAGTGGTATAAATCTATCACAAGTCACAGGGTATAATCTAAATCTCATCCTCAGAAAATCATATATAAATGAATAACCAATACCTATAACTAGATCTCAATATAAAGTATCTAAGATGACAGTCGGATGGAAACAAATTCACTGCCGAACTCAAATATAGAATAGACAAGACAAATACAATATAAGTACAACCTCTAACAATCACGAGGCTCGAAGGGAAGACCAGCTCGGAATGTAAGTAACCAGTCCAGATCTGCGCTCCTGCGAATACTCATGAACAATACACCTGGAAAGGGACCAGGTCCTCAGAGGGACATAACAAGATACATAGAAGCATGCCATAAAGTAAATACTGTAAAACTCAAGGGTGACCTAACCATCTAAGTGAAATGCACTTTGAGGACAACTTTGAGTGTATGGAAAAGTGTAGGCTAGACATATGTTGACATAATTCACCAATCGTGACAACTGGCTAGTATATGCCACATATGCCCCCATATCAGGGCACTGTAATATAATAACGTCCATACCGCTCCGAAGAACGGAGAATCTGCATAATATAACGTCCATACCGCTCCGAAGAACGGGAAATCTGCATAATATAACGTCCATACCGCTCCGAAGAATGGGAAATCTGCATAATATAACGTCTATACCGTTCCGTCGAACGGGAATGAAGTGGGTGTCCCATACGCCTACTAGTAGTCCTCCCCGCCCAATGATCTATGCCTGTTGTATCCATAACACGCCTTAGCTACTACGCCGCGGCGTCGTTACTCTGGCTCATAGTCTATCGTTAGAACAATATTCCAACCTTACAACCAAACAAGGACAAGGATTGGGCCATCGTACCACGATAGTCTATGCTCCTCCTACTAATAACTGCTAAGTGTACATACGGCTTGCTATCATTAACTAACTAGGGTTATCATAGTCCTAATTAGTAACATATGCAGTTTAAGATTTTCATATAGCCACATGTCCTGCAGACTATCCGAGTTATCCATGAGTCAAGATACATAGTAAAATAAATCAGGTATAATAGTTTTTCAGGTAAAATACAACACTCAACGGCGTGTTGGAAGTGTCCCCTCTCGACGGAGAGCTCCAAATCCATCAGGTGTCGCTGGAATACCGAAATTGCATGTAGCCAAGAATCTCTCTAGATGCTTCTAATTCATTTATGCTAGTTGTTATCCTGCACAAGTTATCAAGAATTTCTGACCGTGGTGCTCAAAATTTTTCCTTAAACATGATGCAGGACATGATAGGATAATAGCTTGAAAAGTACATTTATGACAGGAATAAGCAATCAACCACGGGAACTATCTTATCAGTTCAAGCATTTCAGTTCGAAAAATTCTTGCATGTCAGGAGTGCGCTTCGTTGAGCCACTATCAGGAATATCAGTATATGTCAGTATTATCAGTTCAAGCATTCAATTCAAGAAATTCTAACATGTCAGGAATACGCTACGTCGACCCACTATCAGGAATGTCAATACAGGTCAGGATTATCAGTTCCATGTCAAGATTCGGGAGTTCATTTAGTGTTCATTCCATGATGTCACGACCCGCACCCGGATATTCGGGCACGAGTACGTGGGTACGTCCAGCCTACGCCGCAGTGTCGGCGGTAGTACGCTGTCTAGGTCATAATCACAGGTAATTTAAATCTATCTCATCCACAGTAAAGTAAATGGACAAGGAAAATGACAGATAAATAGAAATGATGAGATTTCATAAGACAAATTGTGATATACAATTCCATGGTTTAATACAGAATCCAGAAGATAAATCGGGGACAAACCCGATTGCTGTGCTGAAAGAAAATATACTAGATAACTGGCTACTACTCCTCAAAGTATCTCCTGAGTAGGAACCGGCTTCTCAACTGTATCACCTGCTATCTCATAGGGGCCATAATAGATGGGGGCAAGGTTCTCATCATCGCCTAAAACAACGGATCCAGTCAGGAAAGGAGCAAAGTACACAATGCACAACAATATTTAAACTAAATATTTATGACAATTAGACTGAGTATCATATTGAGAATATGATAAAAGAAACAACAATAACTAAGAGTTAATGCTATAAACAGGGATATGAGAAAACAGGAATAAATAAGACAGGAAATGAAACTACAACAGTCAGCAAGAACTATAACAAGACCAGAAGCTATCTGTGTGAACTTGTGTTTGTTTTAGAATACATAGTTGGCATGTAGGGGTTTATAAGGCTAATCCGGCCGTCATAGACGGCTATTAAACATGAATAATCGAGATCCGGCTGAGGGTACAGTCGCGTACCAACAGCTATTAAACACGGCAAGGGGAAGGGTAAACTACATGCCTTCTAGTATTCTCCCACCCGACATGAAAAATAAGACATGAACTCCAGTATTCAAGACATAAAATCCAGTATTCTAACACTACGTGTAATCATCAAGGGTACTAGTAGAGCAGGGAATTAATTATCACAATATAAAGATTAAACTTGAAGTGCAGGTACTTGCCTGTTGTTTGGATCCAAATACAGTTTTGTGTCACGGGGGAAATTTCCAGAAATGACTCCGGATGCTGAAATAAACATTACCATCATGCTCAGAAGATATCAAATAGCTAGAAACGCCTGTCCTTGGGTCCAATTTGGAGACAAGGACAAAAACGACAGTTTCGGGTCAAAACGGGGTCCGCTTGTGGGCCCGCTTTGCACCGAAAAACGTGTCAGGGTCAAAGGTCTCCAAATTCACCCAACTTAGTGTCAACAGGTCAGGAACGATGATACGAACCCAACGGAACTTCCAGATTTGGATTCCGATGAGCCGATCACAAAATCGCCCGTCGAGCGGGGCCTGTGGGGCCCACGACACGCGATTTCGTCAACGTTCTCAGAATCGAACCAAACTTGGGTCACAGTACCAGCGTATCGCTACGAGTCCGATGGCGCAAGTTTCGTTTCGATCCGACGTGTGTACAAGAAGTTAGGGCGAATTGCAGAAAAGTCGGATACGGGGCGATGTCCGCGGATACGCGTTGATTCCGGTGTGCACGCACACCCGAATCAGCTTCCACGAAATCCCACACGTCCGTATCAACGCTGCGCACGTATTTGTGAAGACCGCGCGCGACCAAGTCGTCCCGTTTGGCGGGGCGTACCCAGTTCCGGGGTGAAACAGGGTCTGGTTTTTTCTGTTTTTGGATCGTGGTGTGCGATCACCACAGGACGCGATGCCCCGAGCGGTTTGTCCGGGCACCGAGAGGGTCATACAGGCTTCAAAACGCAATTTACGGAATTGAAAACGGGGCAGCGAGGAGAAAGTTACACGCACCTGAACAGGGCTCAAAAACCGAGATTTTCTCGTGTTCGTGTCGTGTCCGACACGCCGACACGGGGATTCGGGAATTAGGGTTAGGGTTTGCTGGACTCGGCGGTGCTCAGGCGGACGGCACGGCGGCGGGGAGGTCGAGGGCGGCTCGCCGGGGAGCGGGGCGTGTGGGGACGGCCGGCAGCGGTGCCGGAGGTGGCCGGCCGGCTGTTGCTGCTGCTGCTGGATCGAGGGGGAAGGCCGGAGCCGGTGGAGGAGGGTGGAGGAGAGGGGAACGGCGGGGGCTGCAGCGGCGGGTGGCGGCGAGGCTGCACAGGCGGTCGGGCGGCGAGGAGGCGGAGGACAAACGGGGGGGTTAGGGTTTTTTAAAAAGGGGGGAGACGGTGGCGTGGGCCGAGGGAGGCGGCGGCCAGCGCGGGGGCGGAGGCGCGTGGTCGCGGGCAGCGCGGAGGCGGCCGGCGGGTCCGGCGGGAGGCGCGGGGAGCCGGTGGACGCGGGGGGGGGGGGGGGGGGGGCGGAGCGGGTCACGCGGGGGGTGAGGGGTCCCCGGGTTGCGGGTGCGGGTCGGGTGCGGGTGGACCCGACCCGACCCGTTAGGCGGGTGGGCTGGGCTGGGCCCAATGGGCCGGGTTCGGAGTATTGGGCCGGACTGGAATTTTAAATAAATGAATAAATGAATAAATAATTAAATAATTAATAATTAATTAATTAATAATAAATAAATAATAGTTTTTAGGTGATTAAAAATAGGTCCGGGGCCCGATAAATTTCAGAAAAATTGCCCTGAGTCCAGTTTTCCATTTTACACCAAAAAATATTATTTCTATAATATTTTAATATTGTTTATTATCAATTAAAAATTATTTAATAATTAAAAATTCTGATTTTAATTACAGAAAATTCCCAGAAAAATTCAAAAAATTGTGAAAAATCTCAATTTAAAAATTCTTGCAAAATCTGGGGGTTTACACATGATACACTTTTCGTATTCATTCCTCAGGCCAACTTTACATTCTCTGACTTGTTGTTCTCGGGCTCCATGAGCAACAATACAAGAAAATCAAAATCTTCATGAAGACAAGGTCTAAATATTAAGCAAATGAAATATATCAAGTGATTAAACAAGTTATACTAAGAATCAAAGCAAGATCCATGGTTGTTCCTTCGGTTGGCAAGATATACTTGCCTACGGTCAAGTTCTAGCCTAATACTACCAAGGTTACCCACGAACAAGGCCAAGTTTGGCTGCTCTCAGTGAAGGCTGAAGAAGGAAAGAGAAATGAAAGGAAAAGAAAGTGAAGGAAAGAGAATGAGATTTGCTTATATAGGCAAAGGGTTTATTGTAGGTCATTGGATCATAATCCATCTCTCACTCGGGTTTATCACAGCCATGCACACGAAAACCAAGGGACCAACGGTCCAAAAAAATTATCTAAGAAAAAAACTTACAAAAATAACCTAGACAATGCATGAATGGCATAAAGCACAAGTAAGCAATTAAACATAAAGCAAGCTATACATGTATTAAATGTGTATATTGGGTACATATACTAAAACAGTGAGACGGGTCTCACAACTCTCTCCTTCTTAGAAAATTTCGTCCTCAATTTCAATAAGGCACGGGGTCTAGCAAGAACTCAGGGGACATGCAATCAAGACAAGTAAGGGCATACGGGAATCAAGCACAATCCTTGAACAAGACAAGCATGCACAAGACAAGATCAGGGTACGAGATATACAAACAAGTATACCTCACGAGTCAAACAAATACGGGTATCGAGCTCGGATATCATCATCGTGCTCCCAAGTCAACTCGTCCGGTGAGTGATGCCCCCAAGCAACTCGGACTAAACGAATGGTCCGGTTCTTGAGAATCTTCTTTCTCCGGTCCAAAATGGATACATGCCTCTTCTCATACGAAATGTCGGTACCAACGACCAATTCCGAATGATCTAGGACATGGCTTGTATCCGGTGTATACCGTCGTAACTGGGATACATGAAAAATATTATGTATCTCACGAAGCGGCGGTGGAAGAGCAAGACGATAGGAAACATCTCCTACTCGCTCGAGAATATCGAACGGACCTATGTACCGCGGACTAAGCTTTTCTCGTACACCGAATCTAATGACTCCACGGGTAGGCGAAATTCGAAGGAATACATGGCCGCCGACAGAAAACTTAAGAGGTCGCCGATGCGAATCGGTCTAATGACGCTGACGATCTTGAACTACCTTGATATGTTTTCGGACTTACTTGACTACTTTAATTGTCTGTCTTCCTGAATTTTTTTGCTAGACCATGTATATTTTGTTTCTTCTTATAGAAAAAAATGCCGGAGGGTTGGAACGTATTCCGTATTCCTGAGAGTAGAGAGATTCTCTGCCACCTGATGTCGTTGTTCTTATTGGGTGATGACACAAGCAAATTAATTTGTTCGAGGCCTATCGATGTCTAATTGTATTAACTGATCAAAGGTCCTGCCCACTAATTGCCAACTTAAAGAAGAATCAATCATTCATATAAAGAAACATCAGAAAATTGGAGATTTATATATTTTGAATAATTCTACCTCTCCGGAGTGTTTGGTAAATAGGATTTGAAAGAAGTTCATATTTCAGCCGTAACTGTTTACAATTACAATATTTGGTTATGCTTGTAAGTGGGTAGGGAAATTTTTTGAATTCAAAGGTGCACCTCCAGTAGACTGTTGCCACAAGCCTCTCCACATCCAATCTTTTAGTTCGGATGTGGGTTGAAACTAGTAGGATTTGTATTTTTTTATTAATTTTTTACATAATTAAAATTATAAATTATAAATAATATTAAATTAACTATTACACATTAATTAATAAGATAAAATTATCTTTTGTTAATAATATTTTGATCTTCTATGGCGACGACAAGTTCTAGAAATTGTATGTGTCCGTACTTTCTAAGATCTCAATAGAATTTGTTTGAATTATCTAACTAATATTAATTAATTAATAAATAATATATTAATTACTATTAAAATAATTTATTTATCTTATTATATAATTAGGATATTAAATTAGCTAATTAATTTTTTTAATTAATTGTAAATTCTATTTATCTTTCTTTGTTCAACTAATATATATATATATATATATATATATATATATATATATATATATATAATTTTTTAATTTCTCACTTTTTTATCTTGACTAAACACATTTGTGATAGGGGACAAAAAAATGTATGAATTTTTATACACCTTCCATCATTGAAAGTATAAATTGTAACAACCTGTTTTTTTTAAATTTTTTAAAAAAAAACTGGAATTTTTTGTAATTTTTTATTAATTATTAAAAATGTCCTTCATGGATTAATATTTTTATGTATTAAACTAATTATTAAAATGTTACAAAAATTATATTTTTGGGTGTATAATTAATTATTGGTTGTTGTGTAATTTTTCTGGAATTTATTGTGCTCAAAAACTATTTTTATTTAGCTAAAAACAATATTTTTAATTAAACCAGACATAAACCAATTTAAACCAACCTAAACCGGACCGAACTGAACCGAAGCTAGGCTGAACCCTAATGAACCGACCCAAACCCTAACCTAATGGGTCGGGTCCTACCCAACCCGACCCGCAGACCCGACCCGACCCGACCCTATACCCTGAAACCCATCCCCCGTCCCCCACGATCTCCCTCACCCCGACACCGCCGGCCACGATCCCCCGATCCCCGCGACCTCCGCCCCGACTCTGCCATGGCCACACCCACGATTCCCTCTCTGCTCCACCGCCTCGCCCTTTCCTACAAGACCCCCCCCCCCGAGCCCTAAACCACCGCCACCGCCATCACCATCACAGCCAACCCCTGCCCCGACTCCGCCGGTCTACCCCGACGCCCCCGTCGACTTCCCCGCCCGCTGCGGAAGACCCACCGCCAACCCCAGCAGCCGCCGCAGCCACAGCTACAGCAACCGCCACCGCCGTGCCCAGCCGCCGTGCCCCCCCGCCGCACCGCCTCTTATCGCAACAACGAACCACCGCGAGGTACCTATCTTCCCAATCTCGTATCTCCATGTGCATCGACCCGTATTTCGTTCTGTCGAATCCTGTGCGAAGACCACGCGACCCTCTCGAACCCCGTACAAATAGTTCAGGGTATCGCGTCCTGTGTCGGTCGCAAACCGCGACACAAAAACAGAAAAATCAACCAATTTTCTGAAATTCAGAAATCGTCCCGAACTCACATGTTCACGGCCATTTTTCTTCCAACCTGTTTATTATTTCTGATTTCGTTTTGAACAGTTAATTAGACAATATAACCGAGTTTTAAATCCTGTAATTAGTTTATTTTATTGTGCTGTGATTTGTGTTTTATTCGCGGGTAAAATCGACCAAAAATTTGGTTTTTAAATCCCAATTTTTTTCCAAAACTGGGTGTGTCCCGCTAAATGGGGCAACTTGGTCGCATGCGAATTTCACCAAAAGGTGCGCATCGTCAATGAGAACGTGTGAGATTTTACAGAAGTTGATTTGGATGTGCGTGCACACCGGAATCAACGCGTATCCGTCAAAATTGTCCCGTATCGGACCTGTTCTGAAACTCGTTGTAACTTTGTGTGTGCTCGTCGTTTCGTAATGAAACTTGTGCCATCGGATTCATAGCATTTTTCTGGTCCTGTGACCCAAGTTTGGCGCGATTCTGAGAACGTTGACAAAATCATGTATCGTGGGCCCCACGGCTCCACTTGACGGACGATTTTGTGATCGGCTCATCGGAATCTAGTTCTGGATATTCCGTTGGGTTTGTATCATTGTTCTGGACTTGTAGACAGTAAGTTTGACAAATTTGGAGAACTTTGTCTCTGGCACGCTTTTCGGTACGAAGTGGGCTACATGTGGATCCCACTTTGACCAGAAACTGTAAATTTTGTCCCTGTGTCCAATTTGGACTTATGGGTAGTCAATCCTAGCTATTTTATGTCTTCTGAGAGTGATGGTAATGTTTGTTTCAGCATCCGTAGGCGTCCTTAGAGATTCCACATACACCAGAGCAACTGAAGGAGTTCATACCATAGGCAAGTGTACCTTGCCAACTTGCAGTAGTTTCTGTTATATTATTTGCTTGAGTTATATATATATATATATATATATATATATATATATATATATATATATATATATATATACTTTTGTGATATACCTGTTCAACCTAGGACTGTGAGACGCTGCTTAGCGTCTGAACAAGATTTGGGTGTCGACGCCGTACGCGTAGTCGTGTAACGTCACCTAGAGAGTTGATATTACGATCCTATTTTCGTGCTTGCTTTATCAAGTACGTCATACCATAGGACACTTGACACTATTCATGAGATAGAATCTTTTTTGAGTTATTCATGGTGATTCTGTATAGGCTTACAGGATTCGTGACATAGGTCTTGCATATACGCAGATATTATTATGACTCGCTGTGCTAGCTGGAGGTCATGATCTTGCGTGTTATGGACATGAGACGTCATGGACATGAGACGTGTGATTACATTGGGTGGGGAGAGTCTTACCATACTAAAGGCTGATTATATATATATATATATATATATATATATATATATACTAGTATATACGTACGTGCGTTGCACGTATTTCATATTATTTGAAAAAAAATAGTTTATTAAAAGAGCAATCGATAATTTTTTAATTTTATTATAGGTGAAGATATAATAGGCAGGAGCATGAAAGTTGGAAGAAATTAAATGACGGAAATATAAAAGGTTTATCTTATCTCTTGGGTTTATGTGCCTACTTTGCATGCATGCTTTATTAACTTTTGTTTTATTCTCCAAACTACCTACTTTGCATGCATGCATATATTTATTTTATTAACTATCATTTCCCAAGTTGCCTCATGCATGCATACATACATTAAATACATGAAGGGTATTTTTGGAACGAAAAACTTTCACGGTGAAGCCTAGTTTTGGCATTATATAGTAGAATATATATATATATATATATATATATATATATATATATATATATATATATATATATATATACACACACTACATTACTGGAGGTGCCCTAGACTCTGTCTTTGGCACATTTACTGGCCCTTCGAGATACGAATGCTGCTATGGGTTTCCCCGACACAGAGCCTATAGTAGTTTCAGCCTGAGTATGATTAATACTCTCATTTGTATATCACATAGTTGGTTAGATAGTTTGCCCTGCTGATATATTTTTATATACTGCATTTATTTTGGCATGCTGTTTCTTGTACCTTGTTACGTCCCTCTGAGGACCTGGTCCCTTGTCAGTTTTGCAGCATAGATCGTTGTGGAGCCTGCCTGGAGTTGCTGATGTGTGTTATTTTGTCTTGCAGGAATTGGTGCCAGGTATTTATATCATTTCTTCCGGAGTTATGGTTATTATTCATATTGTTTATTCATCTGCTGATATAACCTAGTTTTATAAACTCATAATCCTTTCTCGAGTCTCTTCGAGCTTATGGGTTACTGGCGGCCGACTTTAGTACATGTAGCTCATTCTTGTATATTCCGTTCATTGTGGATTGAGACATAGATATTTATATTTACTTGATTATATAGATAGTGACCCTCCTAAAACAGCTTATACGTATTCGAATTCGACCAGAGTCTGGTCGAATGCGTAGCTGGCATGTTACGTATTCCTAGTTTTGGGATTGTGGCGTGACATAAATTCAAAATCTTTTCTCACTTACGGTTTACCAAACACGCCATTATAAGTGACATCCAAATTTAAGAGATTTTATAGGTGCACTATACTTCTTATTCGGGACTATCACTGGATTGGGACTATCATAGTTCGAATGAACTATTACTCACGACAGTTCACTTCTTACTAGAAGATGCCTACCCCCACCCCCTAAACCCCCTACCGTACCGTTAGGGCTGCCCACCCCCAATCATCTCCCCCTCTTTCGGCCTCCTCCTCCTCTCCGGCCCTCTCTCCCCCTCCCTCTGCTCCGGTCGAGATGCTCGAGGCACTATGGCTGCGAGGAAACCCTAGCTCGCCGGAGACCTACGAAAGGTGCAGGCGATGTCGAGCAACAGAGTTGGGTTTCGGCGCGAGCACGGTTGGCGTCGGATCTGTCCGGGTGCGGGACAACGAGGTTGGCTGTCTGATTGGATCTTCAGCGCCAACGGGCACGGGCACAATGGTGGAGAGCGGAGCAGGTGAGGACGCGGGTGCTAGGGCTCCGCGGGGATGAGATCAACGAGGGTACGTCGGTTGGCGGTACTGGCGAGCTCGTCGTCGGCATCTCCGGTCGACGAGCGGTCTACTTGGCATGACTGTCAAATTTTTTGACAGTCATAAAATAGACATACTGTCAAAAAATTTGACAGTCCTATCTATTGGAAGTATTGTCAAAAAATTTGACAGTTCTAAAGATAACAATATTTGAACTGTCAAAATGTTTGACAATCCTACCTATTGGAAGGACTGTCAAAATTTTTAACAATTCCAAAGATAACAACATATTTTCTTTTTGACATTCCAGTATATTGTAGAATTGTTAAAAATTCTGACAGTCATAAAGAAAAATTTGAAAAATTTCGAATAAATATTTTGAATGACAAGTTTGTAAATAAAAAAATAAAATAAAAACTTGGACAGTCTGAGTAACTTTTGTAGTGCCCGTAAAAACTACAGATTTAATTCCTTGATACGGAGTTCAATCTAAGAAGAATGGATTCCCTTCCAAATAGCAATCCAAGTTGGCCTCCATGACCACCTTCATGAGCTCCCCGGCCTTCTCCCTGACCTTGACGGAACCCCGAACAGACAGGTCCGCGAGTAACGAAGAGAGCTCGGGCTTCGCCGCGGCTTCCCCGATGCACTCCTCGCTCCTCTCGAACAGCCGGACGAGGATATCCAACGCGCTCTCCTTACTCGACATGCACCCCGTCCTCAGCCCCTCCACCAGAAGCTCCACCACCCCGTCCACCGCCCTCACCCCCGCGATCCCTTCCTCGAACCTGGCAAGAAGCCCGAGTACTGTATACGCGGATCCCGTGAATTCGTTACAAGGGCTTGTTATGATCCCTACCAGCACCGGCACCGCCCCGGCCCTTACGGCCAGCGTGCAGTTCCCGTGGAACTGCACGAGCTCCGCGAGGGCGCTGAGGAGGTAGTGCTTCGCGGGCTGTGCGTGCTCGGCGGACGTCCTGATTGCCTCGACGACGGCTTCGACGGTGCCGGCGACGCCGAGCACGGCCTTGTTCTTGTCGAGCATGGCGAGGCTGCAGACGAGGGAGGCGGCGAGCTTGGGGAGCTTGGAGGAGAAAGCGGGGGAGCGGATTAATAGGGAGTTGAGGTGGCGGAGGAGGTCGGAGGTAGAGGCGAGGGGGTGCTTGAGGATGGGGTTGAGAGAGAGGTTGAAGAGGATGGAGAGGGAGAGGGCCTGGAGGAGGGGAGGGGAGGAGAGGAGGGAGACGATGGAGGTGATGGTGCCGGGGGACTGCGCGAGGAGGGTGCGGTTGTGGGAGCTGACCTTGGTGAGGGAGGAGAGGGTCTGGAGGGCGTTGGTGCGCGACTCCAACGACTCCGAAGACTTCTCAGCTCGGAAGAGGCACGCGGAAATGGTTTGCTCTATGGGTTCGGAACAAGGCATGCTTGCTTGCGACTCACAAAAGCTAAAGGAGAACAGATAGACTCTCTCTCTCTCTCTCTCTCTCTCTCTCTCTCTATATATATATATATATATATATATATATATATATATATAGTTGAAGAAGAAGATTTGAAAAGAGGTGGAGGGAGAGGATGTTTACTATGGCCGTTGGCATCGGGAGAATCTAACATTTTGTAGTTATTTGCAACGGTTGGAGAAATGAGCCAACAAAGACGCAATATGCCCGGCTCATTTGATTTGTTTTGTTTCAAGCATAGGATCCATCCATCTCTGGTCCAGAAAATGCATGGGAAATATCTATACTATACGATTATATTGTCATTGGCCGCGTCTGGCAAACCTGACTGTGTTCTTTTGTTTCGGATAGATGGACATTCTGAAAACACACCCAACAAAACGTTATGAAAATGGGCGATTGAATAAATGTGTTAGAACGTAATTGTAAACCAAACTAGTTCGCGACAGTTTGTTCTTGTACTACAAATTTTATGTTGTGATGTAGTGACATCATGTCACATTCTGAAGCCTTAGGTTTAATTTGTGTATTTCCAGAATATAACGTCCTAGTTTCTTTTGTACAAATTTAGTACACAGTAAAGTTATTTATCGGAATTGTACAATTTAAAATTTTCTTCATTATGAATTAGATCCTGATTAGCAATCAAGACACTGAGGTATCATCTTTTGTTTAGCTTCATCAAAACTTACAAGTCATTATCCAATCAAGCGAAAATGTTAGAAACCAAAATGTGCTATGATGCACTGAAAAGACGTAAAACAAAATTCAATCAACTTGCATAGGCCCTTCAGAACCATGAAAGAGGACAACAAAATGATCAAATAGAAGAGCTGACAGTAATTGTCTGAAGCTACACAGTATCTGCGAAATCTCTAAAGTTTTATTTTGTTCAGGAGCCAGAATCCTCTCAGTGATGGTGATCGTCACCATGTCCATCTGGGGGCCCTCCTTCTCCAATTACCACCAGCTTCAATAACAAGTTCAGAAAAGTGAGGGGAAGTAATCATTAAACAGCTCAAGTAAATAGGTTAGCCAAAAGTTCAGAGTGCCTTAACTGGCCTCTACGTTCTACAAAATTTAGAGGGTAATCTGGATAGTGATCTTTATGTATATTTAAACTGTACAGACTAATTATGTCTTCGTGACAGAAAAAAAATTCATGGTAAATTTTGTACAGACGGTACAGATAAAGTCACCGAACGGTGACACATTTTGTTATGTCATTCCATTCTATCGTATATAAAGAATTGAACTAAGACAAGATAGAAAGATCACATAATAAAAATATTGCATGTTCACATGAATACAATGTTGATTTGGTATGTTGGGTTATCTCGTCCTTACCGGTACTTTTCGAAGTACTGACTCTCGTTGCAGCAGGTACTCCGAGTCGAGGTGACATGGCGAGGAACTGAAGCTTTCTCCAACCCTCCCCTGACCAGGCGCGTCGTGTTGTGACTTTTGGAGCCCAAGTACATAATCAAGAAAGGAGCTCGCACTTTCCTTTTTGAAGTTTCTAGACGATGGTGCTAACTCGCACCCAAGATGTTTTGTGCTTTTGAAATATTAGCCGAGACGTGACATATTGGAGTTTTCAAAATTACCACAAAGTACTGAGAGCACACGGAACATTCGTGTGGCTTTCCTTTCTCCAGCCAAAACCATACAACATCATGATCATCCTCTGAAAGTTAACAATATTGATCAGGTTCAGTAAAATTTGGCTATTCATACAGAAGTAAGATTGGGACCGTCCTTGCTCCTTTTCTCATAATGAAACAATAAATAAAGAAGGGAAAAAAAAAAAAAAACGCTTCTTTCCCCATAGGGAAATAAAAAATAAAGAAAACAGAGAAATAAGTATTTACCCTTCTATTTTGTCAAAATAACCTTTGACATATCCAGGTCAGAGTGAAGACAACATAAGAACCCAACGCTGTAAATTACTATAATAAGGTACAAATACTTGATCAAAAGATACATATAGTAGCATACCTCCACCACCACCACCACCAGGGCAACCAACTAATCTCTTCTCATAGTATGACTGGACTACGGCAGGTGCCTCCTACTTTTTACCAAAAAGTCATTTTTTGTAAAGCTAGCCGATAAACAATAGGAAGATGTGTGCCATCTAAAAAGTTTGAATCACTGTTCAGTTAGCAACAAGCAGCAAAGATGTACAACAATGATAAACATGTTTTTTTTTTTTCTTTTTTTTCCACAAGGGTTAAGAGGGATGAGGAGTACACGCCTTTCCACTTGCATCAGATGTTGTATCACTTATGCGAAGTACCAAACCTCAGAGACCAAATCAATTACTAACATTGAAAGTAGTGCTACAGATCAAGGTTCAGATATGGTATCCCCTTATCGAAACGAAATGGGGAATGGTGTCTGTACCATGCACGTGCACAAAACTTCAAATAAGCATAATGATTCACAGGCGCAGGTACAGCAACCTCAATTATCGAACTCATTTGTCACCATGAGAAGCCTTTTTTACAGCAACATCCGACCATACAATATCACAATGCAAAAATGAAATAAGAACTTTTGACTTTTGACAAATACCACGAGCTTTCAAAACAATGATAAGAGTATTTGGCATTGCTGATCAAATAGGAATAGCATAATCATCTTCCTTCCTTATAACTTCTCAGAACCCACCAAAACCACAACGATACATGACTTCAC
Organism: Iris macrosiphon; assembly: GCA_036927795.1. NCBI lineage: Eukaryota > Viridiplantae > Streptophyta > Magnoliopsida > Asparagales > Iridaceae > Iris > Iris macrosiphon. Next base: position 23,161,425 of record JAYESA010000019.1, on the reverse strand, counting down.
TATCGTGATAACGTTGAAGCACCTTTGCTTACATCAATTGTGGTAATCAAACTATCGAAGCATTATTGCTTGTCAATATTGAGATAACAAAAGAGGGAAACAGCGATGATTTATCCTTCTTTGTTTGACGTACGAAAATGTATGTGTATGTGTATGTGTATGTGTGTATAGAGAGAAATTTCAGTCAGATTCCACAACCGGTTTACTGCTAATCAAGCAGTCGGTACGATTAAAAACCCCAAGGAAATAAAGTTGTTCTAAAGGTCGCTTCATCTTTTACCAAGAATAAAAATAAATCTAGTAGAAGAGTACACCTCATGTTTCAATTTAAAGTATGCAGTATCAGTTTCAGATCCTTCCTATGAGTATCCGTTTCGAAACATCTGTGAGGGGTCGGCGGTTTTGAAATGTTCGGTTTCGGTTTCAATATTGGTTTTGGGCCAATATTTAAAACAAACCATGCTGACCTTAAGCAGGTGTGGTCTAGTTTGTAGTTCAATCTTCTTTCTGAGACAGTTCATCACAACAAAGTAACAAACATTACTGATGTCATCTAAAGCCAAAGGATGTTAAACCAGATAACCTCATAAAATAATCAAGTGCTCATAATATCCTTATCCTCTCAAAATAAATACAAACATGCACATAAAATATACTAAAATCAGTGATATTCTGTATTCTAGTAAAGATAGTGATTTTTCATCTCACCTTAACATCATATTGCAATGGGATACATCAACAAGACTATTTTTCCTGAAAACGCTATTTTGCCCGTCCGCACGGACCTTGCTGGCCCGCGCCCACGTGGCCGGCAGCCATTGGCCACCCCCTGCTAGCTCGGGCCCACCTGGACGGAGGAGCCAATGGCTGGCCGCCAAGTGGCAGCGGACTGGCACGGGCACCCCAGGCGTCAAAATAGCAGTCCTATTTATTCACATAGAACAAAAAGAAGTATTTTCTGTGAACGAAATAGAGCATAAATTAGATCTAATTAGAAATATGTTCCAATTGTTCTAAAAAAAGGGATTGATCAGCGAATAATCAGCCGAGTAATCGGACACGTAAATCCTATTAATCAGTAATCGGCCATGGGCCGAGTACATAATGATGTCCTCTTAATATAACAATGGTTCTAACTGATCAACATTACTTCATCTAGGAAGTAAAATGATTTACACATTCTTGGTCACATTGAAATTGAAATGAAGAACTTAACAAGTTTTCACCCCACGGTCTCCAGAATTGGAAATGATTTTAGTATAGATATGAAAAAGATGTGTATTTCCTTCTCAATAGAACTTATAAAATGTATAGATTCTGATGGAAATCATCATTTATACAATGCTTTTGATGCCTCTTGAGGTCGAAATCATGACACTCCAAAATCGATGTTTTGTTTGTGGCTTGTGCCAGACAACCCTTAGACACCAAATTACATGAGCAAGTCAAACTTGATGCTCTGTCCATATTGCATCTGTATCATGTCGTGTTGTGTCAGTGAGCACGTAAGATAGTTCTTATGTGAACCATTCTTTGGGAAATGACATCCTTGATTGGACAGTGATACATGATTACCAACACTATTGTGAAAGACAAGTGCAACAACTACGCACCTTGGAGGGGCCTAAATAGTTTGCAGTATCGGCAAATACTGATATGATACGGCCGATATCATTATGATACAATTGATACCAACGGCTACGGATACTGACCGATATCGACGTTGGGATCTCTTTTTTAGTCAATTCGACAGAAAAAAAAATTGAATGGAAAAGACCAATCAACAAGATTGTAAAAGCATAATAAGATTGTAAAAACATGTAAATGATGAAATTTTAAACCAATCATACATGATGACTATTATTTCATTCAATTTCAAAACTGCTAAGAAACAACAAAAAAATATTTTATTATGCCTAGATGTATCAGTAGAAATTATGATACCGATACTACGAACCTCTAACGTCGAGGGAAATAGTACAACGAGTCATAATGATATCCATATAATATGCAAGTCTCATGTCACGAATCATGTATGCCTATACAGAATCACCATGAATAACTCAGAAAAGATTCTGTCACATGAAATAGTGTCAAGTGTCATACGGTATGGCATACTTGGTAAAACAAGCACGTAAAAATAGGATCGTGGAATCAACTCTTTAAGTGACGTTACACGACTCCGCGTACGACGTCGACACCCGAATCTTGTTTGGACGCTAAGCAACGTCTCACGGTCCTAGGTTGAACATGAACATCACAAGTATATATATAAAAAGAAACACAAGCAGATAATATAGTAGGATCTACTACAAGTTTGGCAAGGTACACTTGCCTGGGTTCTGAACTCCGTCGACTATTCCTGAAAAAGTAGAATCTACACGTACACATGTGGACCCCGCTTTGACCCACAACTGTCAATTCTGTCCATGTGTGCACTTCGCACCGAAAAATATGTCGGAGACAAAGTTCTCCAAATTTGTCAAATTTAGTGTCTACAAATCTAGAACGATGATATGAACCCAACGGAACGTTCAGAACTGGATTTCGATGAGCCGAATACGAAATCGTCCGTCATGTGGAACCGTTGGGCCCACGAAACGACGTTTCGTCAACGTTCGCAGAATCGAACCAAACTTGGGTCACAGGACCAGCGTAATGCTGCGAATCCAATGGAATAAGTTTTGTTGCAAATCGACGAGTACACAGAAAGTTATGACGAGTGTCAGAACAGGCTGATACAGTACTTTTCGACGGATACGCGTTTATTCCGGTGTGCACGCACATCCAAATCAAGTTTCGTAAAAGCCCACACGTCCGTGTTTACGATACGTGACTTTTGGTGCAGTTCGCATGTGACGACGTGGCCTCATTTGGCTGGACGTACCCCCTATCGAAGATTTTTGGGTGTTTTAAAAATAAATTTTTGGTCGTTTTAAAACCAGAATAATTTAACCATTAAGATAAACTAATAAAAAATAAAAGATTAGTAAAAATCTTGGTTATATTATGAAGAAGTCTCTTTAATTATATTTTGAAAATAATTAACGAGATGGTAGAAAATTGGATATGAACAGGGGTACTTGGACTGAATTTCTGAACTGTTTTCGAACAGTTTTTCGGCCAACTTCCAGTCGATTTTTCGATCAACTCCGGGTGCCTAAATTCGTTCCACTTGAAGAAAATCCTAGAAGGTTAGTTTGTGAACATACCAGCGAAGACGGAACGCGAAATGAATGAGCAAGGAGGACAAAACCTCCGCGCGAAGGGGGGCGTAAGGCTGCTGCTGTCGGTTGTTGCGGCGACGCTTTGGCGCTGCTGCGGCGCGACGGTTGTCACACCCCAGTCCCAAAATGCCGAGGGACTGGAGATGCGTGGCAATGGCCAGCAGCACGCACCGATGGATAACCCAATTTAATGGAACCATCAGGGCGTACTTAAGCTGTAAATAAGGTCTACTACACAAGTCACACTAATCTCATCCATAAAGATAAAGAAATAAACTGCATAATCAAATGGAAATAATGTAGCAACATCATCACAGCAAGTCAGTCGGAGAAACAATCCGACTTAAGTCTGAATAAACTGGCTCTATAGGCAAGGAACAAAAGATGTAAACATGAAATAAATACTGAGTACTGGAACAAGCACTCAGGAGAAGTCCTCGGCAGTCACCTCATCTTCAGTGTTCGGTTCAGCTCCAGCAATAGCTTCAGCTCCTGTCCCGTATATCTCGGGATATTGCTCCTCAGCTAAACCTGGGGACATAATCCATTCCAGGTCCTCAGTGGACATAGCAAGGCACAAGATAAAAACAAGCCAACTGAATAAGCAGTGCAATAAATAAATGAACAGCAGGGTAAACTAAGTAACCATCTATGTGATATGCAAATGAGAGCAACATTAGTACTCAGGCTGAGACCGCTACAAGCTCTGTGTCGGGGAGCCGGTAGCAGTAATAACACGTAAAGGGTCTAGCTCTGCTGGAGAGTCTACAACCTCACAATAATAGTAGATATATATATAGAACAGCCTGTAGCCTATGTGTCTCTCCCCACCCAATGTAATCACGCAAGCCATGACCATAACGTCTCATGCCCATGTCAGCGGGATTATAACTAATGCAACAAGTCATACTGTCTATAATAAATGTCTCTATCAAGTCCTGTATCCTATACAGAATCACCACGAATATCTCAGGAGGATTCTGTCCAGAATATTGTCAAGTGTCCTGGGTTGTAGGGTACTTGATAGGTCAAGTACAAAGTAAGGGAATCGTAAATCCATCTCTAAATGACGAACCCAACACCGCGTACGGTGTCGGCACCCGACTATGATCGGACACTAGGTACGTCATACGTTCCCTAGGTTAAGCAGTTTTAAACAGTTTATATGAATTTGCACAAGAAATCCAGCAGAGTATTTTTTACAAAAAATAAGAAAATAATGACTGCAAGTCTGGCAAGGTGTACTTGCCTGAGGTTTGAATTCCACTTAGGTCCTGGTTTCGGAAATTTCCAGAGATATCTCCGAAAGCTGAAATAAATAGTACCATCACGCTCAGAAGGTGTCAAACAGCTAGGAACGCCTGTCCTTGGGTCCAATTTGGAGACAAGGGCAGAAACAGCAATTTTGGCCCAAAACGGGGTCCACCGGTGGGCCCGCTTTGCACCGAAAAACGTGTCAGGGTCAATGGTCTCCAAATTCACTAAACTTAGTGTCAACAGGTCAGGAACCCTGATACGAACCCAACGGAACTTTCAGATTTGAATTCCGATGAGCCGATCACAAAATCGCCCGTCGAGCGGGGCCTGTGGGGCTCACGACACGCGATTTCGTCAACGTTCTCAGAATCGGACCAAACTTGACCCACAGGACCAGCGTATCGCTACGAGTCCGATGGTGCAAGTTTCGTCTCGATCCGACGTATGTGCACGAAGTTAGGATGAATTGCAGAAAAGGCAGATACGGAGCGATGTCCGCGGATACGCGTTGATTCCGGTGTGCACGCACACCCGAATCAGCTTCCGCAAAATTCCACACGTCCGTATCGACGAGGCGCACGTATCTGTGAAGACCGCACACGACCAAGTCATCCCGTTTGGCGGGGCGCACTCAGTTCCGGGGTGAAACAGGGTCTGGTTTTCCCTATTTTTGGATCGCGGTGTGCGATCACCACAGGACGCGATGCCCCGAGCGGTTTATCCGGGCACTGAGAGGGTCATACAGGCTTCGCGTAGAAATTTACAGAATCGAAAACGGAGATCCGAGTTGCAAGATACGAGTACCTGAAGGGGACCCGAGAAACCGGGGTTTTCTGTGTCCGAATCGTGTCCTGGACACGTGTCCTCGGCTAGGGCTAGGGTTCAGGGCTGTGTCCGCGTGTCCGGGGCTCTGGGGGACTGGCCGACGGTCGAGGCGACTCGGGGCGGTGGCTGCGGCTCTGCCGGAGGGGCTGGGCGGCGCCGAGGGGGTCGGCCGGCAGCTCGAGCAGCGGGGAGGGTTTCTGGAGGCCGGGGTCGGCTCCGCCTGGGGGAGGAGGAGGAAGAGGAAGGGGAAGGGGGCGCTGGAGGTCACGGCGGGGAGGAGGACGGCTGAGAGGGAGGTGGATGGGGGTCTCGGGTCTTCGGAGTAGGGTTCCAGCGAGGTTTCAGAGGAGGATGAGGGAGGAGGAAGAGGTCGGGTAGGGGTTTTTATAGGGGATCCTCGGGGGGGGGGGGTCGTGGCCGGACTAGGCGGGGATGGGGGAGGACGTGGGCGGCTCTCGCGGAGGGGAGGCGACGTGGCGGCGCATTTTCCGGCGCCGGCGGAGGTCTCGGGGGAAGACGGGGTCGTGGGTGACAGGGGTGATGGAGCGGGTCGGGTCGGGCGGCGGGCTCCGGGTGAGCGGACCCGCCCGACCCGCTAGGGGTTTGAGGCTGGGCCGGGCTAGCACTAATGGGCTCGGCCCATTGGGCCGGGCCCAAACTAAAATAAAAAAATAAAGAAAATAATAATAATTATAATAATCAGTAATTAATTAATTTTAATTTAGAAAAAATAGATTTTAGGCTTTTAAAAATAGGTCCGAGGCCCAATAAAATCCCAGAAAATTATCCTAAGTCCGGTTTTCTATTTTATACCATAAAATTATATTTTCATTTCATTTTAATGTTATTTATTGGCAATTAAAAATTACAAACTCATCACAGGTCCTATGTAAATTCCTGAAAAATGTATTTTAAATCCCAAAATTGATTTAAAAAAAATCTGAAAAAAATTTAGGGTGTTTACAATCTACCCCCCTTAAGAGGATTGCGTCCCCGCAATCGAAGGGTAAACTATAAAGGCAAGATTTACAGAATTTAAAGAATGCTTAGGTTACCTGATTCTGCAAATAAGTGCGGATAACGCTGCCGCATAACATCTTCTCGCTCCCAGATCGATTCGCCTGGAGAGTGTTGTTTCCAAGCTACTCGAACCAACCTGATTGTCTGCCCTCGCAGTGTCTTCTCACTGGTGTCGAGTATACCCACTGGCTGCTCTTCGTATCTCAGGCTAGGTCCCACCGAAATCTCAGAATGGTCAATTATATGACTTGGGTCCATCACATATCTCCTCAGTTGTGAGACGTGGAATACATCATGCACTCCCTCTAAGGACGGAGGTAATGCAAGACGGTAAGCCACCTCACCAATGCGCTCCAAGATATCAAATGGCCCAATGTACCCTGGGCTTAACTTGCCTCTGCTGCCGAATCTGATAGTACCTCTGGTGGGCGAGATCCTCAAAAATACATGCTCTCCTTCCTTGAACTCCAGGGGTCGTCTGTGTGCATCGGCCCAATGCTTCTGTCTATCCTGGGCTGCACGGAGATGGTTCTGGATCTGCTTTACTTTCTCCACTGTCTCCGTTACCAACTCTGGACCCAGCATCTGACGTTCGCCAACGTCGCTCCAGCATATTGGAGATCTGCACTTCCTTCCGTACAACGCCTCGAAAGGTGCCATCTGAATGCTTGCCTGATAGCTGTTGTTGTAGGAGAACTCCACTAAGTGCAGATGATCTTTCCAAGATCCTCCAAAGTCCAGTATACAAGATCGCAACATATCTTCTAGGATCTGAATGGTGCGCTCTGACTGTCCGTCTGTCTGAGGATGATAGGCAGTACTGAACTTGAGCCTGGTGCCGAGACTCTCTTGCATGCTTCTCCAGAAGTGAGACGTAAATCTTGAGTCTCGATCTGATACGATACTAACCGGCACTCCATGTAATTTTACGATCTGACGCATATACATGTCGGCTAGTACTTCTGTGGATTGTCCGACTCTGAACGGCAAGAAGTGAGCCGACTTAGTGAGCCGATCCACGATGACCCATACTGCATCCTTACCACTAGGGCTTCTTGGAAATCCAGTGACGAAGTCCATGGTAATATGCTCCCACTTCCATTCAGGGATGGGAAGTGGCTGCAACATACCTGCAGTCCTTTGGTGCTCGGCCTTCACCTGCTGGCAGACTAAGCATTTTGCCACAAAGCGGGCAATCTCCCTTTTCATTCCATGCCACCAGTAATATTGTCTCAAGTCCCGGTACATCTTGGTTCCTCCTGGATGAACCGAGTATATGGAGCTATGGGCTTCCGTCATCAATTCCTGCCTTAATTCTCCATTTGGAACACATAGGCAATTTTCGCACCTTAATGTTCTGTCCTCGTGGATGCGAAGTCCCGTCTGCAAGCCTGCTTCTGTTCTTTCTCTCAGCCTTCGGAATCTGGCATCATTAGGCAAAGCTTCCTTGATTCTCTCCACCAGCGATGACTTCACTTCAAGGTTAGCCAGCAACCCATTTTGTCCAGGTAGAACAACCTCTATCTTAAGATCTTGTAAATCTTGTAATAGTTGAGGCTGCTCCGTTAAGAAATAAGCCGAGGGTTTTCTGCTGAGAGCGTCGGCTACAACATTTGCTTTCCCCGGGTGGTACTGCAGATCGATGTCAAAGTCCACCATCAACTCAAGCCAACGCCTTTGCCTCATGTTGAGCTCCTTCTGTGTATAAACATACTTCAAGCTCTTATGATCAGTGAATATCTCGACCTTTTCTCCATACAGATAATGTCTCCAGATCTTCAAGGCAAAAATTACTGCAGCTAGCTCCAGGTCGTGCGTCGGGTAGTTCTTTTCGTGGACCTTCAGCTGCCTCGATGCATAAGCGATAACCTTGCCATATTGCATCAAGACACAACCTAGTCCACTACCGGACGCATCACTATAAACAACAAAACCTCCTGACCCTGAGGGAAGAGTCAAGACTGGTGCTGTTGTTAGACGCCTCTTCAATTCTTCAAAGGCATGCTGGCATTCTTCCGTCCATATGAACTCCTGATCCTTCCGTGTCAGCTTAGTCATCGGCTCTGCGATTCTTGAAAAATTTTCTACGAACCGCCGGTAATACCCAGCAAGTCTAAGAAAACTTCTCACTTCCGCAACAGAGGTAGGGGTAGGCCAGGTTTCTATAGCAGTGACTTTCTCTGGGTCCACAGACAGTCCTTCACCCGAGATAATATGCCCTAAGAATGGCACCTTGTCCATACAGAACTCACATTTGCTGAGTTTGGAATATAGCTTCTCCATTCTCAAGGTTTCTAGCACAATTCTAAGGTGTTCCTCGTGCTCTTCGTGGTTCTTGGAGTAGATTAGGATATCATCAATGAATACCACCACGAACTAATCCAAGTACTGATGGAAGACCCCGTTCATCAAACTCATAAATACAGCGGGTGCGTTGGTTAAACCAAACGGCATAACTAGGAACTCATAATGTCCATACTTAGTTCTGAAGGCCGTCTTTGGGATATCTTCCTTCTTCACCCTAATCTGGTGATAACCGGATCTAAGGTCAATCTTTGAGAATACCTTAGCACCACTCAACTGGTCAAACAAATCATCAATGCGTGGTAGTGGGTACCGATTCTTAATAGTTACAGCATTAAGTGCTCTGTAATCAATGCACAGCCGTACAGATCCGTCCTTCTTGGGTACAAAAAGTATAGGTGCTCCCCATGGTGAAACACTGGGCCGGATAAATCCCTTCTCCAGAAGGTCGTCAACTTGTGTTTTCAGCTCCACTAACTCCTTAGGTGCTAGCCGATATACCGATGAGGTGATAGGTTCGGCTCCTGGAGTTAGGTCTATCGTGAATTCTATCTCCCGATCAGGTGGTAAACCTGGAAGATCGTCGGGAAATACATCCACAAATTCCGTTATGACTCTTGGGTAACTTGAATCTTCTTCTACAGTCAATACCCTAAGAGTTGGCTGGACCCCTTGTTCTACAGCTCCTCGTAGAAATTCAAACTCAGGAAGGCTAGGGGGTCTAAATATCACTTTTCCAAGCCGGCAATCCAGTGTCGCATGATACTGACTTAACCAGTCCATACCAAGTATAACATCATAATCAGGCATAGAAAAGATCAGAAATTGGGTTCGCATCTCTCGGCCACAGACTACTACCGAACATGATCTACAAATATCACTAACCGGGATAATTCCACCTCCCGTTAGTATTCTCTTCATCTTCGAGAGAGGTGAGGTAGCTATTCTATGTGTGGCTACGAAGCTAGCAGCAATAAATGAATGCGAAGCTCCAGAATCAAATAATGCTACAGCAGGAATTGAAGCTACTAATATGGTACCTGCTATCACTTTGCCTGCAGTAGCTTCCTCAGTGACTGCTAGTGCATATGCCTGACCTCGTCCCTGAGCGGAACCCCTTTGCTGACAAGCTTGTTGGAACAATGCTGCCTGAGGTGGTAGAGGTGGCCTGGCTCCTCCAGGCCCTGTCTGTGTTGCTCCCCCAGCTGGAAGAGCTGCAGGTGGAGCTGGTCGATTCGGAACTCCCTCTCGACGTTCCGAACAGTCCTTTGAGAAGTGTTGTCCAGATTCGCAAACCAGGCAGAGTCCCAGCTTGCGTCGATATTTCTTTTCAATATGTCCTACCTTGCTGCAGTAGTGGCAAGTAGGCAGGTTCTTAGTTGCTGCTCTTGGAGGCGGGCTCTTCTGGGGCCGTTTAGCAGATTCCCCTGGTGATGACTTGGACGGTGCTGAGGAGAAGGGACGTTTCAGGCTTGATTCCCTCCGAGTAACGCGCTCCAGCCGACGTGCTGCAGCTAGGACGTCGGAGTAGGAGGTGGGCGCGACCGATCCGATTAACTTCTGAAGCTCGAACCTGAGCCCATCAAAGAACTTCTCCGCCTTCTCCTCTTCGGTAGGAATTAGCGAAGGGGCGAAGCGGCTCAGGCGAATGAATTCGGCGTTATATTCCTCCACCGTCATGTTGCCCTGGATCAGGCGGTTGAATCTGTCTCGGAGTTCTGACCGAGCCACAGCAGGGATGTACATTTCCTGGAAGAGTCTGGAGAACTCCTCCCAGGTAACCTGATCATGTCCGAGCCTTCTTTCTTCGGACAGCCACCAATGATGCGCGTTGTCCGTCAGTTGCATCCTGACGGCAGTCATCCATTTGTCCCTTGGTAGTTCGGCAGCCTCCAACTGATGCTGTGTGTTTGTAAGCCATTCATGCACTTCAGTTGGTCCTTTCTTGCCCGAGAAGGTACGGGGCTTGAGTTGACGGAAATTCGTAATAGATCCCGTCGTTGGCCGCCTATTTGGTGGATTTGTATGCTCCAATGCTGCGACCAGGCTGTTCCTTAGGTTCTCGGCCTCTCGGCGTTGGGTCTCCTGTTGAATCTGTTGTTGTGCCTGCATCATGGTGTAGAACATCTGAAACATTTGCTGGCCGTCCATTGCCTGTCCTGGGGGAAAGACAGGCATCGTTGGAGGGAACTGGGGAGGAGGCGGGATGTCATCACGCCTGAACCTGGAACTTGGCTGGCCAGTTTGATTGCTCTGAGAGGATTGTCCTCTAGTATCTGGCGTCGTTCCAGCCTCGCAGGTAAACCCTGCTTCAGTCGGTGTACCCAAGGGGGTCTCGTCACCATGTCTGGGATCCATTTCTCTGCATCAAAAGAAAATAATGAGAACGCACAGAGGAATCAAAACAGGATGCAATTCAAGCAATTAAATTGAATTCGACATAGAGTTCAAAAACGATTCAATAAATGGATGAGATCCTATAAATTATCCTATCTTATTGCAGGCCTGTTCGGTCCCTAAGTTAAAACCGAACAATTTAGTTTGGACCTGCATGGGCCACCACAAAAACCATGTCACGCCCCAGTCCCAAAATGCCGAGGGACTGGAGATGCGTGGCAATGGCCAGCAGCACGCACCGATGGATAACCCAATTTAATGGAGCCATCAGGGCGTACTTAAGCTGTAAATAAGGTCTACTACACAAGTCACACTAATCTCATCCATAAAGATAAAGAAATAAACTGCATAATCAAATGGAAATAATGTAGCAACATCATCACAGCAAGTCAGTCGGAGAAACAATCCGACTTAAGTCTGAATAAACTGGCTCTATAGGCCAGGAACAAAAGATGTAAACATGAAATAAATACTGAGTACTGGAACAAGCACTCAGGAGAAGTCCTCGGCAGTCACCTCGTCTTCAGTGTTCGGTTCAGCTCCAGCAATAGCTTCAGCTCCTGTCCCGTATATCTCGGGATACTGCTCCTCAGCTAAACCTAGGGACATAATCCATTCCAGGTCCTCAGTGGACATAGTAAGGCACAAGATAAAAACAAGCCAACTGAATAAGCAGTGCAATAAATAAATGAACAGCAGGGTAAACTAAGTAACCATCTATGTGATATGCAAATGAGAGCAACACTAGTACTCAGGCTGAGACCGCTACAAGCTCTGTGTCGGGGAGCCGGTAGCAGTAATAACACGTAAAGGGTCTAGCTCTGCTGGAGAGTCTACAACCTCACAATAATAGTAGATATATATATAGAACAGCCTGTAGCCTGTGTGTCTCTCCCCACCCAATGTAATCACGCAAGCCATGACCATAACGTCTCATGCCCATGTCAGCGGGATTATAACTAATGCAACAAGTCAAACTGTCTATAATAAATGTCTCTATCAAGTCCTGTATCCTATACAGAATCACCACGAATATCTCAGGAGGATTCTGTCCATGATAATGTCAAGTGTCCTGGGTTGTAGGGTACTTGATAGGTCAAGTACAAAGTAAGGGAATCGTAAATCCATCTCTAAATGACGAACCCAACACCGCGTACGGTGTCGGCACCCGACTATGATCGGACACTAGGTACGTCATACGTTCCCTAGGTTAAGCAGTTTTAAACAGTTTATATGAATTTGCACAAGAAATCCAGCAGAGTATTTTTTACAGAAAATAAGAAAATAATGACTGCAAGTCTGGCAAGGTGTACTTGCCTGAGGTTTGGATTCCACTTAGGTCCTGGTTTCGGAAATTTCCAGAGATGTCTCCGAAAGCTGAAATAAATAGTATCATCACGCTCAAAAGGTGTCAAACAGCTAGGAATGCCTATCCTTGGGTCCAATTTGGAGACAAGGGCAGAAACGGCAATTTCGGCCCAAAACGGGGTCCACCGGTGGGCCCGCTTTGCACCGAAAAACGTGTCAGGGTCAATGGTCTCCAAATTCACCAAACTTAGTGTCAACAGGTCAGGAACGCTGATACGAACCCAACGGAACTTTCAGATTTGAATTCCGATGAGCCGATCACAAAATCGCCCGTCGAGCGGGGCCTGTGGGGCCCACGACACGCGATTTCGTCAACGTTCTCAGAATCGGACCAAACTTGACCCACAGGACCAGCGTATCGCTACGAGTCCGATGGTGCAAGTTTTGTCTCGATCCGACGTATGTGCACGAAGTTAGGGTAAATTGTAGAAAAGGCGGATACGGAGCGATGTCCGCGGATACGCGTTGATTCCGGTGTGCACGCACACCCGAATCAGCTTCCGCGAAATCCCACACGTCCGTATCGACGAGGCGCACGTATCTGTGAAGACCGCACACGACCAAGTCGTCCCGTTTGGCGGGACGCACTCAGTTCCGGGGTGAAACAGGGTCTGGTTTTCCCTGTTTTTGGATCGCGGTGTGCGATCTCCACAGGACGCGATGCCCCGAGCGGTTTGTCCGGGCACCGAGAGGGTCATACAGGCTTCGCGTAGAAATTTACAGAATCGAAAACGGAGATCCGAGTTGCAAGATACGAGTACCTGAAGGGGACCCGAGAAACCGGGATTTTCTGTGTCCGAATCGTGTCCTGGACACGTGTCCTCGGCTAGGGCTAGGGTTCAGGGCTGTGTCCGCGTGTCCGGGGCTCTGGGGGACTGGCCGACGGTCGAGGCGACTCGGGGCGGTGGCTGCGGCTCTGCCGGAGGGGCTGGGCGGCGCCGAGGGGGTCGGCCGGCAGCTCGAGCAGCGGGGAGGGTTTCTGGAGGCCGGGGTCGGCTCCGCCTGGGGGAGGAGGAGGAAGAGGAAGGGGAAGGGGGCGCTGGAGGTCACGGCGGGGAGGAGGACGGCTGAGAGGGAGGTGGATGGGGGTCTCGGGTCGTCGGAGTAGGGTTCCGGCGAGGTTTCAGGGGAGGATGAGGGAGGAGGAAGAGGTCGGGTAGGGGTTTTTATAGGGGATCCTCGGGGGGGGTCGTGGCCGGACTAGGCGGGGATGGGGGAGGACGTGGGTGGCTCTCGCGGAGGGGAGGCGACGTGGCGGCGCGTTTTTCGGCGCCGGCGGAGGTCTCGGGGGAAGACGGGGTCGTGGGTGACAGGGGTGATGGAGCGGGTCGGGTCGGGCGGCGGGCTCCGGATGAGCGGACCCGCCCGACCCGCTAGGGGTTTGAGGCTGGGCCGGGCTAGCACTAATGGGCTCGGCCCATTGGGCCGGGCCCAAACTAAAATAAAAAAATAAAGAAAATAATAATAATTATAATAATCAGTAATTAATTAATTTTAATTTAGGAAAAATAGATTTTAGGCTTTTAAAAATAGGTCCGAGGCCCAATAAAATCCCAGAAAATTATCCTAAGTCCGGTTTTCTATTTTACACCATAAAATCATATTTTTATTTCATTTTAATGTTATTTATTGGCAATTAAAAATTACAAACTCATCACAGGTCCTATGTAAATTCCTGAAAAATGCATTTTAAATCCCAAAATTGATTTTAAAAAAATCTGAAAAAAATTTAGGGTGTTTACAACGGTGCTGCGGCACGACGGTGCTGCGGCGGTCGGCGGCTCCGGCGGGGTGATGGTGGAGGTGGTGGAGGCGTGGGTGATGGTGGAGGTGGTATGGGATTATGGTTAGGATTTTAGTAATACATATATAGAGAGAGAGCTAGGGTTTGGGAGTAGTTTTTGGTTTTTGGTTTGGATTTAGGTTTAATGGGTTTGTGTTAGGGTTAATGGGTTTGGATTTGGGTTTAGAATTTAGGTTTTATTTTATTTCTTTTGTTTTATTTATTCAATAATTATATGTAGAAAATTCTCAAAAATAGTTAGGCATTTGAAAAAATTCTAGAAAATTTATATTTCCTCCAACAAATAATTTACCACCCAATTTTTATTAATTAAAAAGGTATTTACTAAATATTAATAAATATTAAATAAATTAAATAAATTTATAAATTCTATTTTATACTTAATATTATATTGGGAGCATGCAGGAGATTCGAATAACGCAACTCGAGTGTCATGTGCGTAATAGGACTAGTTAGGCTCATAGTATGAATTTAGTTTGAAGCAATGGGTTGGGGTGGCGTGTTAAAATCGTACGCCATGATAAAAGGGTTAATTAATCATCATTTTCTCGTAATTGTGTCACGAAAGTTGTGCGACCAAAATAAGGCATGGGATTGCAAATTTATGAGTGACAGTCATGGCAGGAGCCTAATTTGACTCGTCTAAGGCGAGCATGCTAGGTTGGTTGGAAGAAAAAGGCTAGTGTTGCACTCAAGTTTTTAAAACCATGGGGATTGGTTTCCAAAGTTTAATTAAATTATCGAATAAATATTAAAATAAAAAAAATATTAATTACCGAACTAATCCTATATAAAAATCTGGGTGCTCACAATCTACCCACCTTAAAAGAATTACGTCCTCGCAATTAAGAAAAATAAAACGTAACCGGTCAAGAAATATTTGCTCCAGAAGAGATGACGCGGTTGCAAGACATGTTTGTTGAAGCACAACACAAAGGATAAGGACCATGAACAAGAAAAAATTGAGAGGAAGGGTGAGGGTTTTGTTCAAGCAGAATACGTACGGAAGCAATGAAAACTTTTTCCTAGGCAATGAGAGATAAGTAACTCAAGAGTAAAGGAGTCTGATTAGAGCGAGAATCAACTACAGCTTCTGAAAACTTGGGTACCACTTACATATTACTACTCTAGACTAACAAGTTTATGCTAACATAATATTAGGTATAGGCTAGGAAATGGAACTAACAGACACATGCTAAAGTATTACTAGGAATATTCGTTACTATAGCTGGATATGATAAAACTAAATCTTACCTATATTCGCTACTCCTCAAGTTTGTGCCTCCTCCACTGTCATCGCAAAAGCATGTCCACGTCCTTGTGGTGGTGCCATCTGTTGTTGCTGGGCCTGCTGAAAGAGTGCTTCATGTGGTGCCAAGGGTGGCCTCGGCTGATATCCTCCCGGTGCTGGTGGTCTGAACCCTCCATCTTTCGTTTGTGATGCTCCTGGTGCTGGATAAGCTGGTCGATGTGGCTGCTGTACTGGCTCCGGTGCTAGTAAAGCTAGTCGGTGAACCATCGGTGTTCCTTCCCGGCGCTCAGGGCAATCCCTGGCTGAATGCTGACTGGATCCGCAAGCTAAACATAATCTCAATTTGCGTCTGCACTCTCTCTCTCTCTCTCAATATGGCCTATCTTGCCACAGTAGTGACAAGTAGGAAGGGATGGGGCCTGTGATGCTGCTCTCTGTAGTAGATTCATCTGGGGCCACTTTGCAGGCTCCCCGTGTGGTGTTCGAGCTGGTACTAATGCGTACGGTCTCTTCTGGCTGGACTTCCTCCTGTGGATGGGCTCCATGCGTCGAGCTGCTACAAGGACGTCCGTAGAAGAAGTAGTTGCAACTGCGACAATCAATCTTTGTAACTCAAAGCTCAGTCCGTCAAAGAATTTCTCCGTCTTCTCTTCTTTTGTCGGGATCAATGTAGGGTCGATCAGTTGAATCAAGCATGATGCAAGTCAAAAAATTAATTCGAATCTGATATAGAGGTCAAGAACGTGTCAATATGTGGATGAGATCCTATAAATTTATTAGTATCCTAATCGCAGGCTTGCTCAGTCCCTTAGTTGAAACCAAAGCAATATATTCGTAGACCTGCATGGGCCACCATAAAAACTATGTCACGCTCCAGTCCAAAAATACCAAGGGACTAGCACGTGGCAATGGCCAGCAACACAACTCCAATGGAAAATCCTAATTTAATAGACCTGTTAGAGTGCACTTAAGCTGTAATACATATAAAATGGTCTACAAATATCTGTCACAGTTTATATATCTAATCTCATCCACAATAAGTAACGAAATCACAAAGAGACAAGTCCAGTCACAATAATATAAAATAATTTGTACAATCAAAGCAATATAAATAATGTCACGGGGAACAACCCGTCATCAAAATGAAAAGGAAAATAACTCCAAGTATAATATCCAGAAGCCATTACAAGATCAAATATATAAGAACACTAAGCATAATAAATGAATGGTGAGAATACTGTGTGCTCAAGAGAAGTCCTCCGGAATAACCTCGTCCTCTGCAACCTGTATATCTCCAATAGTAGCACCTGTCCCATAAACCTCGGGATAGCTCTCCTCGTCTACACCTGGGGACATAATCCGGATCCAGGTCCTCAGGGGACATAGCAAGGTACAATAAACACTCAAGCCAAATAAAATGCAGCAAGTAAATATAAACAGATTCTCAGGGCAAGCTATGCAACCAGCTAAGTGAAATACAAATGAGAGAATAACTAGTATTCATGCTGAGACTACTACAGGCTCTATGTCGAGGAGCCCATAGCAGCAAGTAGTATCACGACTCCAGTATATGTGCCAAAGATCTGAGACAGAGTCTAAGACACCTCCAGTAGTATATATATAAATAATCATCCTGTAGCCTGTGTCTCTTCCAACCCAATATAACCTCATGTCTCATATCCATGACGTATCATGTTCATAACACGCAAGATCATGACCTCTAGCTAGTACAATGAGTCATAATGATATCCATATAATATGTAAGTCTCGTGTCACGAATCCTATAAGCCTATACAGAATCACCATGAATAACTCAGGAAAGATTATGTCACATGAAATAGTGTCAAGTGTCCTATGGTATAGCGTACTTGGTAAAGCAAGTACGTAAAAATAGGATCGTGGAATTAACTCTCTAAGTGACGTTACACGACTCCGCGTACGGCGTCGACACCCGAATCTTGTTCGGACGCTAAGCAACGTCTCACGGTCCTAGGTTGAACAGGCACATCACAAGTATATATATAAAGAAACACAAGCAGATAATATATTAGGATCTACTGCAAGTTTGGTAAGGTACACTTGTCTGGGTTCTGAACTCCGTCGACTACTCCTAGAAAAGTAGAATCTGCACGTACACCTCCGGATGCTGAAACAAACATCACCAATATTCTCAGAATACTTGAAATAGTTAGATTGACTATCCATAAGTCCAATTTGGACACAGGGACAGAATTGACAGTTTTGGGTTAAAGCGGGGTCCATATGTGGCCCACTTCGCACCAAAAAATGTGTCGGAGACAAAGTTCTCCAAATTTGTCAAACATAGTGTCTACTAGTCCAGAACGATGATATAAACCCAATGGAATGTCCAAAACTGGATTCCGATGAGCCGATCACGAAATCGTTCGTCATGTGGAACCATGGGGCCCATAAAACGACGTTTCGTCAACGTTCTCAGAATCGAACCAAACTTGGGTCACAGGACCAGCGTAACGCTATGAATCCAATGGCATAAGTTTTGTTGTGAATCGACCAGTACACACAAAGTTATAGCGAGTGTCAAAACAGGCCGATACGGTACTTTTTAACGGATACGTATTGATTCCGGTGTACATGCACATCCAAATCAAGTTCCACGAAAGATCACACGTCCGCGTTTACGATACGCGTCTTTCAGTGCAGTTCGCACATGATAACATGGCCTCGTTTGGTGGGACGCACCCCGTATCGAAGAATTTTTGGTGTTTTAAAAATAAGTTTTTGGTCGTTTTGGAATCAGAATAATTTAACCATTAAAGGAAACTAATAAAAACTAAAAGAACAGTAAAAAATCTTGGTTATATTGTAAATAATTCCTTTCAATTATATTTTGAAAATAATTAACGAGATGGTAGAAAATTGGACATGAACTGGGGTACTTGAACTGAATTTCTGAACTATTTTCGAACAATTTTTCGGCCAACTTTCGGTTGATTTTTTTGATCAAACCCGGGTGCCTAAATTCGTTCCACTTGAAAAAAATCCTAGAGGGTTAGGTTTTGAACATACCAGCAAAGACGGGACGCAAAACGGGTGAGCGAGGAGGGCGAAACCTCTGCGCGAAGGAGGGCACAAGGTGCTGCTGCTGCTGTCGGTCGCACGGCTGCGGCGGCGCTCCGGCGCTGCTGCGGCGGGGAGGCGCTACGATGGTCGGCGGCTCCGACGTGATGATGGTGGAGGTGGAGGAGGCGTGGGTGATGGTGGAGGTGGTGTGGGATTAGGGTTAGGGTTTTAGTAATACATATATATATATATATAGAGAGAGAGAGAGCCAGGGTTTGGGAGTAGTTTTAGGATTTTGGTTTGGGTTAGGGTTAATAGGTTTGGGTTAGGGTTAATAGGTTTGGGTTTGGGTTTGGGTTTAGAATTTAGTTTTTATTTTATTTTTTTATTTATTTCTTTTGTTTTATTTATTCAATAATTATATGTAAAAAAATTTCATAAATAGTTAGGCACTTGAAAAAATTCTAGGAAATTTATATTTCCTCCAACAAATAATTTACCACCCAATTTATATTAATTAAAAAGGTACTTACTAAATATTAATAAATATTAAATAAATTAAATAAATTCATAAATTTTATTTTCTACTTAATATTATATTGGGAGCATGCAGGAGTTCGAATAACGCAACTCAAGTGTCATGTGTGTAATAAGACTAGTTAGGCTCATAATATAAATTTAGTTGGAAGTAATGGGTTGGGGTGGCATGTTAAAATCGTACGCTACGATAAAAGGGTTAATTAATCATCGTTTTCTCGTAATTGTATCGCGAAAGTTGTGCGACCAAAACAAGGCATGGGATTGCGAATTTGTGAGTGACAGTCATGGCAGGAGCCTAATTTGACTCATCTAAGTCGAGCATGCTAGGTTGGTTAGAAGAAAAAGGCTGGTGTTGCACTCAAGATCTTAAAACCATGGGGGTTGGTTTCCAAAGTTCAATTAAATTATCGAATAAATATTAAAATAAAAAAATTATTATTAATTATCGAACTAACCCTATATAAAAACCAGGGTGCTCACAGTAGCGATGTCACAATCTCATTATATTGAGAAGATGCTCACATGCTATGGATATCAGGATATTCCAGGGATCGATACTCCGTACAGGTGTGACAAGAAGCTGAAGCCAAATCCAAGGGAAAGTGTCAGGCAGCTGGAGTACTCAAGCGTCATTGGGAGTCTGATGTATGCAACAACTGCCACAAGGTCTGACATAGCTTTCGCCGTGGAGATGCTGAGTCGGTTCATGAGCAATCCAGGAGTGGAGCACTAGAAAGTTGTGAAGAGAGTGATGAGATATCTCAAGAGGACTCAAAAGTATGCACTGCACTACAGTGGTTATCCGACAGTGGTGGAAGGCTTCAGTGATGCAAGCTGGTGTTCAAAAGTAGAGAGCAAAAGGTCCACAAGAGGATACGTCTTCTCCATGGGTAGAGCAGCTATATCGTGAAAGTCGAAGAAACAGACAATGCTCTCTTATTCCTCGATGGAATCTGAGTTCTATGCACTGGCGGCTGCAGCAGATGAAGCAGAGTGGCTTCGGGAGATCATGTATGATCTTCCAGTGGTGGGTGCACAGATTTCGGCGATACAGATTTACTGCGACAACCAAGAGACTGCAGCGGTAGCATCAAATGATCTGTTCAATGGTAAGAAGATGACTGTGCGACTGAGGCACAGGGAAGTGAATGATCTTATCAAGACCGGAGTTATTTTCGTGATTGATATTCTGAGCCAGAAAAATTTGGCCGATCCGTTCAACAAAGGTCTTAAGCGCCAGCTGGTCGAGGATACAACAATCAAGATGGGCTTGAAGACATTCTAATATTGTGTCTTTGTAATCCTACTATTTAGTTTTATGCTATTAGTTCAAAGAGAAATCTACTAGGCATCTAGCTATTGGTTCAAGGAAGGATCATTGACTGGGAGAATATCAGGAACAGTGGGTAGTCCTTTGAGACATTGAGGAATTACGGACCCAGAACCACTGTTGTCTATTAATTGTTCTTTTGTATAGAACAAGTCCTGTGGGAGGATGGCTTAGATGCCTTAATGAGTTCTCAGGCATTTTGAATGTCTGGTGTGCATAACAGGAAGCACGGTAGCGCAGCACTACAAAGGAGTGTAAGGTCTCCATGCTACAGTGGGTGACACCACCAAGAGGTTCCTCGGTAAGGGTAATACCTCGGCTTCGCGAGCCATGTCACAGCGGCGTAGCACCGCTCATAGGCAGGAAGCCTAATGCTGTAGAATGAAGAGTGTAGGCAGCACTACAAAAAGG
The DNA here is from genome assembly GCA_036927795.1 of Iris macrosiphon. NCBI lineage: Eukaryota > Viridiplantae > Streptophyta > Magnoliopsida > Asparagales > Iridaceae > Iris > Iris macrosiphon. Next base: position 23,140,648 of record JAYESA010000019.1, on the reverse strand, counting down.
TCGGTGTCCTCATGTTACAGTGGTGTGACACCACAGAGGTAAAAGATTAAATCCTCGGCTACGCGAGCCATGTCACAGCGGCGTAATACCGTAAGGAAGCGCAAGGCTTCATGCTGGGTAGTTTGGTACTACAAAGAGGCTGGGACCTCATGCTAAAGTGGTATGACACCACGATGAGGCGTAGCCTCGGCTCTGGGCCATGTCATAGTGGAGTAGCACCACAAGGAAGCTCGAGGCTTCATGCCAAGGACTCTTTAAAAGAACTCACCTAGAGTGTATGGAAAGAGATATAGGTCATCTCTTGAGGAAAAACGTGTAGACGCCCAAAATACATACATCGAAACCAGGCGTCTACAGGGCCTTTAATGTGCAACCGAAAGAACATCTAATGTTATTGTGTGAGTGGAAAGAATTGCAGATATGGTGCAGAATTCAATGCTTAGTCTATTCTTGTATCGTATTGTTGTTCGACCCATGCGAGAAGATTCAAGTCGAAGCGACATCTATCCTAACGCATGATGGACAGTCACTGTGGAGAACTCTCAACCCATATATATTGAGATATGTGGGAGTGTAAACCCCCTGATTTTCAAGAATTTTTAAATTTGGATTTTTTACAATTTTTTGGAATTTTTTAGGATTTTTTCTGTAATTAAATTCAGGTGTTTTAATTATTAAATAATTTTTAAATAATAATAAATAATATTAAAATATTATAAAAATAATATTTTATGGTGTAAAATAAAAAACTAGACATAGGGTAATTTTTCGGAAATTTATTGGACCCAGGAAGCATTTTTAAAAGCCCTAAAAACTAATTTATTAATTTAACCAAAATAAACCGGGTTTATTTTAAATAAACCAAACCAAACCAACTTTTGAACCAAATCGGTTTAATTAAACCAAAGTCCTTTGCGGGTCGGATCCGGGTCTAACCCAGACCCGACCCAATAGCCCGAACCCGCTAGCCCTCTCTTCTCCCCCAAACAACGCCCGACTCCTCAGCTTCCGGCCGCCGGCGACCCTCCGGCTTCCAGAACGTCCGCCGCCGCACCCTCTTCCTCTCCCTCACCGGACCCTCTTCCTCTCCCTCACCGGACCGCCCCACCAGCTTCTTCCTCCTCCCTATAAAAGCCCTAGCCACTCACCTCCTTCCCCGCTCCCCTCGACCTCGCCACCACCGGACCTCCGCCCTGCCGTCGTCTCCCTCGGTGAACCCTCCGCCTCCCGCCTCAGCCCTCGCCGCAGACCAGAACCCACAGCCGCCTCCCCTGGAGCAGAACCCGCTCGAGCTCCGGCCGCCCGCTCGAACTCCGGCCAACCCGAGCATCTCCGCCTCCGGACCTCGCCGTCCGACCGCCCTGGACCTCCCCGAGTCCTCGCCGACCTCCGCCGACCTGAACCCCCACTCCCAGCGACGCAGAACCTGTGCCCTAGCTCAGACACGATTCGGACACGTGTCGGACACGAAGAATTCACAGTTTCCCGAAGCCCTGTTCAGGTACTCATATATCTCTCCTTGTAGCTCTGTTTTCGATTCCGTCTGTTGCAACGTGTAGCCTGCATGACCCCTTCGATGCCCGTGCAACTCGCTCGGTGCATCGTGTCCTGTGGTGATCGCGAACCGCGATCCAAAAACAGGAAAACCAACGCCTTGTTTCACCCCGGAACTGAGTACGCCCCGCCAAACGGGACGACTTGGTCGCGTGCGGTCTTCACCGATACGTGCGCGCCGTTGATACGGACGTGCGAGATTTCGCAGAAGTTGATTTGGATGTGCGTGCACACCGAAATTAACGCGTATCCGCGGACACCGTCCCGTATCCGTCCTTTCTGGTTCTCGCTGTAACTTAGTATACACACGTCGGATCGAGACGAAACTTGCGCCATCGGACTCGTAGCAATACGCTGGTCCTGTGAGCCAAGTTTGGTTCGATTCTGAGAACGTTGACAAAATCGCGTGTCGTGGGCCCCATAGGTTCCACCCGACGGGCGATTTTGTGAACGGCTCATCGGAATCCAATTCTGGAAGTTCCGTTGGGTTTGTATTATCGTTCCTGACCTGTTGACACTAAGTTGGACAGATTTGGAGACCTTTGACCCTGACGCATTTTTCGGTGCAAAGCGGCCCACATTTGGACCCCGTTTTGCCCTGAAATGTCATTTTGCCCCTGTGTCCAAATTGGACTCAAGGACAGGCGTTTCTAGCTGATTAATATTTTCTGGATCTGATGGTGATATCTATTTCAGCAACCGGAGTACTGCCTGCAATCCCCGCTGAAGCCAGAGCTACAATTGGAGCCGAAAACCCAAGCAAGTGTACCTTGCCAACTTGCAGTCTTTATTACATATTACTTGACTTAATTAACTGTTGTACATGCTTAAACCGAGGGCCGTTTGACTTACTTAGCTTCCGATTAATAGTCGGGTGCCAACACCGTACGCGGGGTTGTGTAAGGTCAACTAGAGATGGATATCGTGACATTTATATTCCCGTACTTGCCATATCAAGTACATTATACCCAGGACACCTGACACAGATCATGAGACAGAATCTTCCTGAATATTCAAGATGATTCTGTATAGGATACAGGTTTATGACATATACAGTTTACATGCTTAGAATTATCCTGACTTATTGCATTAGTTTTGATCTTGCGGAACATGAACACCGTGAACTGTGACGTGAGATTATATTGGGTGGGGAGAGTATTACCATATCAAGGCTGATTATATTATAATTATTGTCATCTGGAGGTGTCTTAGTCTCTGATACAGAGCTTTGGCGCAAGTTCTGGCCCTTCGAGAAAATACTGCTATGGTTTTACTGACACTGATCATGTAGTATTCTCAGCCTGAGTATGACTAATAACTCTCACTTGCATATCACTTAGCTGGCTACGTATTTACCCTATTTGTTCATTTAATTCCTGCACTGCATTTATTTTGGCTTGAGCTTTCTTGTACCTTGCTATGTCCCCTGAGGACCTGGATCCGGATTATGTCCCCAGGATTAGCAGACGAGATCTACCCTGAGGTATACGGAACAGGAGCTGTCACGCCCCAGTCCCAAAATGTAAGAAACTAGGCTACGTGGCATTAGCCAGCTGACACGTCACTAAGGGTTTAATCCATTTTGATGGACCCAAAGGAACGTGCTACGCTGTCCTAGTATACTACAAGTCTAGTACAGGCAAGTCTATCTCATCCACAGAAAATGTCAGAAAATAGTGCTGAATATATATAATGCTGAGTCTGATAATGTCATATTACACATCTTGTGGGAACAACCCACTGTCAAAATATAATAATAATACAGAAAACAAGATAGACTGAACATCGTCTATCTAACAAAATATCTCCATCGCCAAGAGAGCATCTCCTAGAATCAGGTAGATTCTGATGGTGTCTCCTCTAGTTCTTCCTCGGTGGCATGCCTAGTCTCCTGTCCTGGACCATACACCGTGGGGTAGTAGGCCTCGTCTAAATCTGGAAGGGAACCAGGTCCTCAGTGGGACATAACAAGATACATAAAATAACATGCCAGATATGAAAATACTGAATAAATAAATACAGGGTGCTAACCATCTAAGTGAAATACAAGTAAAGACCTTGTAGTACGCATGGGAATGTGTAGGTTAGACATATGCTGACTTAATTCACCAATCGTGGTGACTGGCTAGTATATGTGTCATATGCTCCCAGACGCATGGGCACTCTGCAATCGTCCATCTCCGAGGAGTATGGAACGAAGGTAAAACATACAAGGAGGGGGTGTCCCATACGTCTACTAGTTATCTTTCCCGTCCAATGTAACTAAATGCCAAGTCGTAATTATTTCTGATTGTGCTAAGCCGTGATGCGTGTCACACGTACTGGTAGCTAATCAAATACGCAGCTCGCATCCCAATATGCATGGCAACCATGTTGCGTGTTCCCGTGGTAGGGTCTAGGAGGATATTAAGATACCCTCACAGATGTTGGTAGGTCTGAAAAGACTAAGTTAATTATGCTACAAGTCAACGTATCTGTTGACTGTACCTGAGGAAATCTCAGGTATTCACAGTTACATGGAAATCAGGAAAAACTTAGCATATAACAGTATTTGTATTTAGACAGTAGCTTTGGCAAGGTATACTTGCCTACTTCCTGATAGTGTTGGACACCTGATCCCACTGTCAAGACTGAGGGTCCTTGTGACAGGGGGTCACTGACTGTGCTGGAGATGTTTTTTGTTTAAAAAGTACAGGTTGTCACCACCCCATTTCCAGAGCCGGGTATTTTTTTTTATTTTTAATTTAGTTAATTGTGTATTATTTATAATTAATTGTATTTATATTTAATTAGTGATTGCATTATTTTTTATTATATTTTTATTGTATGTTTTAGGATTTTGGCTAGCCTGGACCCATGTCAGACCCTAGTGGACCCATGTCCGACCCAGCCCACACCCTTGTGAGAATTATTTTAGGGCTTAGAATATTTATTTTATTTTTAGGAGGTTAGTTGGAGAGATTTGGAGCTAGTTTGAGTGCTTTTGGAACCCGGAACCCAAACCAAGTCATGTAGGGGCGTTTTGGGAATTGGAAACTTGGCAACCCCTTTATTATTACCATGGCCGGCCCCAAACCCTTCCCCCAACCCGTGGACAGCAGCCCCACAGCCCCCTTTCTTCATTCCACTTCTTCTTCTTCACTTCTTCTTCTTCTCCACTTCTTCTTCTTCTCCTTCTTCCTCCAAAGTAAGTTTTCTTCCACTTTTCTTCTTCTTTCTTCCATTCCTTCTTCTCTAAGTTAACCCTAACCCTAGATCTTTCTCCAACCTAGGTGGGTAGAGCCTAGATTTGGTGTTGGAGCTTGGATTTGAGGCTTGGAGCTTGAGGGAGGTGGATTTGGAGCATTTTAGAGATTTTGGCTTGGGATTCCAACTCCCAAGAGGTAAACCCTAAATTTCCCCTTGTAATTACTCTTTTATAGTGTAATTAATATTTTAGAACCTTCCTAGACCCTTAGGCTACCCGTGGGAGAAAGTTGGAACTAGTTTGGGTGAGTTTAGAGACTTTAACACTAGGTTTTGTGTCAATTTCGGGTGGAATCCGAATTTGGCCCAATTTTGGGTGATGCCCTAGGTTAGATGGACCTAGGTAGACGTTGTCGGGAGTCGTGAGGGTGAGTGCGTGTCTCCGTTTGGGCACGGGAAGCCGTGTCGCGGAGAAACGGGCATTTCGGGCGAAATTGGGGCTTTTCGTCGTCGCCGATTCTAAGTGCGTGTGCGTTTCCGCCACGGACCTAGAATCGACGCGGGAGTGCATTTTCTAGGATCTAGGCATCGTGTAGAGCGCGTGGGTAAATTTTGGGCCGATTCCGAGTTCGTTTGGTGTGCGTTTCAGGAGGTTTTTCGAGCCGCGTACCACGTGTTCGTCGAAATGACCGAACGGCCATTTCGACTTGGTTTCCTCGTTTCGTGCTTGTGCGCGCGTTGGGTTAGTATCGGGGAGTGTGTGCTAGAGTTTTCGAGTTATATTTTATATATATTAGGGTGTTGGTGAGTGTCGGGGTCGTTGGGCGTGAGTGGGGCGCGTTGTCGTGTGTTGTTGTGTGTAGTGTTGTGTAGGTGTGTTTGTGTCTTTATATATATATTTATAAGTGTGTCTATATATATATATGTATATATTTATATGTATGTGTATTTATGTATATATATTTATATATATATGTGTGTATTTATATCTATGTGCTTGTGTGTGTATATGTCTATGTATATATATATATATGTATATGTATAAGTGTGCTTGTGTGTATATGTATATATATAGATGTGTATATATATATATATATCTTAGAGTGTGTGTGTGTAGTGATATGTATATATATATAATTGTATGTGAGTATATATGTAGATGTGTGTTTATATATATATAGAGATATGTGTTTGTGTATATGTGTGTGTGTATATTTGTGTGTGTGTGTGTTGATTTGTGTTTGAGTGTGTTAGTGTGTGTTAGTAATAGGTATAAGTGTATATATATATATGTATCTAGTTATATATATATATAGATGTGTATATATATGTATATATATATATATGTATATATATATAGGGGTGTGTGTGTGTGTATGTGAGATGAGAGGGGAGGCAGCGCAGCGCTAGTAGCAGCAGCGATGTGCAGCTGCAGCAGCAGCAAAATCAGCAGCAGCAGTAGCATAGCTACAGCAGCTAAGCAGCGCGGCAGCAGCAGTTTTAGGTAGCAGCAGCCGCAGTACAAGCAGCAGCAGCAGCTAGCAAGAGCAGTGTGCGAGAGAGAGGGGTATGTATATATATATAGATAGATAGGTAGTAGAAAGATAAATAGATATATAGTTATATAGCTAGCTAGATAGATAGATTCATAAATAGGTAGATTAATAGATAGGTAATTAGATAGATAGTTAGATAGGTAAATACTAGATATAGATAACTAGTTAGATAGTTAGATAGATAACTAGATAGGTAGATGGATAGGTAGAGGGATAGCTAGATATATAGATCTATATGTATAGGTATATACATATAACTAGGTAGATAGTTTAGATATCTAGATATAGGGATACATATATATTTATGAGGAGGGTAAGGTAAGGTAAAGTATGTAGATACCTAGGTATATGCCTATATGTATTAGATATATGTATTTTAGCCTAGATTATAGCTAGACATATATGTTTAATGCATAGTTAGCTAGCTAGAGGGGTAGTCGGGTTGAGTTTAGAGAGGTATCTCAATACCTTGAGATACCGAGGTATCTCAATACCTTAAGATAACCAAGGTATTGAGTTTCGAGCGGGGTTTTTGAGCAATAGCCTAGGAAATGTATTGGAGTGATTTTTATATGCTTATGTGTATATATTTACGCGTGCTAGCATAGGTTTTAGAGGGTATAGGCGGGGTGCGTAGCCTAGATTGAGGTATCGGATACCGAGGGTATCCCGGTATCTCAAGGAGGCGAGTTTGAGAGTTTTCTAGCTTAATGAGCTCGGTTTGACCTAGAATTTCAGGAGCACCCTAGTTTGACCCAGACTTGACCGTAGTTGACTCGGTTGACCGCCAAAGTCAACTTTTGCCCTAGTTTTGACCCAGAGTTGACTTTTTGGACCCAGAGTTGACTTTTTGACCCAGATTTCACCGGTTTGACCTAGAACGACCCTAGAAGCCTATTTTTAGTTATTTTATGTCTGTTTAACTCTTTAGAACCCTGTTTAACCTTGCTTTTCGCATTAGGTCCTTGCGACACCGGTTCGGATCGCCAGTTGCTCAGGACGTCAGGCGAGTACATTCTCTGATAGTTTTCATTATCTGATGATTATTATGATTCAGCTTCTAGTATAGTATCATATGATTATTCTGGCACAACACGGGACACTGACTGGTATTTCTGGATTCATTTACTTGCGACACGTAAATTTCATATTTCTGGCCTCTATTCTGGAATCACTACAGGCATCACTACAGGCATCACTCATGTTCAGGCTGGACTCATCTTGATTTGCGTGTCGGGTCTTGGATCCACTTGTATTAGTCGGGGCGGGGAAATACTCGAGTAGACATGTAAACATTCCTATCTGGCATCATCAGGAATCACTCCCTCTGGTCTAATCTGGAATGATAGCAGCCGCGCACACCAGTGCGCGGTGAGCCGTACTTACCCCTAGCCGTTTACATGTCGAAACAAGTATTTCAAAGACACCGAGTTCATTCTTTATAGTCTGGACTCTCATGCATTTCTTGACTTGTCTCACTTACATGTTTCTGGACTTGACTCACTACATGTTTTTCATGCTGGACTCACTACACGTTCATGTGCACGGACTTGATCTTAGCTTAGATTCTTATATCTTACAGTTACTACTATCTTGTTTCTGATACTCCTGCATCTTTACCTTTATGCACCAGTGATACATGTTTATTTCCTGTTTCATACTTACTTCTTTTTTCTTGCTACTTGCTATAACTGTTTTATAGTTTTTATCATTTAAATGGAACTGCTGTTAGAGATGTACTTTCTCCAGTCCTGACTGGACATATTTTTCAGAGTATCCGGAGGATTGGTGTCCGATGTTTTATGGACCTGAGCCTGTCGATGGTGCAGACAGGGACCCTCTAGTTTAGAGGTGATTTCCGGGTTGGTAGCCGGGATCACTAGGATCTTGTTGTTGTTTTTATTAGCTTTTAGCACCGGATTTGTCTCCGGTTTTGGATTGAGGCCTTGTTTGTATATTATTTTGGATATTGTTGTATTATTATTTGATGTATTGTTGTATTATTATTATTATTGATGTTGTGGTTGTTGTAGTAGTAGTTGGTGGTTAGACTTTATAGTTGTTAGTCTTCTTTGTTATCTATCGTGCTTAGATTCGTGATTGAGTACTTGAGATTATCTTTTGATATTGCTCCTCCGTTTGGAGTTGAGATCTTGGCAGATTATATATATTGTTTGTGTGGTTGCCCTCCTTTTGGAGAGGTCATGTCCGATTTTTGTGTGAGATTATTATCTAGATAGTTGACTTAGACAGCGTTCTACCGTCGATGCTGCGGCGTAGGCTGGACGTACCCACGACTCATGCTCGATTTTTGGGTGCGGGTCGTGACACGTTTTTGGTGGCGGCCCCATGCAGGTCTCGATTCGCAATTAGTGCGATGTTGTGGTGGTACAACAACTTAGTTGTACTGCTGCGAGCCTGCTATAGGATCTAGGATCTATGATGAGAGTGTACTCAATCACGACTAGGAATAATTCTATTCTAATTATTCTGAAATTGCTTCTTTTGAAATATTACTGTCCTTTCTTGATGATATCGTATCTTGCGCCGTATTGACTTCTTTTGATCTGTGTTCAGGATGCCTCCGAAGACACGATCCCATCGTACCGTTCCAGCAGTTGCCTCGGAGAGGTCTGCTACCTCTCGTCCAGCTCGTATTCAGGCAGCTGCTACCGCTCCACTCACCACTCCTGCGGTTGAGGGAGCCTCTGTTTCTCTCGGGGATCCTTCTCCACTTATCGATCCGAGGACTACCCCAGTCGTTCCGGTGGTTCCTCCACCACTTCCTGCTCCAGTAGATGCCGCGCAGTTGTTTGCGTTCTTCAGGGAGATGATGGATGCGCAGCACCGTCAGGTGGATGTGATGAGGCTGGGCATTGAGAACGCCCACCAGGTGGCCATGACGGCAGTGGATAGGGTGGCACAGAATCAGCCACAGGCAGATCAGATTCAGCTTCCGAGGCCGGGCAGTATTATCGACTTTCAGAGGATGCGGCCCAAGGAGTTCCGTGGTACAAAAGGGATCCTGTACGCGGATGACTGGATAGAGCAGATTGAGGGCATCTTCAGGCTGGCGCAGATTCCAGACAGTATGCAGATAGAGGCAGCGGACAGTCAGATGTTCGACCTCGCTTTGACATGGTATCGCACAGATACGAGGATCGCGGCGCCAGGGCTTACTTGGGAGGCTTTCAAGAGGCTTTTTAAGGAAAAGTTTTTCCCAGATGTGGCGCTCAGTGCTTTGGAGAGCCAGTTTGAGGCACTCGTCCAGGGGAGCATGACGGTGGATGAGTACGCAGCAGAGTTCTGCCGTCTGGGCAGATTTGTAGATGGCTTGAGTGAGGCAGCCAAGGCGAGGAAGTTTCGCAAGGGTTTGGTTATGGCGGTCAAGTCTTTGACCAGGAGCGATCGCGAGGCGACTTTTGAGCAGATAGTAGGAGATGCTCAGAGAGCAGAGGATGACTTGGAGCTCAAGTCCAAGAGAGGCAGGGATGATTCAGGCAGTGCCAGTGGTAGTGCGGGACCAGCTAAGCGTCCCTATGTGCAGAAGGCAGCACAACAGGGTCAGGATCAGAGGGTTCCCACTTGTGCCTACTGCAGGAAGGCAGGACACACTTGGGATGTTTGTAGGAGGAGGCTGAAGGTGTGTTTGTTCTGTGGATCCGCTGCTCACCAGATGCGAGATTGCTCTACTGCACCTCCATTGGGTGGAGCACAGGATCAGAAAGTTGGAGCTAGGCCATCTGTGGCGCAGCATCATGCCCCGCACCAGCAGAGGGATACACCCCAGCAGGGCAGGGCTTATGCGTTGACGGTCGAGGAGGCCGATGCTACGGATGTTGGGTTAGCAGGTCTGTCTCTTGTTTCTTCTTCCTATCCTTTTCCATTCCTTGTGTGCTTCATTAGTACCTGTTAGACGTTTTGTGCTGTGGTAGATAGTTTAGTGACCCCGATTGAGACTGTAATAACACGACCAGTAGGACCCTGATCTTGTATGTTGTTTAGGTAGAATTTCTTGACTGTGATTGTTGGGGGTTTGACCTAGAGAGAGTGTGATTGACTTTAAATTTCGAGGACGAAATTTTCTAAGGAGGATAGGCTTGTCACCACCCCATTTCCAGAGCCGGATATTTTTTTTTATTTTTAATTTAGTTAATTGTGTATTATTTATAATTAATTGTATTTATATTTAATTAGTGATTGCATTATTTTTTATTATATTTTTATTGTATGTTTTAGGATTTTGGCTAGCCTGGACCCATGTCAGACCCTAGTGGACCCATGTCCGACCCAGCCCACACCCTTGTGAGAATTATTTTAGGGCTTAGAATATTTATTTTATTTTTAGGAGGTTAGTTGGAGAGATTTGGAGCTAGTTTGAGTGCTTTTGGAACCCGGAACCCAAACCAAGTCATGTAGGGGCGTTTTGGGAATTGGAAACTTGGCAACCCCTTTATTATTACCATGGCCGGCCCCAAACCCTTCCCCCAACCCGTGGACAGCAGCCCCACAGCCCCCTTTCTTCATTCCACTTCTTCTTCTTCACTTCTTCTTCTTCTCCACTTCTTCTTCTTCTCCTTCTTCCTCCAAAGTAAGTTTTCTTCCACTTTTCTTCTTCTTTCTTCCATTCCTTCTTCTCTAAGTTAACCCTAACCCTAGATCTTTCCCCAACCTAGGTGGGTAGAGCCTAGATTTGGTGTTGGAGCTTGGATTTGAGGCTTGGAGCTTGAGGGAGGTGGATTTGGAGCATTTTGGAGATTTTGGCTTGGGATTCCAACTCCCAAGAGGTAAACCCTAAATTTCCCCTTGTAATTACTCTTTTATAGTGTAATTAATATTTTAGAACCTTCCTAGACCCTTAGGCTACCCGTGGGAGAAAGTTGGAACTAGTTTGGGTGAGTTTAGAGACTTTAACACTAGGTTTTGTGTCAATTTCGGGTGGAATCCGAATTTGGCCCAATTTTGGGTGATGCCCTAGGTTAGATGGACCTAGGTAGACATTGTCGGGAGTCGTGAGGGTGAGTGCGTGTCTCCGTTTGGGCACGGGAAGCCGTGTCGCGGAGAAACGGGCATTTCGGGCGAAATTGGGGCTTTTCGTCGTCGCCGATTCTAAGTGCGTGTGCGTTTCCGCCACGGACCTAGAATCGACGCGGGAGCGCATTTTCTAGGATCTAGGCATCGTGTAGAGCACGTGGGTAAATTTTGGGCCGATTCCGAGTTCGTTTGGTGTGCGTTTCAGGAGGTTTTCCGAGCCGCGCACCACGTGTTCGTCGAAATGACCGAACGGCCATTTCGACTTGGTTTCCTCGTTTCGTGCTTGTGCGCGCGTTGGGTTAGTATCGGGGAGTGTGTGCTAGAGTTTTCGAGTTATATTTTATATATATTAGGGTGTTGGTGAGTGTCGGGGTCGTTGGGCGTGAGTGGGGCGCGTTGTCGTGTGTTGTTGTGTGTAGTGTTGTGTAGGTGTGTTTGTGTCTTTATATATATATTTATAAGTGTGTCTATATATATATATGTATATATTTATATGTATGTGTATTTATGTATATATATTTATATATATATGTGTGTATTTATATCTATGTGCTTGTGTGTGTATATGTCTATGTATATATATATATATATATATGTATATGTATAAGTGTGCTTGTGTGTATATGTATATATATAGATGTGTATATATATATATCTTAGAGTGTGTGTGTGTAGTGATATGTATATATATATAATTGTATGTGAGTATATATGTAGATGTGTGTTTATATATATATAGAGATATGTGTTTGTGTATATGTGTGTGTGTATATTTGTGTGTGTGTGTGTGTTGATTTGTGTTTGAGTGTGTTAGTGTGTGTTAGTAATAGGTATAAGTGTATATATATATATGTATCTAGTTATATATATATAGATGTGTATATATATGTATATATATATATATATGTATATATATATAGGGGTGTGTGTGTGTGTGTATGTGAGATGAGAGGGGAGGCAGCGCAGCGCTAGTAGCAGCAGCGATGTGCAGCTGCAGCAGCAGCAAAATCAGCAGCAGCAGTAGCATAGCTACAGCAGCTAAGCAGCGCGGCAGCAGCAGTTTTAGGTAGCAGCAGCCGCAGTACAAGCAGCAGCAGCAGCTAGCAAGAGCAGTGTGCGAGAGAGAGGGGTATGTATATATATATAGATAGATAGGTAGTAGAAAGATAAATAGATATATAGTTATATAGCTAGCTAGATAGATAGATTCATAAATAGGTAGATTAATAGATAGGTAATTAGATAGATAGTTAGATAGGTAAATACTAGATATAGATAACTAGTTAGATAGTTAGATAGATAACTAGATAGGTAGATGGATATGTAGAGGGATAGCTAGATATATAGATCTATATGTATAGGTATATACATATAACTAGGTAGATAGTTTAGATATCTAGATATAGGGATACATATATATTTATGAGGAGGGTAAGGTAAGGTAAAGTATGTAGATACCTAGGTATATGCCTATATGTATTAGATATATGTATTTTAGCCTAGATTATAGCTAGACATATATGTTTAATGCATAGTTAGCTAGCTAGAGGGGTAGTCGGGTTGAGTTTAGAGAGGTATCTCAATACCTTGAGATACCGAGGTATCTCAATACCTTAAGATAACCAAGGTATTGAGTTTCGAGCGGGGTTTTTGAGCAATAGCCTAGGAAATGTATTGGAGTGATTTTTATATGCTTATGTGTATATATTTACGCGTGCTAGCATAGGTTTTAGAGGGTATAGGCGGGGTGCGTAGCCTAGATTGAGGTATCGGATACCGAGGGTATCCCGGTATCTCAAGGAGGCGAGTTTGAGAGTTTTCTAGCTTAATGAGCTCGGTTTGACCTAGAATTTCAGGAGCACCCTAGTTTGACCCAGACTTGACCGTAGTTGACTCGGTTGACCGCCAAAGTCAACTTTTGCCCTAGTTTTGACCCAGAGTTGACTTTTTGGACCCAGAGTTGACTTTTTGACCCAGATTTCACCGGTTTGACCCGTTTGACCTAGAACGACCCTAGAAGCCTATTTTTAGTTATTTTATGTCTGTTTAACTCTTTAGAACCCTGTTTAACCTTGCTTTTCGCATTAGGTCCTTGCGACACCGGTTCGGATCGCCAGTTGCTCAGGACGTCAGGCGAGTACATTCTCTGATAGTTTTCATTATCTGATGATTATTATGATTCAGCTTCTAGTATAGTATCATATGATTATTCTGGCACAACACGGGACACTGACTGGTATTTCTGGATTCATTTACTTGCGACACGTACATTTTATGTTTCTGGCCTCTATTCTGGAATCACTACAGGCATCACTACAGGCATCACTCATGTTCAGGCTGGACTCATCTTGATTTGCGTGTCGGGTCTTGGATCCACTTGTATTAGTCGGGGCGGGGAAATACTCGAGTAGACATGTAAACATTCCTATCTGGCATCATCAGGAATCACTCCCTCTGGTCTAATCTGGAATGATAGCAGCCGCGCACCCAGTGCGCGGTGAGCCGTACTTACCCCTAGCCGTTTACATGTCGAAACAAGTATTTCAAAGACACCGAGTTCATTCTTTATAGTCTGGACTCTCATGCATTTCTTGACTTGTCTCACTTACATGTTTCTGGACTTGACTCACTACATGTTTTTCATGCTGGACTCACTACACGTTCATGTGCACGGACTTGATCTTAGCTTAGATTCTTATATCTTACAGTTACTACTATCTTGTTTCTGATACTCCTGCATCTTTACCTTTATGCACCAGTGATACATGTTTATTTTCTGTTTCATACTTACTTCTTTCTTCTTGCTACTTGCTATAACTGTTTTATAGTTTTTATCATTTAAATGGAACTGCTGTTAGAGATGTACTTGCTCCAGTCCTGACTGGACATATTTTTCAGAGTATCCGGAGGATTGGTGTCCGACGTTTTATGGACCTGAGCCTGTCGATGGTGCAGACAGGGACCCTCTAGTTTAGAGGTGATTTCCGGGTTGGTAGCCGGGATCACTAGGATCTTGTTGTTGTTTTTATTAGCTTTTAGCACCGGATTTGTCTCCGGTTTTGGATTGAGGCCTTGTTTGTATATTATTTTGGATATTGTTGTATTATTATTTGATGTATTGTTGTATTATTATTATTATTGATGTTGTGGTTGTTGTAGTAGTAGTTGGTGGTTAGACTTTATAGTTGTTAGTCTTCTTTGTTATCTATCGTGCTTAGATTCGTGATTGAGTACTTGAGATTATCTTTTGATATTGCTCCTCCGTTTGGAGTTGAGATCTTGGCAGATTATATATATTGTTTGTGTGGTTGCCCTCCTTTTGGAGAGGTCATGTCCGATTTTTGTGTGAGATTATTATCTAGATAGTTGACCTAGACAGCGTTCTACCGCCGATGCTGCGGCGTAGGCTGGACGTACCCACGACTCATGCCCGATTTTCGGGTGCGGGTCGTGACACAGGTCTTGTAAATATCATGGGTAAAGTATAATCATATATATACTTATATACATATATGATAATATATATATAATATAGGATACACATATATATAGAGTATATATATATAGATATAGTATATAATATATATTATATATGTATATATAGATATATATATATAAATGAACAGACAGTGCAGAAATGAATATATATATATATATTGTACTATCCAGTATAGTATTATATAGTATATATATCATATATATATACATATATAAAATGTAAAGAAAATTATAGCGCTGGAAATATAAATACGTATATTAATACTGTATTATCCAGTATTATATAGCATATAGATAATATATAGATATATGTATACAATAAAAAGGAAATGACAGTGCAGAAAGTAAATTATACATATATATACATAAGCTGTATTATCCAGCAATATATTATATAGTACATATAGATAATATATATATATATAGATATATAGTTATATATACATATATATATATTTATAATAAAAGGAAAGACTGTGCAGGAAATGAAATATATATATAATACATATATTTACATATATACATATATATATATATATATATATATATATATATATATATATATATATATATATATATATATATATATATATATATAAAGAAAAGTAAAATGCAGGAATTTAAATACATAATAATAAAATGAAAAGCATAATATATATATTTATACATATATATCATATAGGTATATATATAATTATACTATATATAAATAAGTATATATATATATATATAGTGATATATATATATAAGAAAGAAAAAGACAAATATATAAATAATAATAATAAATATATATACACTGTATATATATATATATATATTCTGTATTTAATAATAATAGTAATAATAATAATATATATTATATATATATATATATATATATATATATATATATATATATATATATATATATATATATATATATATATATATATATATATATATATATATATACATATAGAATATATATATAAATATATATACATATGTATATATACTACATATATATAATAATAAATAAATAAAACAGAAATAAAAAAATAAAAAAAAACAGAATTTAAAAGGTGCATAAATACATAATATACATATATATACATATATACTGTATTTTATATATTTTTTATATATATAGTAATATTATATAATTATATATATATACTTAAATATATACATAGATATATATATATATATATATATATATATATATTTATATATATAATTAATAATAAAAAAAAATAAAAATGAAGAAAATGAATACATATGTATATACTGTATATTTACAGTATTTAATATTAATATTAATAATATTAATTACATAATAGTAATTATTAATATATATATATATATATATATATATATAATAATATATATATAATTATATACATATATATACATAGATATATACATATACATATACATATACATATATATATTTACGTAATTATACGTATATACAGGGGGGTAGGGGTATACCTACTGACAGGTGGGACCCCCACGTCGTCTACGGCCGGGAGGACGGCGGCGGAGGCGGCCGGAGGAGCAGCAACAGCAGCAGTGGCTGCTAGCAGCAGCAGCAACAGCAGCTGCTTGCGAGGGCTGCCGGTGGCGGAGCGGTGGCGGAGACGGTGGTGCAGGGTGAGGGATCGACGGAGGGAGGTGTGGCGGTGAGGTTGGTGGTGGTGGCGAGGGTCCACGGTGGCTGTGGAGGCGGCTAGAGGCGGTCGGAGGTGAGGGGGTTCTGTGGTCGGGGGTCGGGGGGGTTGCTGTGACGGAGCTAGCGGCGGTGGGGGTGGTCGTGGGGCGGTGGAAGTCGGTCGGGATGGTGGAGAAGGTGGTGGCGAGTCGGGTGGTGGTGGTGGTGGGGGTGCTCGGTGGTCGGAGGCGGTGGTGGAAGTGGTTCGGGTGGTGGTGGTTGTGGGTGTTGGTGTTGGGGGAGTTGGCTTGGCTGTGGGGGCTGCCGGCGGTGGAGCGGCCGGCTAGGGCGGGGCTCCGGTGGTCGGGGAGGAGGGAAGGGAGGTGGCGAGGGGTTGGGCAGGGGTCCGGTGGGCGGAGGGTGGCCGGAGAGGGTGTGGAGTGAGTTGGGAAAGAGAGGGGGGGGGGGTCGGGTTATATAGGTTTAGGGGGAGTGGCAGGGTTGTAATTAGGGGGAAGTCTAGGGGTATTTAGGTCTTTTTGGATTTTTGAGATATTTATGCATCCATTTGTGGGTCCCACATGACACGTGTGCGGTCCACATTCACCAGCCAATGAGGTGATGCCACCTCACACTGGAAATTTGCATAAAAAACCCTAAAATTTCCTAAATTGCAAATAGGTCCCAAAATTGGTATTTTGCGTAATTACGCAATTTGTCTGATAAATTTCCCTGTTCCCAGAAAATACTAAAATGCTCAGAATTGAGAGAAAAAAGCTGTGGGAGGGTCCTGAGGGGGTGGGGGGTGAGTCTGGGCAGTGGCAGGGCCTGGTTTCTTGGTGATACGGGTCATCGTATTTATTATTTAATAAATACTGCGCACGGTGTTCTCTAATTATTTAGAGGTAGGTAGGGCCATAATTTTACTACGGTGTCAATATACTAATTGTAGTATATTCAAAGTAGAATATTATCGTATTTTTGTCTGGGTAAAACAGGTGTCTGTTGGTCCTCAATCTCTAGGGGTACAGAGATGGGCAAAGAGCAAGAAATAAAATAGGAATTAAATACAGACTTTTGTAACGATAATTGTGCGTCTCAAACGAGGCTCAAAATAAAGCAATTTGAGAGTTGCACAAAATTCAGGAAAATAGTTTAACAAGTTTAGGACAGGTATGTGAATTTTGTTTGGGAATTACAGCTAGTGTAATGTCCTAAATAATTGTGTGAAGTACATGTGTACAATCAATAGGATATGTAAACAAAATAAAATTTTAAAAAGTTACAGAAATTCTAATTAGCTAAAATTAATCCTAAATTACTGAAATCTGGTCGAGGGAGTTTACAGGAGCACTTCTCGGAACAGTACTAGTACCTGAGGACGAGGTGATCGCTGAGGACTTCTCCTGAACAACTGTTTCTTCCATGCTCAGTTTTATGGCAATTAAACTCTTTATTTCCTGTTTATGAAAACAATTGTAAACAGACTTAATATCGGGTTGTTCCCCGATTTTTAATTACTTGTGACTGGATGTTGTTTATTTCTTTTGCTGATATTGCTATCTTTATTCTGTGGATGAGATTAGTAAACCCTGACTATTGTAATACAGCTTAAGTATGCCCCGATGGATCCATTAAATTGGGTTTGTCCATCGGTGCATGCTGCTGGCCATTGCCACGTGTCCAGTCCCCGATATTTTGGGACTGGGACGTGACAGGGAGATTGTTGGTATTTTTGGCTTTGGACTTGTAAAGATAGTCCCACATTGGCTACACCACCAAGTGTATCTCAATATAATATTTTGTATGAGTTGAGGTGTGCACATGGGGTGTGGTGGGGAACATGGGTGCCATGCGGGGTATTTTTCTAGGAGAAAAAAAGATTAACTCCTCATGAAAGTATTTATGCTTTTTATCATGCTTTTGGAATTATTTTCATAGGAGCTAAACCCCAAAGGGCTTAGCGACTAGGACTCAGACTCAGAATCGGGCGCAAAGTGGCACTTTATTGGCGCACTTTGCACTTAGCACGTCATCATCATCGCAAGGCGCTTGTGCGCTGTTGTTGCGCTAGTGCGCTCGTTTTATGCGCGAGTTTTATGCTCGGGTTGCATATGCGTGTTGCATGAGCGGGCGCTGAGCGGGTGCTGAACGGGCGCTGAGCGGGCTATGCATTGGGCTACGATTGTGGAATATCAATTTTGTATATTGGATTTAGTCCCACATCGGAAAGAAGAGGAGGATGGGCTTCCATCCTTCCCTATATAAAGAGCCCTCTAGTCTCCTTTTGAGACACACCAAAAGTTGAGAAAGAGGGGTCCAAAGGAGTCAGTTCGAGTCACACAAAGAGGTGACTATGAGCATTACATAAGTTCTCTTGTGAACTTGCTGGCTCCTTGGAGCAGATCGTCGATAGAGGACGAATCTTGCTTTGAGCAACGGTGGTCTTCACCGCCCCAGCAAGAATAATTTTTTATTCTGTCTTCTTCTTCTTTTTCTTCTTGGTTCGTTCTATCTGATTGCAACTGTGTTTTGCAAGAAAGAACGAAGGTAGTTTTTGTTTTATTGTAACTCTGTTCTGTCCGTCTGCAACTGCGATTGCAAGGAAGAACGAGAAGTTTAGTTAATTATGATTATTTTGTAATCTTGAGAGCAAGTTGTAATCAGAATCATTTTATAGTTCTTCGTGAAAATCGAGAATAGTCAGAGTGAAAACTTTTGTGTGAACCTCTGATCTCGACCACGTGTTCTTCCGTCTTTGGTTAAGCCTTGGGACTAACACATTCCAATTGGAAGGACAAAATTGTGACAATCCTAAATAATTAGGACTGTAAAAAAAATTGACAGTCCTTCTAATTCCTTGAAAGAAGAAGAAGAAGAAGAAGAAGAAGAAGGGGCAGGGGCGGGTGGCGGTGGCGGCAGCGGGGTGCGGGGGCGAGCAGCGGCGAGAGCGGGCCAGCGACGACGGCGCCAGCAGCAACAGCAGAGACCGTTCGCCTCCTCCTCCTCCAGACTCCGCCTCCTCCTCCGTCGCCGCCGCCTCCTCTGGCGGTTGAGGTTAGAGTTTGGGGGTTTAAAAATTTGAAAAGAGAGAGTACAAATTTAGAATGAAAGATTTTGGGAAGGTTTGGGGGGTTGGACTGTCCTGAATAAATTTTGGACTATCTTGAGTAAAAATTACAAAAATCTGAACTGTCATGAAGTAATAGGCTGTCCTAAGTAATATGTGAAGTGCCTATAGAATTTACCCAAAAAAAACTGCACACAGTCTGGTTTCGTCGATCATTTTCTCATGGAGCTAGGTGAAAGGAACTAAACTTTGTACTTGGGACTACAATGGAAGCCCACATATAGTATGGTTTCGTAGAGAATTTTCCAACCGAGATGGAGAAGGTTACCTGCATATCGAAAACTTTAAACAGAACGCTTGATCGCTTGCACAAATAATTTGTATCAGTTTTGAATGTAACAAGGTTAAGTTTGTTTCTAATTACATGACAAGGTATCTCCTTCCTCTGGCATGAACTGGTGAACAAAATTTGAACTTGATGTATATGTGCACGAGAACTTGTCAAACTCTACCAAAGTACAATTTTGTAGCATCCCTTGCAGTAAAATATCTGACTCTGGGTCTTCATCTTCTTTCTAAGCTACAAGCTGAACAGAAGCAATGGATGGTATTTTCTCTCTTAACTTCTGTGTTAGAGCCACACGAACCGTCATGACCTCTGCTGCAGGTCCACTCAGTCGCACCTGAACGGTGAAGCCATTAATATTCACAATCTCAAGAATGCCGCCTCCAGTACCCTCAAGATATGGCCTTATCTCAGCAAGAACCTGAAAAAATTTAGTTGAAATTAGAACTCTATGCATGATATGGAACAATAGCATGTAGGGCCGGCCCTGGCATAGGACAAGCAAGACAGTCGTCCGGGCCACCAAAATTTTGCAGGACAAAAAAAAAATTAGGTTCCTTTTCCATATATATAACTTTTGGTAGTAATATTAGTGGTCATACAACATAACAGGATGACTCGGTCAATAAAAGTTGGTTTTCACTCGCATCTGCTATGTAAAGGGATATGAGTTAAAGGTCCAATGGACTTGTTTTGTTTTTTTTCACTAAATTTTCAGTTTTTAAAACTAATTTTCCTCTATAAATTGTTTCCTTAAATGGATTAGGAATCTATGTTGAAAAACATTAATTATGGAGATATAATTGATAATTTTGCCTCTAAAAGTGCAAGAAGAAGTCGTTTAAATGATAGTCCTTGAAATTCCACTGATTCTTTTCCTTTGCAGTAGACAAGTACACTTACAGACAACTAAAATTTCGAAGTAGTAATTTTTATTACAATTCTTGGCCACTGAATGGCCCCATAACCCGACCCAAACGTCTACAACTCGGTCCACACCAATGGCTAAGCCATTTAATCCTCCCAGCACATGAGAAATTATGGCTTGAACCCAAGACTTTGGGGGGATACCTTCTACTCCTATCACTTGGACTAGCAGCGATTGGCGCGTGCGCGCGCGCGTGCACACACACACACACACACACACACACACACACACACACACATATATATATATATATATATATATATATATATATATATATATATTCGCGCGCGCACACACACACACACACACACATATATATATATATATATATATATATATATATATATATATATATATATATATATATATATATATTCGCGCACACACACACACACACACACACACACATATATATATATATATATATATATATATATATATATATATATATGCAGCCAAATAGCATGATATTATTCGTTTACTTGTAATGGTTCGCGGTTCATTGGAAAAATATATATATATAAAAACTGCAGGGAATGTGATGCTGGTAAGACCAAAATCTGGGTGAGAGAATTTCAAATCTCCGATTCTCCGACCCAAACTTTGTATACATATTGTAGACTCCATCCACATCATAGTAAAAAAAGCTCGAGGAAGGAACTGTGGAACTGTTTACAGCTGATGACAAGTTTCAAAAGCAACAACCTTGAAATCAAGTCCTCTCAACTTTGGCGCCATATATCCCAGAGCAAATAATAGGACTTAGCGTATGATTTCTTCAAAAAATTAGGGAAGGAAATCGCACAAAATTTGCATATGCCACCACAACCATTAGTCTCGAGACATTAAGGAACATTGCATCCCTGATCCAAAAGTCGCCATGGTAATTTTTGTAATCCCCATTTATTCCTTCCTTTTCATGTGTGACATCTTTCTGTTGGAGGATGTTCCATAAGAGGATTTCCAACCATATAATCAAACGTCAGGGAATATTTAGTTGGCTTCACATACAATGTTGGGCTACAAGCTTTCAGCTTGTACGTTTGGGTAAGTGGTAATTAAACTAAAGAAAATGACCCAAAGTGAATAACCGATGTCTGGTTAAATAAGTTATTCCATGAACTTTGGAATTTTGAAATTACTCAAAGAGGTGATCCCTATTTACCGAAGAGGAAAGAGAATCCAAATTGATAGTTGTGAGACTCGTCTCACTGTTATAGTATACGTACCCGATATATGCATATTATACATGTATAGCTCATTTATTGTTTAATTGCTTATATCATGTTTTATGCCATTCATGCATTGTTTAGATTGTTTTTGTAAGTTTTTTTTAGTTGCATGCTTTGGATCGTTGGTCCCTTGATTTTCTTGGTGTGTGGCTGTGATGAATTCGGGTGAGGGGCATGGATTATGATACAATGACCTACAATCCTAGCTCTTCCTATATAAGCTATCACATTCTCTTTCCTCCACTTTTTTCTTTTCTTTCATTTCTCTTTTCTTCTTCATTTCTTTCCCAGCAGAGAGCAGCAGTCGAACTTGGCCTTGGTCGTGGGTAACCTTAGTAGTGTTGGTATTAGGCTAGAACTTGACCGTAGGCAAGTACATCTTGCCAACCGAATGAACAACCATGGATCTTGCTTTGATTCTTAGTATAACTTGCTTTAATCATTTGATCGATTTTATTTTTGGGTAACACTTAGAACTTGTCTCATTGATGATTTTGTTTTCCTTGAATTATTCATGAAGCCCGAGAATAACAAGTCGGAGAATGCAAAGTTGGCTTGAGGATGCATACAAAAAAAGTACGCAGGGAACCCTTGTCGCATATAGCGAAGTTCCAGTGAGTGCACTTGTGTGTGTTTCACAAATTCTTTAGAAAGTGCACCAAGATATGTTGAGTACTCTAGGCGCACTTCTCTACTCCTACGTACGTTTTGTACTATGGCAATTCCTTCAAAAGTACGCAAATCCTACTTGGCGCACTTTTGAATGGGTCTACAAGTCATCAAGAATGTACGCCACTGCTTAAATTGCCAAGTTGGCGCACTTTGCAGATATTGCAGAGTTGGCGCACTTTGGTGAAACTTTCCTTACTGACGCACTTTGTCGCTTCTGGAGAATGACGCACTTTGCTGTGTAGCACACTATGTGTCATTCTCCAGAGACGGCGCACTTTGTAGCCCTTCGTAATTACTTAATGAGTAAGCAATGACTTATGACCATTCTCGAGAATTATGTTCTCGACTGTAGGGTCGTCTCGACTGTAGGGTCGTCTCGACTGCTGTGCCATACCTTGGAACTTGTGTTTTGTCTTTTAGTAGACCTTCCTGCCCTTGTTTGTGCGCCAAACCTCACTACTGTCATACTTGATGAAAGTGCGCCAAGTTCATAGCTTTGGTACTTTTATTTGTGCGCCAATAATAGATTTATGCGCCAAGCTCCTGGCTCGCGCACTTCTATCATTGTGCGCCAAGGTCCTAAAGTGCGCTTTAATATGATTTGTGCGCGTCACCTTTTGCTCGGAGCACTTTTGTATCAAAGTGCGCCAGAACAGTCCGAATTAATGATTTGTGCGTCAATACTCTGTTTTGGCCATTTGTGCGTCAATACTCTTTTTGTCCATTTGTGCGCCAATAGTAGTTTTGGTCCATTGTGCGTGGATATTATTTTCTTGTCTGATTTTATGCGTCAACCCTGAATTGATGATTTATGCACCGGTATATCAGTATTATATTTAATATGCTTAACTCTTGATAATTTTCTAGTTCTCTTTTATCATGTTATTTTAGTTAATCCTGGTTATTTCCTGAATATAATATTCTTGATATTGATCTTGATTTCCTAACATGATCTAGTGATTGTACACTATAAATGAACTCCTGAATCACTACTAGAATAAGCGGGATTAGCGACGTTTTTTAGCGACTCTATTTAAAAACGTCGCTAATTTAGCGACTCCATGTAAAAACGTCGCTAGACGTCGCTAATTGGCGACATTTAGCAACGTTTAGCGACTTTTATTCAGTTTTTAAAAGATTAGTCGCTATAAGTTCAATTTAGGTCGCTAAACGTCGCTAATATGTTTTATTTAGCGACGTTTAGCAACGTTTTTAGCGACGTATATATTTTGGACATTTAGCGACGTCATTAGCGACGTCTAAAACGTCGCTAATTTAGCGACGTCATTATTGGCGTCGCTAAACGTCGCTAAATTCTAAATTAGCGACGTAAATTAGCGACGTCATTATTGGCGTCGCTAAATAGTCGCTAATTTAGCGACGTCATTATTGGCGTCGCTAAAAACGTCGCTAAAGTTTTTACTTAGGGCTGATTCCCCCCATTTCCTTCGATCTCTCCCTCTCCCTCTCCCAAAATTCAAATCCGCTCTCGATCTCTCCCCTCCGGCTCCTCCTTCCTCCCTCCGGTGACCCCCCTCGGCCGCGTCCTCCCCCTCCGGCTCCCCTCCTCCCTCCGGTGCCCCCTCCTCCCTCCCGGCAACCCGCCTCCAGCCGCGTACTCCCCCCTCCGGCCGCGTCCTCCCCCCCCCCCTCCTCCTCCTCCTCCTCCTCTAGGTAAACCCTAACCCCTAACCCTCTCTCTCTCTCTCTCTCTCTCTCTCAGGACACACATGTGACACTGACACAGACACGACACACACACACACTGACACAGACACAGACACTGATGAGGACCTAGGGTTAGGGTTAGGGTTAGGTTTTTTGACTGGGGTTAGGGTTAGGGTTAGGGTTTTTGATCAGGATTAAGGCTCCATTCTTCTTTCAGAAATCTCTAACACGAAGACGCAGGAAGTCTTCCTACATTGAAGGCTCAATAAGCACATGTTTGGAATCAGGAACACCTATTCTGCAAGAACCCAAGAAACAAAATGCCTCAAAGGCCTTGCGAATAGCATCAATAGGTGGCCTTGCATAGGAAAAATTTTTGACAAAGCCAATTTTAAAGGAGCAGACATGATCTTTTCCTCCTTATCAGAGATCACCAATGCAGGTTCGCCTCTGAATAAAGAAGGAGCTTTGTTAGGAAGTTGAGGGGAGGGACCTTGATGTTGTGAAGATCACACGACATCAGCAAAGGATTTCTCCCTCAAATAAGGTATATATAAATATATATATACGTTAGTATAAAAGCTTATAAACATGTAATGGTTTATATATAAATTAACTAAGAAACAAATAGTATATAGATAAATGAGGTGAATAGATGTATGCTTTATAATACAAATATTAAAATAAATATAAATATATAAAATATCGAGTAAACAAATAAAATTATTATGTAGTAGATAAATAAAAAAATAGTAATAAAGTAATTATAACATAATTATCTAAAAGAATATATGAAAGCAATTAGCTAAAAAGAAAGAAAAAAAGAAATTTTTTTAAAATAAAAACAAAAGTATATAAAAATAAGTAAATAAATCCTTTGAGTTACTGTTCCCCGAAGGAATTAAGTAAATAAATATATAAAAAAAACAAACAAAAAGAATATAATATATATATATATCCTCCCAGAAATTAAATTATCCAATATTCCAGCATGATTCAAAAGTATAAACTAGCTCAGAAGAATGCCTTACTTCAAAACATGCACTGGACAATTGAATGCCCATTATTTGTCTGGAAAGTTGTGTCATTCTTTCCTATTTTTCTTTGCAAAACTAAGTTGTTGTTGTAACTGGAATGATTTGTTCTCCTGTGGACATACTTGATGTGGATGATCAGTCCAGAGATAAGCAGGTTGGGGACTGGGTACTTATGAATTTAGAGTTCAACAACATATTAGGTTGAGGCACCTCCCATCTCGTCCAATCTAACCTTGATTGCAGCAAACAAGAGTCAAATAAGAGCGATAGAAGGGAATCTCTATCATTCAAAAACCATATCTTTGGGGATTGGAAAATTCCTTAGCACCCATAAAAAAGTTAATAAAAAAACCTCAAGAAGATGCCAGGCCTCATATCAAGTGTACCAAACTACATTTGGCATATTTTTTCAAAGTCATATAGAATTTTATGATCAAACTCGGTGTGAATATCTTATTTGATGGGTGATTTATGAAAGTAAAACCTCGTCGGGAGTACAGTATAAATATAGTATATAAACTGGTGTCAGCTATTAAAATTATGTAATATTTTTATTCAAATTGCACTCAGAAGTTGTAGCAGCAAGGACATGAAAACTTGTTTATAAACTTTGTTTTGAGATCAATGACATCCCAAAGGCCAGAGTCTCCTATGAACCCCATATCTCTTGTTACATGGCAAAGAGGCTTTGCACCTAGTGAGTGATAAAAACTGTGATCTCTCCTACTAATTTGTGATCAATATTAGTGTAGTTTATAAACAAGTTTTATACAGATAGTTATAAGAAGCAACTTGTGACTGATAAACCAAATCATATGTATGAGATTTGTGTTTGAATAGTTTTATGATTAGTATCATTATTATACTCTCATGTTTTATGATTCGTATTATTATTATACTACAACAAACAATTTATAGGCAGGGCTGCTGAGGGTATGTCTTAATTAATATCTGTTATCAATTATATTCTTTGTGAGTCATCTATTTCTTCCATTCCGCATTATTAAGGGTATGTCTTAAGTAATATATGTTATCAATTATATTCTTTGTTTTTATCTATCTTACCAGATGGCACCCAAGAGAGAGACACCTCCAACTGTTAAGGAGGAAGTGATGCCTCATACTGTTAAGGAGGAAGAGATACCATTTGCTGTATCTCAGACGGGGAGTTCCAGTCACCCAGCACCTATAGCGGCTGTATCTCAGACGGGGAGTTCCAGTCACCCAGCACCCATAGCGGAGATTGATCACATAGACGCTATTTATGCACAGTATCTGAGGGACTGGTATGTGCCCCAGCGTATTGGATATCCTCGAGATTGATACTGTGATGTTTCATATACTTTTATTGTAGTTATTGTGTGATACAAACAACTTATATATTATGCCCATTATGTGACTGTGATACTTATATATTATGCATTTTGTGTGACTGTGATACTTCTATTTTGTGTGTATTGTGTGACTGTGATATTTTATATATTTTTTGTGTTATTTCGTACCAAAAATTTTTAATGGAGGGTTGCTTTAGGTCTGTCTATAATATTTGTGTGTATTATACGACTGTGATACTTTTTACTCATATTAAATGATGTTAATTTACCGGTGTTGAGTGTTCCACCGAAGGGGTCGGCGAACCCAGAGAATTCAACGGAGGGTTGCTCCGGGTCTATTTTTAATTAAAATTTCATAAATTACAGGAATAATAGTTTGGAAACAATTTAGTATTTTTTTTATTTTTTCTGTAAAATTAGCGACGTTTTTAGCGACGTTTAGCGACGTTTATACACGTCGCTAACTTCGTCGCTAATTAGCGACGTTAATAAACGTCGCTAAATACGTCGCTAAAAATGTCGCTAAATACGTCGCTGTACGTCGCAAATTGCTGACATGGCAGTACTGCCAGGTCATTAAAGACGTCGCTGCCGCGTCGCTATATAAGTCGCTAATTAGCGACGTTTAGCGACGTTTGTTTACGTCGCTAATTAGTGACTCTGCGTCGCTAAACGTCGCTAATTTAGCGACACATTTAAGTCGCTAAAAAACATCGGTATAGCGACGTTTAGCGACGTTTTTCCTTTCAGCGACATGCCGATTTTCGACTTCTGTAAAACGTCGCTAATTACGTTGCTAAACATGATTAGCGACGTTTTTTTGTCATTTAGCGACGTTTTTTGACATCGCTAATTTGACTTTTTCTGGTAGTTGTAAACACCCTAAATTTTCAGATATTTTTAAAATCAATTTTTGGAATTAATATGCAATTTTCAGTAATTTACATAGGACCTGTAGGGAGTTTGTAATTTTTAATTGCCAATAAATAATATTAAAATGTGATGAAAATATGATTTTATGGTGTAAAATAGAAAACCTGACTTAGGGTAATTTTTCGGAATTTTATTGGGCCTCAGACCTATTTTTAAGAGCCTAAAAACTATTTTTCTAATTAATTAAGTATTATTATAATTATTATTATTATTATTATTTTTCGTTATTATTATTTCTATTATTTTCGTTTAGGGCCCGGCCCGGCCCAGTGGGCCGAGCCCATTATAGCAGCCCAGCCCCAGCGCCTTAGCGGGGCGGGCGGGTCGGCCACACCCGCCGCCCGAACCCGACCCAGATCCTCTCCCCTGTCACCCGCACCCGCACGACCCCCACGACCCGCGTTCTCCGCCGCCCGCCGCGTTTTCCGGCCGCCACGATCCGCCTCCTCTCCGCCAGTCCCGCCCACGTCGCCCCCGACCTTGGCCGCGCCTCCCCCTATAAATATCCCCCTCCTCCGCCTTCCTTTCCCCCAAGCTAGCCGAAACCCTAACCCTAACCACCCTAGCTCCGGTCCCCTCTTCTCCCCAGCTCCGGCGCCGCGTCAGCCCTGCCCCACCGCCTCCGGCGTCGACCTCCTCCCAGATCCGCCCGCCGTCCAGAGCTCCTCTCCCCTTCCTCCTCCGCCTCCCTCAGCACTGCTCGACGCCGATCAGCTCGCCGAGAGCCGCAGCCACCGCCCTGCCCCTCGTCGACCCTCCGCCGACCTCGGCCAAGCTCCGACGTTGACCCCTGACCCGGACACAGTAGCACCCTGACTCGGACACAGCAGCAGTGCGCGGACACAGCCCAGCCCTAGGCCGGACACAGCGGGACACGAACTCGCGTGTCGGACACAGTTCAAAACTCCGGTTTCTCGGGTCCCCTTCAGGTACTCGTAACTTGCACCTCGGATCTCTGTTTTCGATTCCGTAAATTTCTACGCGAAGCCTGTATGACCCTCTCGGTGCCCGGACAAACCGCTCGGGGCATCGCGTCCTGTGGTGATCGCACACCGCGATCCAAAAACAGGAAAAAAACCAGACCATGTTTCACCCCGGAACTGAGTACGCCCCGCCAAACGGGACGACTTGGTCGCGTGCGGTCTTCACAGATACGTGCGCCCCGTCGATACGGACGTGTGGGATTTCGCGGAAGCTGATTCGGGTGTGCGTGCACACCGGAATCAACGCGTATCCGCGGACATCGCTCCGTATCCGCCTTTTCTGCATTTTACCCTAACTTCGTGCACACACGTCGGATCGAGACGAAACTTGCGCCATCAGACTCGTAGCGATACGCTGGTCCTGTGGGTCAAGTTTGGTCCGATTCTGAGAACGTTGACGAAATCGCGTGTCGTGGGCCCCATAGGCCCCGCTCGACGGGCGATTTCGTGATCGGCTCATCGGAATTCAAATCTGAAAGTTCCGTTGGGTTCGTATCAGCATTCCTGACCTGTTGACACTAAGTTTGGTGAATTTGGAGACCGTTGACCCTGACACGTTTTTCGGTGCAAAGCGGGCCCACCGGTGGACCCCGTTTTGGCCCGAAATTACCGTTTTTGCCCTTGTCTCCAAATTGGACCCAAGGACAGGCGTTCCTAGCTATTTGACACCTTCTGAGCGTGATGGTACTGTTTATTTCAGCTTTCGGAGACATCTCTGGAAATTTTCGAAACCAGGACCTAAGTGGAATTCAAACATCAGGCAAGTGCACCTTGCCAAACTTGCAGTCATTATTTTCATATTTTCTGTAAAAATACTCTGCTGGATTTCTTGTGCAAATTCATATAAACTGATTTAAACTGCTTAACCTAGGGAACGTATGACGTACCTAGTGTCCGATCATAGTCGGGTACCGACACCGTACGCGGTGTTGGGTTCGTCATTTAGAGATGGATTTACGATTCCCTTACTTTGTACTTGACCTATCAAGTACCCTACAACCCAGGACACTTGACACTATCATGGACAGAATCCTCCTGAGATATTCGTGGTGATTCTGTATAGGATACAGGACTTGATAGAGACATTTATTATAGACAGTATGACTTGTTGCATTAGTTATAATCCCGCTGACATGGACATGAGACGTTATGGTCATGGCTTGCGTGATTACATTGGGTGGGGAGAGACACACAGGCTACAGGCTGTTCTATATATATATCTACTATTATTGTGAGGTTGTAGACTCTCCAGCAGAGCTAGACCCTTTACGTGTTATTACTGCTACCGGCTCCCCGACACAGAGCTTGTAGCGGTCTCAGCCTGAGTACTAGTGTTGCTCTCATTTGCATATCACATAGATGGTTACTTAGTTTACCCTGCTCTTCATTTATTTATTGCACTGCTTATTCAGTTGGCTTGTTTTATCTTGTGCCTTGCTATGTCCACTGAGGACCTGGAATGGATTATGTCCCCAGGTTTAGCTGAGGAGCAGTATCCCGAGATATACGGGACCGGAGCTGAAGCTATTGCTGGAGCTGAACCGAACACTGAAGACGAGGTGACTGCCGAGGACTTCTCCTGAGTGCCTGTCCCAGTACTCATTTATTTATTTCATGTTTATATCTTTTGTTCCTGGCCTATAGAGCCAGTTATTTCAGACTTAAGTCAGATTGTTGCACCGACTGACTTGCTGTGATTTGTTGTTGCTACTTATTTCCATTCAGTATGCAGTTTATTTCTTTATCTTTATGGATGAGATTAGTGTGACTGGTGTAGTAGACCTTAATTACAGCTTAAGTACGCCCTGATGGTTCCATTAAATTGGGTTATCCATCGGTGCGTGCTGCTGGCCATTGCCACGTATCTCCAGCCCCTCGGTATTTTGGGACTGGGACGTGACATGGTTTTTGTGGTGGCCCATGCAGGTCTTAACTAAATTGTTCGGTTTCAACTTAGGGACCGAACAGGCCTGCAATAAGATAAGATAATTTATAGGATCTCATCCATTGATTGAATCGTTTTTGAACTCTATGCCGAATTCAATTTAATTGCTTTAATTGCATCCTGTTTTGATTCCTCTGTGCGTTCTCATTGTTTCCTTTGGTGCAGAGTTATGGATCCCAGAAGTGATATTTAGACCCCCTAGCCTTCCTGAGTTTGAATTTCTTCGAGGAGCTGTAGAACAAGGGGTCCAGCCAACTCTTAGGGTATTGACTGTAGAAGAAGATTCAAGTTACCCAAGAGTCATAACGGAATTTGTGGATGTGTTTCCCGACGATCTTCCAGGTTTACCACCTGATCGGGAGATAGAATTCACAATAGACCTAACTCCAGGAGCCGAACCTATCACTTCATCGGTATATCGGCTAGCACCTAAGGAGTTAGTGGAGCTGAAAACGCAAGTTGACGACCTTCTGGAAAAAGGATTTATCCGGCCCAGTGTTTCACCATGGGGAGCACCTATACTTTTTGTACCCAAGAAGGATGGATCTGTACGGCTGTGCATTGATTACAGAGCCCTTAATGCTGTAACTATTAAGAACCGGTACCCACTACCACGCATTGATGATTTGTTTGACCAATTGAGTGGTGCTAAGGTATTCTCAAAGATTGACCTTAGATCCGGTTATCACCAGATTAGGGTGAAGAAGGAAGATATCCCAAAGACGGCCTTCAGAACTAAGTATGGACATTATGAGTTCCTAGTTATGCCGTTTGGTTTAACCAACGCACCCGCCGTATTTATGAGTTTGATGAACGGGGTCTTCCATCAGTACTTGGATAAGTTCGTGGTGGTGTTCATTGATGATATCCTAGTCTACTCTAAGAACCACGAAGAGCACGAGGAACACCTTAGAATTGTGCTAGAAACCTTGAGAAGGGAGAAGCTATATGCCAAACTCAGCAAATGTGAGTTCTGTATGGACAAGGTGCCATTCTTAGGGCATATTATCTCGGGTGAAGGACTGTCTGTGGACCCAGAAAAAGTCACTGCTATAGAAACTTGGCCTACCCCTACCTCTGTTGCGGAAGTGAGAAGTTTTCTTGGACTTGCTGGGTATTACCGGCGGTTCGTAGAAAATTTTTCAAGGATCGCAGAGCCGATGACTAAGCTGACACGGAAGGATCAGGAGTTCATATGGACGGAAGAATGCCAGAATGCCTTTGAAGAATTAAAGAGGCGTCTAACAACAGCACCAGTCTTGACTCTTCCCTCAGGGTCAGGAGGTTTTGTTGTTTATAGTGATGCGTCCGGTAGTGGACTAGGTTGTGTCTTGATGCAACATGGTAAGGTTATCGCTTATGCATCGAGGCAGCTGAAGGTCCACGAGAAGAACTACCCAACACACGACCTGGAGCTAGCTGCAGTGATTTTTGCATTGAAGATCTGGAGACATTATCTGTATGGAGAGAAGGTCGAGATATTCACTGATCATAAGAGCTTGAAGTATGTTTATACACAGAAGGAGCTCAACATGAGGCAAAGGCGTTGGCTTGAGTTGATGGTGGACTTTGACATAGATCTGCAGTACCACCCGGGGAAAGCAAATGTTGTAGCCGACGCCCTCAGCAGAAAACCCTCGGCTTATTTCTTAACGGAGCAGCCTCAGCTATTACAAGACTTGCAAGATCTTCAGATAGAGGTTGTTCTACCTGGACAAAATGGGTTGCTGGCTAACCTCGAAGTGAAGTCATCGCTGGTAGAGAGAATCAAGGAAGCTTTGCCTAATGATGCCAGATTCCGAAGGCTGAGAGAAAGAACAGAAGCAGGCCTGCAGACGGGACTTCGCATCCACGAGGACGGAACATTAAGGTGCGGAAATCGCCTATGTGTTCCAAATGGAGAATTAAGGCAGGAATTGATGACAGAAGCCCATAGCTCCATATACTCGGTTCATCCAGGAGGAACCAAGATGTACCGGGACCTAAGACAATATTACTGGTGGCATGGAATGAAAAGGGAGATTGCCCGATTTGTGGCAAAATGCTTAGTCTGCCAGCAGGTGAAGGCCGAGCACCAAAGGACTGCAGGTATGTTGCAACCGCTTCCCATCCCTGAATGGAAGTGGGAGCATATTACCATGGACTTCGTAACTGGATTTCCAAGAAGCCCTAGTGGTAAGGATGCAGTATGGGTCATCGTGGATCGGCTCACTAAGTCGGCTCACTTCTTGCCGTTCAGAGTTGGACAATCCACGGAAGTACTAGCCGACATGTATATGCGTCAGATCGTAAAATTTCATGGAGTGCCGGTTAGTATTGTATCAGATCGAGACTCGAGATTTACGTCTCACTTCTGGCGAAGCATGCAAGAGAGTCTCGGCACCAGGCTCAAGTTCAGTACTGCCTATCATCCTCAGACAGACGGACAGTCAGAGCGCACCATTCAGATCCTAGAAGACATGCTGCGATCTTGTATACTGGACTTCGGAGGATCTTGGGAAGATCACCTGCACTTAGTGGAGTTCTCCTACAACAACAGCTATCAGGCAAGCATTCAGATGGCACCTTTCGAGGCGTTGTACGGAAGGAAGTGAAGATCTCCAATATGCTGGAGCGACGTTGGCGAACGTCAAATACTGGGTCCAGAGTTGGTAACAGAGAGTAGAGAAAGTAAAACAGATTCAGAACCATCTCCGTGCAGCCCAGGATAGACAGAAGCATTGGACCGATGCACACCGACGACCCCTGGAGTTCAAGGAAGGAGAGCATGTATTTTTGAGGATCTCGCCCACTAGAGGTACTATCAGATTCGGCAGCAGAGGCAAGTTAAGCCCAAGGTACATTGGGCCATTTTATATCTTGGAGCGCATTGGTGAAGTGGCTTACCGTCTTGCATTACCTCCATCCTTAGAGGGAGTGCATGACGTATTCCACGTCTCACAACTGAGGAGATACGTGACGGACCCAAGTCATATAGTTGATCATTCTGAGATCTCGGTGGGACCTAGCCTGAGATACGAAGAGCGGCCAGTGGGTATACTCGACACCAGCGAGAAGACACTGCGAGGGCAGACAATCAGACTGGTTCGAGTAGCTTGGAAACAGCACTCTCCTGGCGAATCAACCTGGGAGCGAGAAGATGTTATGCGGCAGCGTTATCCACACATATTTGCTGAATCAGGTAGAACTTAAGCATTCTTTAATTCTGTAAATCTTGCCTTTATAGTTTACCCTTCGATTGCGAGGACGCAATCCTCTTAAGGGGGGTAGATTGTAAACACCCTAAATTTTCAGATATTTTTAAAATCAATTTTTGGAATTAATATGCAATTTTCAGTAATTTACATAGGACCTGTAGGGAGTTTGTAATTTTTAATTGCCAATAAATAATATTAAAATGTGATGAAAATATGATTTTATGGTGTAAAATAGAAAACCTGACTTAGGGTAATTTTTCGGAATTTTATTGGACCTCAGACCTATTTTTAAGAGCCTAAAAACTATTTTTCTAATTAATTAAGTATTATTATTATTATTATTATTATTATTATTATTATTATTTTTCGTTATTATTATTTCTATTATTTTCGTTTAGGGCCCGGCCCGGCCCAGTGGGCCGAGCCCATTATAGCAGCCCAGCCCCAGCGCCTTAGCGGGTCGGGCGGGTCGGCCACACCCGCCGCCCGAACCCGACCCGGATCCTCTCCCCTGTCACCCGCACCCGCACGACCCCCACGACCCGCGTTCTCCGCCGCCCGCCGCGTTTTCCGGCCGCCACGATCCGCCTCCTCTCCGCCAGTCCCGCCCACGTCGCCCCCGACCTTGGCCGCGCCTCCCCCTATAAATATCCCCCTCCTCCGCCTTCCTTTCCCCCAAGCTAGCCGAAACCCTAACCCTAACCACCCTAGCTCCGGTCCCCTCTTCTCCCCAGCTCCGGCGCCGCGTCAGCCCTGCCCCACCGCCTCCGGCGTCGACCTCCTCCCAGATCCGCCCGCCGTCCAGAGCTCCTCTCCCCTTCCTCCTCCGCCTCCCTCAGCACTGCTCGACGCCGATCAGCTCGCCGAGAGCCGCAGCCACCGCCCTGCCCCTCGTCGACCCTCCGCCGACCTCGGCCAAGCTCCGACGTTGACCCCTGACCCGGACACAGTAGCACCCTGACTCGGACACAGCAGCAGTGCGCGGACACAGCCCAGCCCTAGGCCGGACACAGCGGGACACGAACTCGCGTGTCGGACACAGTTCAAAACTCCGGTTTCTCGGGTCCCCTTCAGGTACTCGTAACTTGCACCTCGGATCTCTGTTTTCGATTCCGTAAATTTCTACGCGAAGCCTGTATGACCCTCTCGGTGCCCGGACAAACCGCTCGGGGCATCGCGTCCTGTGGTGATCGCACACCGCGATCCAAAAACAGAAAAAAAACCAGACCATGTTTCACCCCGGAACTGAGTACGCCCCGCCAAACGGGACGACTTGGTCGCGTGCGGTCTTCACAGATACGTGCGCCCCGTCGATACGGACGTGTGGGATTTCGCGGAAGCTGATTCGGGTGTGCGTGCACACCGGAATCAACGCGTATCCGCGGACATCGCTCCGTATCCGCCTTTTCTGCATTTTACCCTAACTTCGTGCACACACGTCGGATCGAGACGAAACTTGCGCCATCAGACTCGTAGCGATACGCTGGTCCTGTGGGTCAAGTTTGGTCCGATTCTGAGAACGTTGACGAAATCGCGTGTCGTGGGCCCCATAGGCCCCGCTCGACGGGCGATTTCGTGATCGGCTCATCGGAATTCAAATCTGAAAGTTCCGTTGGGTTCGTATCAGCATTCCTGACCTGTTGACACTAAGTTTGGTGAATTTGGAGACCGTTGACCCTGACACGTTTTTCGGTGCAAAGCGGGCCCACCGGTGGACCCCGTTTTGGCCCGAAATTACCGTTTTTGCCCTTGTCTCCAAATTGGACCCAAGGACAGGCGTTCCTAGCTATTTGACACCTTCTGAGCGTGATGGTACTGTTTATTTCAGCTTTCGGAGACATCTCTGGAAATTTTCGAAACCAGGACCTAAGTGGAATTCAAACATCAGGCAAGTGCACCTTGCCAAACTTGCAGTCATTATTTTCATATTTTCTGTAAAAATACTCTGCTGGATTTCTTGTGCAAATTCATATAAACTGATTTAAACTGCTTAACCTAGGGAACGTATGACGTACCTAGTGTCCGATCATAGTCGGGTACCGACACCGTACGCGGTGTTGGGTTCGTCATTTAGAGATGGATTTACGATTCCCTTACTTTGTACTTGACCTATCAAGTACCCTACAACCCAGGACACTTGACACTATCATGGACAGAATCCTCCTGAGATATTCGTGGTGATTCTGTATAGGATACAGGACTTGATAGAGACATTTATTATAGACAGTATGACTTGTTGCATTAGTTATAATCCCGCTGACATGGACATGAGACGTTATGGTCATGGCTTGCGTGATTACATTGGGTGGGGAGAGACACACAGGCTACAGGCTGTTCTATATATATATCTACTATTATTGTGAGGTTGTAGACTCTCCAGCAGAGCTAGACCCTTTACGTGTTATTACTGCTACTGGCTCCCCGACACAGAGCTTGTAGCGGTCTCAGCCTGAGTACTAGTGTTGCTCTCATTTGCATATCACATAGATGGTTACTTAGTTTACCCTGCTCTTCATTTATTTATTGCACTGCTTATTCAGTTGGCTTGTTTTATCTTGTGCCTTGCTATGTCCACTGAGGACCTGGAATGGATTATGTCCCCAGGTTTAGCTGAGGAGCAGTATCCCGAGATATACGGGACCGGAGCTGAAGCTATTGCTGGAGCTGAACCGAACACTGAAGACGAGGTGACTGCCGAGGACTTCTCCTGAGTGCCTGTCCCAGTACTCATTTATTTATTTCATGTTTATATCTTTTGTTCCTGGCCTATAGAGCCAGTTATTTCAGACTTAAGTCAGATTGTTGCACCGACTGACTTGCTGTGATTTGTTGTTGCTACTTATTTCCATTCAGTATGCAGTTTATTTCTTTATCTTTATGGATGAGATTAGTGTGACTGGTGTAGTAGACCTTAATTACAGCTTAAGTACGCCCTGATGGTTCCATTAAATTGGGTTATCCATCGGTGCGTGCTGCTGGCCATTGCCACGTATCTCCAGCCCCTCGGTATTTTGGGACTGGGGCGTGACAGTAGTGAATCTTGACATGGAACTGATAATCATGATCCTGTACTGATAATCTAATCATGATCCTGTACTGATAATCATGATCTTGTACTGATAATCTAATCATGATCATATACTGATAATCCTGATACTTTACTGATAATCATGATCTTGTACTGATAATCCTGATCATGTACTGATAATCCTGATATTAACTGATACTCCTGATCCTGATACTCCTAATAATGGCTCGATGTAGCGCACTCCTGACTCGAGAATTCTTGCATTGTCCTGATCAAGGCTATTAGTAGCACTTGTATTACATGACATGTATCACCATGGTTGATTTTGATTGTACTCGTCAAGCTATTGTCCTGTATTGTATCATGTCTAAGGCAGATTCCTGAGCACCACGGTCAGGAATCCTTGATAATTATCCAGGTTAATAACTAGAATAATAATCTAGATAGCATCTAGATAGATTTTCTGACTACATGCAATCCTGGTATCCCAGCGACAGTTGATGGATTTGGAGCTCCCCCTAGTGAGGGACACACTTCCAGCACACCGACGAGTGTTGCACTACCAGAAAGGACAAGAAAATGATTATACCTGATAAACCTATACTATGTACCCGTTCGTCTGGATAATCCGAATAGTCTGCAGGACATGTGGCTGTAAGGAATCTCAAAATACATGTGTTAGTAACTAGGACTGTGATAACCCCTAGTTAGCTAATAATAGCAAACCGTAGGACATGATTGGCCTTGATCGTTTGATTTCCAGTCTAGTCCCGTCCTAATTTATTTAACAACTGATCCGAAAATGATAACCTGAGTACTGATTCCAGATATTCTTGCTTAAATACTCCATAATTGTTTAAGTGTCATTTTACCTGCTATTCTTACTGATTTGTCTGCATGCTGGTTTTAGTCCATAAGTTTTGGTCCCTTGTGGTACTTGCTATTTTGGGGTCTAATCACACTGGTTTTGTATAGCCAGATATCGGAGCAGGACCGCAGGATCTCCCGTACTTTCCTCCTCAAGATAGTGAACACCAGGAGCACCCGGGGCAATGAGTGGGTTCTTCTTTATCACCCACTTGATCTTGTATAATTATTCTTTTGAGGTGTTTAGCCACCGAGCACGTGTTTAGCTCATATTTTAGGACTTGACATTCTAGCCTACTGGCCTACATGTAAA
Organism: Iris macrosiphon; assembly: GCA_036927795.1. Lineage (NCBI taxonomy): Eukaryota > Viridiplantae > Streptophyta > Magnoliopsida > Asparagales > Iridaceae > Iris > Iris macrosiphon. The sequence continues at coordinate 23,102,637 of JAYESA010000019.1, read as the reverse complement.
GCATATTCTAGACTATAGCTAGAGCTGATCATGTAACATTGTACTTTGCTAGTTCTTTATTTTGTTAACTAGCTTCATGATCATCTGGGTATGTATAGTTTGTGACGCCTTACTATTATATGTTGGTGATCATACATCTTGTAAACTTGTTGTTTGCTTGAGATTGAGACACCTAGGATTCTTGACCCAGGATTGTCTGATGGATTGTAAAGTAAACCCTCACATGTCTAGACAGCCGTGACTATATCTCGGGGTATAGAGTACTTTGGTATACGTAGCTGGCTTTGTCAGACCCCGCTCTCCAATATTCTGGTTCTAGGGCGTGACACGGCTTAAGTGGTAGCCATGCAGGTCTGAAAATTCAGAAGTGTGGGGGTTTACCAATGCGTTTTAGATGTCTCAATTATGCTACTCCTTAATCTCCTCCGGTGTCGAATTTATATCCCTGAAATCTTGACTCAACATCTACTTTGATCCTCGATCAATCTTGTTCGTCCCTTTGATGATCCTTGTGTCATTTATCTTTCAGGGACATTGTTCCTGGGCCTTCTGATCATCCAGCCCGAGGTCCTCCAGTAACAGGACATCATCCCGATGCCCAGCAAACCCTTGAGGTTCAGCCTCTGCATTTCGGGGCCGGGTCCAGAACAGCTCAAAATGAGGAACCTCAGATCCAGCCAGTACTTTCCGTGCAACCAGTACCTGATGCAGGAGGGGACAACAGTGTGTTAATTGGTATCCTTGGGGAATTGTTGGCATCTCAAGGACGTCGAGAGGATGTACTCATTTAGTCAGTACAAGGGGCTTTGGAAAGAGGCGGACCTCGTGCCAACAACTCGGCAAGCAACTTCAAGCGCCTCCAACTCTCGTATTTCTATGACACCGAGGATGCGATTGCATCGGACGCTTGGATTCAGGACAATGAGGCTATTCTAGAGGCAGCCGGAGTTCCGGCTAGAGAGCAAGTCTCGGTGGTTCGGTTGCAGTTGCTAGATCTGGCCCGAAATTGGTGGGCAGCACAGATGGTTTCACTAACAGTACCCGTCCCCTGGGCCAAATTCAGCAAAAGGTTTCAAGTCAGATACTTTGACACGGTATCGCGTTATGATCTGCAACAGAGATTTAATAACTTGAAGCAGATGGTCAGGACTGTCGACGGCTACGCGGCAGAGTTCTGTAGGTTAAATCGGTTTGCTCCCACCTTGGTGGCGACCGAATTAGACCGAGCAAGGAGGTTCCAGCAGGGACTTCACCTGGAGATCATATTGGCAGTAGAACAACACGAGTTCCAGACTTTTGATGCTGTGTTAAGAGCAGCATAGAGGCATGAGTATACCTTCCAGAGAATAGTGGATAGGACTGGAGGTCGTAAGAGAACCCATACTTCAGGGGGTTCTTACACCCAGTCTTCAGCACCAGCTCCAGTAGTGGAAGCTTTGACGATTGAAACCCCGACCAGGACTACTTCGGTAGCATCATTTCAGCAACCAGCTTCGACACGTCCTCAGCAGCAATGTAAACCCCCTGATTTTTCAAGATCTTTAAACTGGATTTTTCAGAATTTTATGGGATTTTCGGGAATTTTTGCTAATTAAAAACGAGATATTTTTGGCATTAAATAAATTTAAATGTTTTTAAAATATATTAAATTATTATAAAAATAATATTTTTGGGTGTAAAATGAAAAACTGGACTTAGGGTAATTTTTCTGGAATTTATTGGGCCCCGGACCTATTTTTAATCACCTCAAAACTATTTTATTTTTATTTATTTTAAAACCCAACCTAAAACCAAAGCCCAGCCCAACCGAGCCCAACCCGTGGGCTATCGGGTCGGGTCGGGTCTGCCAGACCCGAACCCGCCGCCCGACCCGTTCTGAGTCCCCCTCAACCCGTTCCTCTCCCGCGTTTCCCGCCGGCGGCTCCGGCCACGTCTTCGGAGCCTGCGCCCCTCTCCGCCACGTCTCCACCCCTCTCCGCCTCTTCCGGCCTCCTCCCCGCGAGCTTTCCCCCCTATAAAACCCCTACTCCTCTTCTCCTCCTCCCTCATCTCCCCCAAACCCAAGCCCTAGCTCCGGCCACCAACTTCCCCCTAGCTCCGGCAAGCCGCATCCCTCCACCGCCCAGGCCACCGCTCACCCGCCGTGCCCCGCCTCCCAGCTCCACCGCACCGCCCGCAGCTCCCTCCTCCGCCTCCTCCTTCTTCCTTCCCCTCTCCTCCACCCAGCCCGCAGTCAACCGGCCGCCCGACCTCGCCGTGTAGCCGACGACGCCGACGAACCACCGGAGCCGCTGCCCTCGGCCGTCCTCCCTCTCCCAGCTCAGCCAGGGTAGCCCTAGCCCCGACACCGCAGCACAGCGGACACGGACACGACCCGCTGCCCTAGCCAGGACACTGTTGACCCGGACACGTCGCGGACACGAGAAACGCAGTTTCCCGAGCCCTGTTCAGGTAGCCGTATCTCCCTGCTCGTTTACCCGTTTTCGATTTCGTCTGTTGCGTCGCGAAGCCTGCATGACCCCCTCGGTGCCCGTGCAACCCGCTCGGGGCATCGCGCCCTGTGGTGATCGCGAACAGCGATCCAAAAACAGGAAAAACAACGCCATATTTTACCCCGGAACTGAGTACGCTCCGCCAAACGGGACGACTTGGTCGCACGCGGTCTTCACCGATACGTGCGCGTCGTTGATACGGACGTGTGGAATTTCGCAGAAGTTGATTTGGATGTGCGTGCACACCGGAATCAACGCGTATCCGCAGACACCGTCCCGTATCCGTCAGTTCTGGACCGCGTCCTAACTTTGTGTACACACGTCGGATCGAAACGAAACTTGCGCCATCGGACTCATAGCGATACGCTAGTCCTGTGACCCAAGTTTGGTTCGATTCTGAGAACGTTGACGAAATCGCGTGTCGTGGGCCCCACAGGCTCCACTTGACGGACGATTTTGTGATCGGCTCATCGAAATCCAATTCTGAAAGTTCCGTTGGGTTCGTATCATCGTTCCTGACCTGTTGACACTAAGTTTGACGAATTTGGAGACCTTTGTCCCTGACGCATTTTTCGGTGCAAAGCGGGCCCACATGCGGACCTCGTTTTGACCCGAAATTGTTATTTTTGCCCTTGTCTCCAAATTGGACTCAAGGACAGGCGTTTCTAGCTGATTGATATTTTCTGGATCTAATGGTGATGTTTATTTCAGCAACCGGAGTACTGCCTGCAAATCCCACTGCTGCCAGAGTTACAATTGGAGCCGAAACACCAGGCAAGTGTACCTTGCCAACTCGCAGTGATTCCGGTTATAGTACTTTGCTTGAGTTCCTTGTATATACACATATAATCTTGATATAAATGTTCAACCTATGACCGTGTGACTTTACTTAGCTTCCGATTAATAGTCGGGTGCCAACACCGTACGCGGGGTTGTGTAAGGTCAACTAGAGATGGATATCGTGACATTTATATTCTCGTACTTGCCATATCAAATACATTATACCCAGGACACCTGACACTAATCATGATACAGAATCTTCCTGAAATATTCAAGGTGATTTTGTATAGGATACAGGTTTCATGACATAGACCTTATCATGCTTAGATTTTATTCTGACTTGCTGCATTAGTTTTGATCCTGCGTGTCATGGACATGAGACGTGAGATTACATTGGGTGGGGAGAGATTTACCATACAAAAGGCTGATTATATATATATATATATTACTTTACTTGAAGTGCCTTAGACTCTGACACAGAGCTTTGGTACATTACTGGCCCTTCGAGAAAATACTGCTATGGTTTCTTCGACACTGATCCTGTAGTAGTCTCAGCCTGAGTATGACTAAAACTCTCACTTGCATATCACTTAGCTGGTTTATTTATTTACCCTATTGTTCCTTTATTTCTGCACTGCATTTATTTTGGCTTGTATTATCTGTACCTTGTTATGTCCCCTGAGGACCTGGAATGGACTATGTCCCCAGGATTAGCTGACGAGATCTATCCCGAGGTTTACGGGACTGGAGCATTAGCATTAGCAGAAGCAGGAACAGGTGCATACATTGGGGCAGAACCAGGATCTGAGGACGAGATCGTACCAGAGGACTTCTCCTGAGTATTGACTTTATTTCTGTTTCCAGTTACTTTAATTCATGTCTATTTGCTTTGATGTAACAGACTTATTTTCAGATTGTTCCCCGAGACACTCTTGTTGAGATATGCTAGTTTATATTCATTTGCATTTATTCTGGCTTTTGATCTATGTTTATCTGTTGTGGATGAGATTAGTATAGACTGTGACTTGTAATACTTGATCTATTTATTGTTAGACTACAGCTTAAGCATGCCCTGATGGATCCATTAAATTGGGTTGTCCATCGGTGCGTGCTGCTGGCCATTGCCACGTGTCCAGTCCCTCGGTATTTTGGGACTGGGGCATGACAAGCAAAGATCATCTCCTTCAGTGGATGTTCTCATTGTAGAAAACCAGGACATGTTTTATCAGAGTGCCGTAGAGCACAAGGGTTGTGTCTAGTCTGTGGAGCTTCAAACCATAGGGTGGGATCATGTCCACACAGAGCTAGTTCATCATCATCTTTCCCGGCAGGACCCCAATATAGGGCTCTGGCGCCGGTTCAGCAGAACCAGGGTCTGAGGCCTTTGCCGACCCAATCTCAAGTATTCCAGCAGCTGAGGCCACAACAGTATGCGCAGGCCCAAGCTCAAGTACAAGCCAGGCAAGGAGGTCCGCAGCAGAGAGGACCAGCACCGAGAGGACGAGGCCAAGCTATGGCACTCACCGTGGAAGAGCAGTTAGCTTCAGGTGAGGTGGTGGTAGGTACCATTATCGTCAACTCTCATTCAGCTTCAGTATTGTTTGATTCTGGTGTATCACATTCATTTATGTCTGCACGATTTGCGACACGAGTTGGATTAGAACCCGAATCATTATCAGTAAGACTCAATATACTTACTGGTAACGATATCGTGGGAGTATATAGAATTTATATCTCGTGTCGGGTCGTAGTATGCGGGAGAGATTTTTTCGCTAGACTGATATAGTTTCCTATGGGAGATTATGACGTCGTCCTAGGAATAGATTGGTTGAGTGCCCGATACGCGACGATAGATTGCCATGCTGGCAAGGTTATCTTTCGTATCCCCGGAGTGGAAGAATTCTCATTTTCTAGAGGAGATATGGAGTCTCTGTCAGCAATCATGAGAATGGAAATAGCAGAAGGAGTACAATTGCCCAAAGTAGTCAGTGAGTTTCCAGATGTGTTCCCAGAAGAACTTCCAGGCATGCGGTAACACCCCGTTCCGCTCAAGCGGACTGCCGATTCAAACGGCAAAAGTGCAATGTCCTGACACGCTTTGCTCAGGCGAGAATACTCGTTTGAGGCAAAGAATATCCAGACTTGTCCCTCAGGAGTTCCGGCTTAGGCTATCAGAGGCTTGTAGGAGTATCGCTCAATCGAGGTGAATCATCGCTTAGGTGGGTGACTACGGTGAACTTGTCTTTGCTTAGCCAGCACACTTAAAATATGAAATGATACATGCTAGTCGCTAGGTGAATCACCCATTGCATGCTAATAAGAATACAACGCACCTAGCTAAGGGAATAATCTCAACTTGTATTGCTTATGCTAGAACATGGAAATAAAATTTTGCTTAAAATCAGACCCGCGTATGCTACATTTGCCTTGTGCAACAAGACCCCGCTATGCCTCGAGTAGAACGATATGTATATGCTCTTCTTAGTGCACTGTTCACTTGTTTACACTGCACGACTCTAGATAATGTCGCTCGGAAAGTCCCTTTGCGGTTACACTGCTCGGCTTACCTTCGGGCCCGAGCTAACGTGAATGCTTGTGAATGCAATGCTTGCCTGCTTATAAGTTAACTTGTAATGTTGCCTAAACTCAAGGTTTGCCACACGAAACTTATGCCACAATCAAGTAACTCTATCTCGTATCGTGCATGCATCTAGTGAGCCAGGAGACTATCAAATAGTTCTTATGTGCAATGTAAACCTGCAAGTATCCGCGACCGTTAGGTCGCTCCCGCACCAGGGGAAATGCATCAAGGCAACTTGAATCACTGAATGGAAATCAAGTCAAGTTTACATCTAAACGAGAATCAAGTCAAGTAAATCAAGTATCACAGCTTGTGGAGCAATACTCGTTCAAAGCAATCAAGCATCTCTTGTACTCGTGTTATGGATCGTCTTGTAAAGATGTGAATTTGGATAACCTTAGAGACTTGCATCTCGCAGACAACTCGGAAACGAGGGGGATCTTTGGTGATCCTGTTCCACGGACGGCAACCGGGGCACCGGGGCCCGATCCGATCCGGAATGGAAATGAACATGGGGTCTCATGTATCTTGGCGGGATGTTTTGTAGTGCCTCGTGTTCTTTCGTTGCATTCCATACTCGTCAAAGACCCGTCATTGATGGCTATGCCAGCAACTTCTTGTTGATATAGATAAGGTCATCCTCGCTTAGCGGCTATCCGCGTGCGAGTCATTGCATCGGGTCAAGAATATCGGAATGTCTGAACGATCATGGATATAAGATACCTATACATCAATTGAACACTTCAACATCTTATGCAACACACCTGATATTTTGTATAACTCGTGCACCCGAAGCGTAATCTCGCTCACAACACAGTGTTTGCATATGCTATTGCCCCTGAATGTTTATACATGTTCGTGCTTGAATTAATTTGGTTCGCCTTGGACAGGGAAGAACAAATGGTAAGTTGGTAAGTCTAGTCGTGTTTTCTCTTATGTCGCACGGCGCACTGCCACACGAGTTAGGCTATTCAATATTGCCATAAAACTGATCCTAAGGCAACTAGAAAGACAACATAATAGTTGGTACACGGAACCTATATTACGTGTTTAGATTTGTCGAGCGGGCGAGTAGCCTCCCCTCCAGTGCATTCATGTACTGATAATCCACCAGATTGTTTGCAGGGTGCGGGAGAACCTCGTTCGGTGCGAATGTCTCCTTCGTGCGTGCTAAGGCGTGGAGTTCACTCTGGAGCCTTGGAGCGTTGCGTCCGGAACTGAAGCACATATACAAGACATAATGTTGGAACATCGCATGTACATCTTTCCACAAATGTAGCCACTTGGCACGCTTTTACTGTTTCACAGAGAGAGGCTTGAGCAACTTGTAATATCGGTTATGCGCCGCCTGTAACACTGTTTATATCAATAAAGAGTTTGTTTTACTTCAACTTGTGTTATTCAATGCTTCCGCTATTGACGACTCAGTGAACTTGTTACCAATCGCCTATGCGTTTATAATTACGCTGCACTCGGACAATCTGTACGACTCTGTGGCTTAGACCTCTTACCGCCAGCCAATGAACCACGGCCTTGCACGGGCGCGGCTCACGCTCGTGCGGCATCAAGTCCAGATGGGCCGAAGCAATCATCCCGCGGGAGCGCTGGCACGATGATTTTCGCCTAGCACGGACGGCCGATTAGCATGCGGGAGATCGGGGCATGACAGATTGGTATCAGAGCTTTGCTATACGCCTTTGGACTTCGTTTTGATTTTCTCAGTTTCGAAAGCTCGTTCGTGGGTTATGTGCACACTCTCTCTCAATGTCCCAAACGGAATGTTCCAACAATGAGTCTAAATACTTTCGAAAAGTGCATGTGAATGATGTGATTGCTTGTATAAAATTGTGACGATAAGGCCCTTGTGCCAACCTGTGATAGTCCCTTTGGGATTAGACTCGTACTAGAATCGCGACTTACGTGCAAACCCAAATTGCCTATACATGTTTGCCCAAGTGGTTATTGCGAAATCGAATATTGCCCGAACGGTTAGCTTCGCACACAGCCTTTCGGCTAAGTTGTGTTGAGTATCACGCGCCAAGACCCTTTCGTACAAGCTAGTTGCAACAAAATTGGGATATCGTTCAGGAATGAGACAAGTCAGACTTAGAATGCCAACCGATTGAAACATCCTCGGATTTATCGCTTAGGCGAATATAGAAAATCGTACTTGAATTTTTGAGAAATAGCTCAAACGGTATTTCGTGTCGAAAAATACAAATCGAATATGAATTTAAATTGGATGACTCAATTCCTAGTGGTGTATGGATCAATTAGAAACGTCCAAACGGATTTATAGATCTCGTACGATAATAGGACTGAACGATTTGAGAATGTCTTGAACAAATGATAAGGCTTATATCGAATTGGGATTCACGGAAATGGAAATCGATATCTCGTTAAGAAAATTTGTTGGAAACTTGGAGAATTGTATGAGCGATTTCGGATTGAAACAAACGAAATAAACTTGAATACAATATCGCTCGAATAGAAGTCAGCCCGGAAATAAATATCTTGGTTCGATGAAAAAGATGAACGATAATGGATTTGGCTTGGAGTTCGGAAGAATGATCTTGAAATCAAGTTCAGGAAAATAACATTCGAAATCAGTCCCAACGAGAACGATTATCCTGCGGGAGCGCCGGCGTGGTAATTTTACGTACGGCGGGGATGATCGAACTCACGGGAACGAGTTCGGTGATTATTCCAAACGAACTCGATGAATGGAACGTAGCAAAAGATAGAATAGACTTCGGCTTGAATATTTGAAACTAGTTTCTTGAAGAATGCTAAAAGTAGACTATGGAATTACCGAACGATAACATTAAAGTTGGATGATTTTGTTGGACGAATTATAATCACTGCATGAACGGACATAACTTGCATGAATAATAAGGTATCTCGATCGTGGCGAAGATAACCATAACATTCAAAAGTTCTTGTCTTGTGCGAGCGTAACTCTATGTCCGTACATGCGTCACGTCCGGATTAGGATGATTATCCAGCGGAAGCGTTGACGTGGTGATTTCACGTCCAACGAGGATGATCGAACTTGCGGAAGACCGAAACGTGACAACTAGTGAATCGTCTTACTTTTGGTTCGACACGATAAGACGAATTTGGAATGCAAGTGATCGAAAATGTTTCGATGGATAACTTAGCCTAGAACCTGAAATAAATCACGCTTGTTGGTTTGGTGAACGGATACGTGAATCAGGTTGAACGAACTGGAGTTATGAATAAAGGTTTAGAATCGAATCTTGGCTTGGTGGTCTAGACTTGGAATGGATAGGGATTCTATCAAAACATGTTTGGAGAGATGACTATGCAAATCACTAGGCTTGTCCTGCATCTTGAATATTATGGATTTTACTGAACGGACTCGTCTCCCGTACAAACGAACGTGTTATTGAGAGTAGGATAATCTGTGCTCGAAGTTTAGAAATCTGAGTGAAACGAGCTTGGATAGAACACCCCGTGCAAATGAACAATGGTTTGACCCTAGGAATTGGGACAAGCATCGTGCGACGAATTTGCACGATGTATCGTGTGCTTGAACTTGTACCTATGACCTTGTGAGCTGACCTAGAAATTAGGCAGACGACCCTGTGCCGAGTGAATGAACCTGTGTAACCGACTTTAGCATATTGCTTGAACAAGCTATAGAACTGGGGCATCAAGGCTTAGGATTAGACTTGGAAACGATAACGTGTGCTAAGTTTGACCCGAACGGATGTACACTAGTCGTTAAATCAAATAGATCGTGCTTAACGATAGTACAAATGCTTGAATTGGATTGGAAAGAAAATGATATGGAATTGGATTGACCCTATCGGAAATATCCTTATGATTGATAAACGAACCCTTGAGATTTTCGCAAGTAGCTTGTCCGATTTTCACTACCTCTAAGTTTGGTTGAATGCATATGTTTAAGGGACACCTTGAACGTGTGAACGATCCAAGACTCAATGAAATGTGAAACTCGAGTGCTGAGACTTCGCTATCGCTAAGTTGGTTGACATGCATGTGCTTGAAGCGCTTCGAATATGTGCACGATCCAGACTCGCGATATGTCGATCTTTTATGCTAGTGCAAGTGAATATCCACCTGAACAAGCATAACGACTTGTATAAGTTTGCCTCAGCCCTAGATCGTTAATCAAGATCGATTGAAACGTACTCCGCATTAAGCAGCATGTCCCACGCTAAGGCGCAAATGAGACTAACTCAGCATACACATAACACGACATAAGAATCGAGTAGGAGATTGTATTCTAACGGATTTAGTAATACCGATTGCTACGCTTGGGATAGATTCGATAGTGCGATAGAACTGCATGCCCTCAGAAAGTCTCGAGAACGAGACTTTTTCTGAGTAGTATATGATGTAACACCCCGTTCCGCTCAAGCGGACTGCCGATTCAAACGGCAAAAGTGCAATATCCCGACCCGCTTTGCTTAGGCGAGAATACTCGTTTGAGGCAAAGGATATCCAGACTTGTCCCTTCAGGAGTTACGGCTTAGGCTATCAGAGACTCGCTCGGAATATCAAGCAATCGAGGCGAATCATCGCTTAGGTGGGTGGCTACGGTGAACTTGTCTTTGCTTAGCCAGCACACTTAAAATATGGAACGATACATGCTAGTCGCTAGGTGAATCACCCCCTACATGCTAATAAGAATACAACGCACCTAGCTAAGAGAATAATCCCAACTTGTATTGCTTATGCTAGAACATGAAAATAAAATTTTGCTTAAAATCAGACCCTCGTATGCTACCTTTGCCTTGTGCAACAAGACCCCGCTATGCCTCGAGTAGAACGATATGTATATGCTCTTCTTAGTGCACTGTTCACTTGTTTACACTGCACGACTCTAGATAATGTCGCTCGGAAAGTCCCTTTGTGGTTTCACTGCTCGGCTTACCTTCGGCTTACAACAACAGTTTCCAGGCAAGTATCTATATGGCACCCTTTGAGGCACTGTATGGCAGGAAGTGCAGATCACCGTTAGCTTGGGATGAATTGGTGAGAGGCAATTGCTTGGTCCCGAGATGATAGCTCAGACAGTTGAGGTAGTCAAACAAGTCCGAAAGCATCTTAAGGTGACTCAAGATCGTCAGCATCATTGGGCCGATTCGCATCGGTGACATCTTGAGTTCTCTGTCGGCGATCATGTATTCCTTCGAATTTCGCCTATCCGAGGGGTCATCAGATTTGGTGTGCGGGAAAAGCTTAGTCCACGGTATATTGGTCCGTTCGATATCCTCGAGCGAGTGGGAGATGTTTCTTATCGCCTTGCTCTTCCGCCGTCGCTTAACGTTTTTCATGTATCTCAGTTAATACGGTATATACCGGATTCAAGCCATGTCCTGGATCATTCGAAATTGGTCGTTGGTGCCGACTTTTCGTATGAGGAGAGGCATGTATCCATTGTGGACCAGAGAGAAGATTCTCAAGAACCGGACTATTCGGTTAGTCCGAGTTGCTTGGGGCCATCACTCACCGGACGAGTCAACTTGGGAGCGAGAGAATGATATCCGTGCTCGGCACCCGTATTTGTTTGACTTGTGAGGTATACTTGTTCGTATATCTCGTACCCTGATAATATTTTGTGCATGCTTGTCTTGTTTAGGATTGTGCATGATTCTCGTGTGCCTTATTGAAATTTCGAGGACAAAATTTTCTAAGGAGGAGAGATCTCATTGTTATAGCATACGTACCCGATATACGCGTATTATACATGTATAGCTCATTTATTGTTTATTGCTTAAATCATGATTTATGTCATTCATGCATTGTTTAGGTTATTTTTTATAAGTTTTTCATAGTTGCATGCTTTGGACCGTTGGTCCCTTGGTTTTTTTGGTGTGTGGATGTGATGAACCCGGGTGAGGGACATGGATTATGATCCAATGGCCTACAATACTAGCTCTTCCTATATAAGCTATCCCATTATTTTTCCTCTACTTTATTTTTCCTTTCATTTCTCTTTCCTTCTTCATTTCTTCCCCAGCAGAGAGCAGCAGCCGAGCTTGACCTTGGTCGTGGGTGACCTTGGTAGTGTTCGTATTAGGCTAGAACTTGACCGTAGGCAAGTACATCTTACCAAACGAAAGAACAACCATGGATCTTGCTTTGATTCTTAGTATAACTTGCTTTAATAATTTGATCGATTTTATTTTTGGGTAACATTTAGAACTTGTCTCATTGATGATTTTGTTTTCCTTGAATTGGATTGCTCATGGAGCCCGAGAACAGCAAGTCGTAGAATGCAAAGTTGGCCTGAGAATGCATACAAAAAAAGTACGCAGGAAACCTTGTCGCATATAGCGAAGTTCCAGTGAGCGCACTTGTGTGTGTTTCACAAATTCCTTAGAAAGTGTGTCATAATATGCTGAGTACTCTGGGTGCACTTCTCTACTCCTACGTACGTTTTGTACTATGACAATTCCTTCAAAAGTACGCAAATCCTACTTGGCGCAATTTTGAATGGGTCTGCAAGTCATCAAGAATGTACGACACTGCTTAAATAGCCAAGTTGGCGCATTTTGCAGATATTGCAGGGTTGGCGCACTTTGGTGAAACTTTTCTTACCGGCATACTTTGTCGCTTCTGGAGAATGGCGTACTTTGATGTGTGGCGCAAAGTGTGGCATTCTCCAGAGTTGACGCACTTTGTAGCCCTTCGTAATTACTTAATGACTTCTGACCATTCTCGAGAATTGTGTTCTCGACTGCAGGGTCGTCTCGACTGTTGTGTCATGTCTTGTAACTTGTGTTTTATTTTTTAGTAGACCTTCCTGCGCTTGTTCGTGCGCCAAACCTCACTACTAGCATACTTGATGAAAGTGCGCCAAGTTCATAGCTTGGGTACTTTCATTTGTGCAACAATAATAGATTTATGCGCCAAGCTCCTGGCTCGCGCACTTCTATCATTGTGCGCCAAGGTCCTAGAAGTGCGCTTTAGTATGATTTGTGTCACTTTTGCTCGGAGCACTTTTGTATCAAAGTGCGTCAGAACTGTCCGGATTAGTGATTTGTGCGCCAATACTTTGTTTTGGCCATTTGTGCGCCAATACTTTTTTTGTCCATTTGTGTGCCAATAGTAGTTTTGGCCCATTGTGCGCGGATGTTATTTTCTTGCCTGATATTATACGCCAACCTTGAATTGATAATTTATGCACCTGTATGCCAGCATTCTCTTTAATATGCTTAACTCTTGATGATTCTCTGGTTCTCTTTTATCCCGTTATTTTAGTTAATCCTGATTATTTTCTGAATATAATATTCTTGATATTGATCTTGATTTCCTGACATTATCTAATGATTGTACACTATAAATGAACTCCTGAATCTTGACATGGAACTGATAATCCTGATCATGTACTGATAATTATGATCCTGTACTGATAATCTAATCTTGATCATGTACTGATAATCCGGATTATGTACTGATAATTCTGATCATGTACTGATAATTCTGATTTTGTACTGATACTCCTGATCCAGATACTTCTTATAGTGGCTCGACGCAGCGCACTCTTGACTCGAGAATTCTTGTACTGTCCTGATCAAGGCTATTAGTAGCACCTGTATTGCATGACATGTATCCCCGTAGTTGATTTTGATTGTACTCGTCAAGCTATTGTCCTGTCTTGCATCATGTCTAAGGCAGATTCCTGAGCACCAAGGTCGAAAATCCTTGATAATTGTCCAGACTAATAACTAGAATAATAATCTAGATAGCATCCAGAGAGATTTTCTGGCTACATGCGATTCCGGTATCCCAGCGAGACTTGATGGATTTGGAGCTCTCCGTCGTGAGGGACACACTTCCAACACACCGACGAGTGTTGCACTACCAGAAAGGACAAGAAAATAATTATACCTGATAAACCTATACTAGTACCCGTTCGTCTGGATAATCTGAATAGTCTGCAGGGCATGTGGCTGTAAGGAAGCTCAAACTGCATGTGTTAGTAACTAGGACTGTGATAACCCTAGTTAGCTAATGATAGCAAACCGTAGGGCATGATTGGCCGTGATCGTTTGATTTCCAGTCTAGTCTAGTCCCGTCCAGATTTATTTAACTGGTCCGAAAATGGTAACCTGAGTACTGATTCCAGATATCCTTGTTTAAATACTTCAGAACTGTTTAACTGTCACTTTACCTGCTATTCTTACTGATTTGTCTGCATGTTAGTTTTAGTCCATAAGTTTGGCTCTCTTGTGGTATTTGTTGTTTTGGGGTCTGACCCCACTGGTTTTGTATGGCCAGATATCGGAGCAGGACCGCAGGATCTCCCGTACTTCCGCCTCAAGATGGTGAACACTAGGAGCACTCGGGACAATGAGTGGATTCTTCTTTCATCACCCACTTGATCTTGTATAATTATTCTTTTGAGGCGTTTAGCCACTGAGCACGTGTTTAGCTCGTGTTTTGGGACTTGACATTCTATCATACGGGCCTACATGTAAAGTATATTCTAGACTATAGTTAGAGTTGATCATGTAACGTTGTACCCTGCTAGTTCTTCATTTTGGTAATTATCTTCATGATCATCTGGGTATGTATTGTTTGGGACGTCTTATTATTATATGTTAGTGATTATACATCTTGTAAACTTGTTGCTTGCTTGAGATTGAGACACTAAGATTCTTGATCCAGGATTATCTGATGGATTATAGAGTAAACCCTCACATGTCTAGACAGTCGTAACCGTATCTCGGGGTATAGAGTACTCTGATATACGTAGCTGGCTTTGTTTGTCCCCGCTCTCCAGTATTCTGGTTATGGAACGTGACAATAGTCCAAGACCTTGGTGAGATGTTTACGGATTAGTGTTGGCAACACAAGATACGGTAGAGAAGGGAACCTCCTTTCTCCTTTTATTCTTTTTAATCTATATTCAAGATGAAAAGTGTAATCAGAGATTATGAGTACATTGGGAGCTAAGGACAGGAAGGTCACTAGAATGAACTATCCTTTGTAATTCTTTCCTAGTAGTCAGGAACTATAAATAACTGAGAGAGGAATGGGTGTGGAGAATGTATGTTCTTTTCTTTAGTTCTAAACTTCAAATTCTAGATCTCTGTAACAACTTTTCTCTCCTTTTTCAAACAATTCAATAAAGTTCATCGTCTTCCCCAATTTCCTCTTCTAAACCCTAGATTCTCTGTACAATTTAGCTCTTGTAATGTCGAATACAATCAGATCTCCTCCTGCGCATATTCAATTGATTAGAAGCTCCATCATGATCCTCCTGAACCACTGGGATCATGGCTCCCCAATATTTTTTTCCCATATTATATATATATATATATATATATATATATATATATATATTTGGAAGAAGGTAATTGTATTAATTAAATCAAAAAATTACAAATACAAGAGGCAATTCAAGGGTGCGCCTTCTCTCTCATTATACTGACATCCTGGTCAATTTTATGGATAATCCCAATGGTTAAAATCACCGACCCCTCAAAGATACGATTGTTCCGCTCCTTCCAGGCATGCCAAATCGCTACAGCAAATCTGATCCAGGCCTCGTTGTACCAAGCAAAACATCTTCGTTTCTCTCTTCTGATGATCTCGACGATTGCTCTCCAGTCATGAATTCCCATATATATATATATATATATATATATATATATATATATAATATATATATATATATATATATATAATATATATATATATATGAACTTGGAGCACCGTACTCTCGTCAGAGGCTGTAAACCGGCCTGACATGCCCCTTAAGACATTCAACATCAATTTTCATTATATACCCAATTACATAAAGTCCCTAGCAAATGATCAAATCTCTGCTAAAATATAGTGAGGGTGAATATACACATGATTTCTAACACTCCCCAACAGGACGGATAATCTTCTTTTGTTGGTCAAGGCTTGAATTCAAATTGTCTTATTTACCACACTGTAAATGTGTTGCAAACTTGAGAATTGATTCAGGTTTGCAGTATCTATATCGGAATCGGTATCAGACCTTTTCTATGAGTATCAGAATCGGCGGATGCAGCAGTATCGGTGGTTTCAGATTGGAGTATCGAATTATTTGGTATCGAAAAAAAAAATTATTAATAAATTGTTAAAATTTAGAAGAAATATTTTATACATTTAGACATAATTTTAAGTATTTTTTGTGTTGTTTCTTAGTAGTTTTGAATTTGAATGAAATATTAATCATCATTGTCCATTGATTTACTTACGTTAGATAAATTTTCTTTTTTTACATGTCTTTACAACTTTACTATGCTTTTACATCTTTTCTAATTGGTCAATTTTTATTTTTTTTCGAATTAAATAGAAAATGGATTCCCATTGTTGGATTCTATCAGTATCGATCGGTATCGGATCAGCACATACCAAACCGTAACAGTATCGGCCGTATCGGATCGGTATCGGCCGATACTACAAACCATGAATTAAACTTACTTTGCTCTAATACCATATCAAAGTCCATAGCACTGAACTAAAACCACATTAGAGTAGAAAGGGTAAAGGAATATACATTTCTATATTTTCTAAAATGCACATAGCTTTAGCTTCACATCTTTGGTTGTTTGTTCTGTCGTCAGAACTTCGACGAGTGCAAGTACATTGTTATTAATTTGTTTAAGAACTTCTGCCATAAATAGATGTTACATAGCTATATAGCCCGTGTTTAATTTTTTAACAGTTAAGAAACCAAAGAGCACGCAAAAGTTGCTAATATCGAGACACGCAAAAATTTTATAGGAAAAGCTGGAATCTTCGTATGCCAAGAAGACCCTAGTAAACAGGTTCTTCCTGATCCAAGATGAGTCCTACGTACAAAGATGGTACGCTGATTACGGATCACTTGATTAAGTTTTATGGCGTGGTTGACCAGTTATCAGCCTACAAAAGTCAAGTTCGACGACTAGGTACATAGACTTTTGTTGTTAGGTACTTTGTCAGACTCGTGAAAACCGTACAAGTGTCTATGATCATTTCCACTCCTCAATACGTAGTTTGCCTGGTGGTTGCCAAGAGTAAGGTGTTGAATGAGGAGATGCGGAGGAAATCTTTGTGCACGTTATTATTACATTCAGAGGCATTAGTTTCAGAGAGCTGGAGAAGGAGCAAAAATTGGTCTGATATACTGACGTTGATATGGATGGGAATGCGGATACCATGAGGTCTACTTAGAACTATGTGGTGATGTTCGCAGGGGGAGCAGTATATATAGCAGTCATGTTTTGCAGGAATGTGTCGCTTTGTCTATGACAGAGGCATAATTTATTGCAGCGGTAGAGGCTTGTAAGAAACTATTGTGGAAAAAGAAGTTCTTGTAGGAGTTGGGGCTCAAATATGAGCAATACACTTTTGCTTTGTGATACTCAAAGTGTCATTCACTTTGGGAAGAACCACACTATTCATAGCAAGTCCAAACACATAGCAACTCGGTATCATTGGATACGAGATGTGCTAGAGGTAAAGGATGTTGACCTTGAGAAGGTGCATGCAAATGACAATGGAACGGACATGCTCACGAAGGTTTTACCGAGGGAGAAGTTTGAATTATGCAGGAGAGTCGACGGAAATGGCGGACTCCTCTACCTAGTCGGAAAGGAAAAGATATGTTGGGTTGGGTAGGGTTCTTATCCTATTTGAAATAGATCCTGGAGTGCGACGAGCATCATCCGTGTGTCGAAGAAGGTCAAAAAGTCAAAGGTGATGAAGGGGAGCAAATTCAGCAAGTGTCAAGAGTCATTTATGGCCAGTTTCAGTGCTAGTGTATACTGCTTTAGGCAAAAAAATTCAAACTCTTTGTTTTGTCATAACAGTACACTGCCACTGTACCGGGAGTGTACCGACAGTATATTGTTGGGTCTGGAGATGAGCATAAATATGTTTATTTTGAGTCCTTCGATCGAATCCAATGGTCGTGATTTGTTTAGGATTAGTAAAGGGTTATGTCAGTAACCCTAATCTAATTTCTGAAAAGGTGGATTGAGTTTATTCATAGAAGAGGATTCTCAAAAGTTTCAACTTTCAAGAAGGAGAAGAATTCGGAAAGACTTCTTGGTTTGATTCGAAGGAAATCGTTCGGGGAATCCGTATTGGCTAGCTCTCATGTTCTTGCTTTCAGTAAACCTATTACTCATCATTGTAATCAATTTCTTATTTTCAATAGTTTGTTGATCCATTGTGGATCAGTGGGAGAAGCTATAAAGGAGTCGATATATTTCCTTTAATCAATAGTGAGGTTTTTTCGAGTTGGACTTCGTTCGTCCCATATTTTTTCCGTCAGAGTTTTACACATAAAAGTTTATTGTGTATGCGTTGTGATCTTTGGTTATGGATATTGGTATCATGTGTTGTGCATTTTGTTTCGATCCTCGATGGCTTTTAACAAACGTAATGTAACAATACGGGAACAATTTCAAATTTTAATAAGCATAACTTGATAGTGAACAATAACGGCAATTTGGCTAATACCACCTCACATAAATGAATGGAAATTTTCTTTTATTGCTATATTACCATTGCCTACTAAAAGAAGAACAAGCTCTACTTACTTCAGTGGAAAAGAATTGGCATTTGATGGCACTTAACTTGACAACCATACACACAAGCAGCGTAAATTTATCTCAAACTAACCTTTTCGACGTTTTCCTCATTTAGTTCAAGTCCCGTCTCAGTATCAAGAATCTGCTCGACTTCCAGAATCTCTGGGATCTTATCCCTGAGCCTCGTCTCTATCCCCATCTTCAAAGTCATGGTCGAGCTCGGGCACGATCCACATGCCCCTTGAAGCTTCAACACCACGACGAGGCCATCTATCTCGTGAAGGGCTACATTCCCTCCATCCGCCATCAGGCTCGGCCTCACCTGATCCAGAACCATCTCAACATTCTCTTCCGTCAACGGGAGCACACAAACCGGTGAAGCTGCAGTTCATACAAAGGGGTTTTTAGACTTTGGATCTTGAAAAAGTTGTAAAATTTATATTTGGTTCTTCATATTCGATCTAATTAGTATTTTGATCTTGGACCAACGATTGACTCCTCGTTCATGTACATAGATGATGAAAGAGTCACTCTAGTACACAGAAGAAATGAAATTACTGTAGATATGAGCATCTACCATGAGATAGATACAATGATTCTTACAACAACACAATCCTGTCTTGGTCCAAATCCAAATACTAACTAGGTCGATTATGGAGATCCAAATGCAAATTTTATAACTTATTCGAGACAAGTCTAAAAACCTCTTATATGAAAGTCCAATAAGAAGGAAACAAGTAGAATTCATTCAACAAAGCCAGATTAACAATATCTACCTGGCCTTCTTCTCCTGCTGTGTTTTGAAGCTAGTGGAAGCCGGTGCCGGATAACAAATTGCCCTCTGGAGAAGGAACTCTGTGCTGATGACACCACAGCGCATTCAGAAAAAGGACACTGCGGGAGAAGACACGGATTAGTGGACACTTGTTGAAGCACGCACACTAAAAAAATGTGGGTCTGTGTCATGTCGGGCGCGTATCAGACGTGACCAGGACACTCCAACATATAATAGGACATACTAAAATATGTATTGTGTCCGTGTCGCCGTGTCCTTACCGTGCCATGTTGTATCCGTGCAACATAGTATAAAAACGTAGAGATTTGTGCAAGTAAAAGTAGACTTGCCTTGAGGTTAAACATACTGGAAGTAGACACCAGTTCAGATGGAAGGAAGAATGCCTTTGCTGTTGGATTGGACATGCCTTGTGTATAGGCTGATAGCAAACCCATCTTTGTGAGCAGTTCTTCGTTGCATTTACTGAACATGAACAACAACAACAACAACAACAACAACAACAAATTCAGTGGGAGAATTGGAGTTTTGCTTTCTGATTTCTCTTCTGAAATTTGTGGTGTATGGATGGTGGTGAGCTAAAGTGTGTTGTGGATGGTGGACCACTCATTCCAATCCAAATATTGATGCCAAGCAAACCAAGATTTTTATTACTTTGGAGCCTGTGAGCTTGGTTTCTTTCTGACCGTTGAATAACCAAAACTCGTAGCCATATGGCTGCCCTATATTGAACAGCACAGAATTTTGTGAAAACGCTTTTTGTTACAAAATCTAGTTGGAAAGTCCAGTTGGAGTTTTTTTTTTTTTTTTTTTCTTATATGGTTGTGAATTCAGTTGGGACTTTCAACTACAATTATGAGGACCTGTTTGGTAAATCGTATTTGTAGGATAAGTTGGATTTGGATTTTGAGAAATGGAAAGTGGATGGAGAAGTTGGATTTTGAAGAATGAAAAGTTAGAGAGAGGTATTTGGTTGAATTTGGATTTGAATTTTGATTAGAACTTTTAGTAATATAATTATTTATAAAATATAATTATTTTTATAGAAAAATATTATAATAATTAAAAATTATGATTATTACTTTAATATTAATAATAACCATAATAATTAGTTTAATTAAATAATAATAATATTATTATTATTATTATTATTATTATTATTATTATTATTCACACAAAAATTAATTTTAATTTTAATAATAATAATTATTCATAGGAATAATATGTTATGATAATAAAAATGATAATTATTATTTTAATCAAAATAATTATTTTAATTTTAATTACACTATTATTATTATTATTATTATTTTGAACTTAAAATCTGGTGGGAGATAAGTTGGATTTGGGAGATGTGAGATTAGCGCCAAATCCGAAAGTGAACCAAACGTAGGATTTGTGGATTTCATACAAAATCCAGATTTGGAGCAAATCTGGGTTACCAAACAACCCCTAACAGAAAGTTTGTAGAAAACTGTATGACCATTGACAATTGAGTCGGTCCATCTCATGGGCCAACCAATTAATCGAGTCAAGTCAGATGTACTGTCGAACCTAAACTAGCTTATTCCATGTAGATATTGAGCATTGTTGGTACGTTGTATACCAAATTCACAAACGTACCAACGTGCCCAAGCTTAAACTTGCCAATTGCTCGGTAAACATTAAAAACAGTGGATCCCAACTTGAGCATTTCATATATTGTCAACAACGACTGGTTAAACCTGATTCTGGTTTGTAGTTTATCGTTTACTAAATAGTTTAAGATCTATCAAAGTACAATTTAACCATCACTAGAACATCACTGGATTAACTTTCAGGTCAAAGAACCAAATAGTAACTACACAAGTAACTTAGCTTCTGCCTTGATAGTCACATTCCAATTACACAACAATTTATAATCAGCCAATTAGTGCATTTGGCGGACATCTTGTTATGCTAAGGGGAGATCTAACATTGAAGCCAAGAACTAAAAAGTGAAGCATTCAAATGAAAATTGCATATATGTTGCGGCCAACTGAGCTGGGCTTTCTCAACTTCGATCCTGGCCGCAATGAAGAATGTTCTTTGATTCTTGCACTTGTATGCCAGCTCAAGTAATTTATTGACTACCAAAAACGTCTCCTTGTGTGAAGTAAGCCACCTGCATCTCTGGTGTGCCTAAATATAATCCATGTCACTTGTCTTGCACCTTCCACATACTCATATTTTTTGAACTCAAGAAAATCATAGCCTGCTGGAAAATGGCACAAAATAGTTGACACTAAAATCAACTTGAATCAAGATAAACTAGTCAAGTAGTGAAGGTAACTTACGAGTTCACAAGGGGTCATTTTAAGAAAGGGATACCAGAAGGAACCTTTTGTGCATATTGTGCATACTCATTGCCAAAAAATTGCATTAAGAAAAACTCTTCATATCTGTTTTTCTGATGGAAGGATTCCCAACTGTAAAAGGTGATCTACATTGATCCAAGTGTGAGAGCTGAGCAAAAATATTGATCGAGTGTGAACAGATCAACTTTTATGAAGGTTAAGACTGCATAACCAACTGTTGATACAAGGCACACCAAGGAAAAAGGCGTGCATACGTAAAATATGCCCAAGAAATATGATGCAACCACCGATCAGGTATTTGAGAAAAGGATACGGTATGCGTTTAGAGAAGAACTTCCAGGTGACGGCAATGAAAACAACAATGCAGATAGGGTTGGACAGCATGACCTGGGTTCCAGTTGCCCAAATGAAGAAGCCACAATAGCTTGGATGTCGCATGAATCTGTATAATTGCATTAAATACAAAGCTATATGTCGGGCATCTTAACCAAATATCTAGCAACTTTCAATAATAATGCAGAGAATGAAGCATTGTTCTACAACATGATATCTGACTTATTGGTATAGACAGAATGTCAAATAGCACTACACATCAAACTAATGCACCAAACATAGAATTGAAATTTGCATGAGAAATTTTGAATCTTTTGATCAAGCAAGATCAAGTTTTTGGTTGACATGGTAAAGACTATTGACCTGGTAAGTTTATGCCTCACCATCATCACTATCATCCAAGTCGTTTCCCAACAAAATGAGATCAGCTGAAGACCACATCTCTACCTCAAGAAGTCTCCAAACAAAGGATATGATGAAGTTTATGCAACAGGCAGGCAAGCAATCTTCAATTCTCTATAAATTGGTGACATATTCCCACTCATAACCAAGTGTCTTACCATAAAACCTGCATGCTAGTTGGCGGGTAGGTTGATTTACCTTTTTAGTCATTAGTACATACTTACGCCAAGGATCAAACCCCAAGTTCCTCTCAACGAGACGAGCGTCAAGGTGAAGAGATAAGACAACACAACAAATTCTTGGTAGCTGTACTGATTTTCATGTAATAATAAGGCAATAAAGGAAACAGAATCAAATTCCCTCTAGCAAATTGAAACCTAATGCGTATATTCCTGTTTCAATCTCTCCAAGCCACACCTCTATTAACTTCAGTGTATAATCAATAAGCAAGCTACTGACTAATCAATCAATATTTACTATCCTCAAGTATCTTCACTGGGAACTAGGATAATCTAATGTTTATTAAACTGGAAAGTGACAAAAGAAGTCGAAATGCTTGTTAACTAGAGCTCTATTAACACATTCCTGTGAATAACATGAGTATGAAGGTCATGATCTGAGTCTTCGACGAAGAAGGTTCACAGTGTTCCACATTGAAACTCCTGTGCAATTATCAGAAATTGATGGATCAATACACATTACCTATAGATTCCGTGAGTGACCAGTTCATGTTCGTCTTCATAATATATTCTGATGTTGTGTGTGAAAGAACGACCAGCTGTTATAATTGCACTTTTGCGTATGACCTCACCCAACAGCACCATCAGGAGGCCAATGTTGCAGAACCACCAATGATTTTTGAGATCTGGAAATAGGGCATACTCTATTAAGTATTCCATCAGTGAACAAGCCATTGCAACAACATACTCCTTGCTAATCAACAGCGCTGCAGGATGGCCAAATATCCTTGAATTAGTAAATTTAGAAAGGGAGCGTGAGAATAAAAAGTTGACTTAAGTAGGTATAGGTAACAAGCCTTATCGTAATCTGCTTCTTGGTATAAAAATTACAATTTCCATGCAAGGCTACAAGGCATTACAACACAAAATTTAAAGAAGGTCAATGATAACAATCTAGTAATCACCATTTTACTTCTGTTGACTTGTTATGTGGAAACATATTTGCTACTTCACATAGTTAGGATGTGTAGTTTTGGTGCCTAGGAACTGAATCTAAAGTGGCACTTATCCAGTCCCCAAGAAAAATTGGGCAGTGAAGATAATGTCAGTTTCAACTTTCAGTACAGAAGAAATCAAATCAACTTGGTGTGTAGGAATTGGAAATTCGTTCACCTCCTATAATTTCCAAAACGATTTCATCTCTTCAATATCCAGATTTGAAATTCAGGATCTGACGTTGAATTAAAAATCTGTTTTTCCTTCATTTTGGAAGCAGTTGCAGTACAGAAAAGAGTGTAAGATCTTGTACTCGTAGGATGAATATATGTAATTATACATCAGTTGTATGTATACATTTCCCATTTATTGGTTCTATAAATATACCTCAGGGTGATAACGTTTGAATAACCATTTACGGAAAGCAGTTTATAATTTACAGAAGATAGATACAAAGTTCTGCAAGTTATCTGTCATTTTCTGTATTTTTCCTTTCCATGAAACCTTCAATTTTTTCTTATTTTTCCCTTTCTATTTCTTTCAACCCACATTATCTGCTCTTTGGAAAAGCTATGTAATTGATTCTAATCTTAACATTGCAGAGGCCCCAAACTATCCTGCCTGCACAGTCCAAATTAGCAAAACCACCTCCACATCTGTGGAGAACAAAAATGTGAAATATCTGCGCAATTGTGACTTTGTAGCAGAAAGCCTGTTTATTCTTAGCACCATCTGGTGTGAAGCAAAGGATATGCTTTTCTGCAGCATCCTTTTGAAGTCATTGTTCTTCTAATCAAAGAGTCAATCTTGACATTTTCAAACTTGAGTTGAGATAACCGTCTAATGACATTTTACAATGATGCATGCAAAACTAATCAATATAAACAAGATATACCACCGATTTAACATATTCTGATCCTAATTGCTCAAAGCATGCAGCAGTTTGAGATTTTTTTTTTTTTTTTTTAAACTGCCAGAATTGCACATATAACAGAACAAATTATATTTTACTAGTTCCATAGAAGGTTTCCTGCCTCTAAGCAGATAACCTCCAAGCGTCCTTCTACGGTCAATTGTGCAGAACAATCATCTTAACAATTTGATAGCTCTTTGGTATGGATCGTATGGTTAGGGGAAGTCACGGATCAAGACCCTGAGGGACAGTAAGTGATTGGCCCTTATTCTCAAAAATAAAACATTTTTGGAGAAGTTGACAACTTTAAATTGGACTTGAGATAACTGCCAAATTATATTTTAAATATCATGCATGTGAATCTAATTATGATACACAAGATATGCCATCAATATTGGTATCTGATCAATATCATTGTTCAATTAAGCAGCATTTTGTGGCCAAAAATTCACCAGATTGCCAGTACAACGGGACAAGCTCTATTTTACTAGTTTCATGAAATATTTTCTTGCCTCTCTTTCAGCACTGCATCATTTTTCACGATCTCCACTGAACAAACAGACTAAGAAACAAGAGGGCTATTTTGGGGAAAGGGGGGGCAGGACCTGGCAACTAGAAAACTAAGAGGTGATTGGCACCTTTTGTCCTCCTACAGATATTGAAGCCAGGTCGCTAAAACTTAATAGCATAGTACCGCTTCAAAGGTCTAGACCTATGTTGCACTTATACGGACACAATAAGAACACGGACACGACATAGATACAAGATACGGACATTTCCATATAGGTAGAATTAAGTAGTCACCTATGCTGCGAGGATACGGACACATGTGCAACATAAGTCTAGACTCTAGGCAGTGTGCAGGATTTTGACGAGAACACCTACATATATGGGGAATGTATGTATGTATATATATATATATATATATATATATATATATATGGAATAGCTAATTATCCATGATCGCTTCCACCGGGATTCGAACACCACCCACTCGGGTCTTATGCCTCCACACTAGCCACTTGAGCTAGAGGTCATTGGCAACAACGTAAAATTTATGAGCTGTAGCATTGACCCCTCCATGCTAATATCGCTCTTAGAGTAAATTTTATGAGCTGTAGCACTGTCAATTATAAGGATATCTAATAAAACTTGAGAGATAAATCACAACGTAAGCAAAACCTTCTGGACTTCTTATAAGACCTCCCTGAATGGATGATGTATGTAGCAGATAGTTCTGCTCTTTGCCAAAGACCCACCGTAGCTAATCGCCATACTACAAAATACTCACAATTCATAAGTATGTTTTAGTATCAAGTTCCACCAAAGAAATGTTTGTGCACATCAATAAACTGGCAGTAGGAAGGCCTCGAGTTTTAAGGGGATAACAATACACTCGATACAATTTATCATTGATATTGCGACTAGAGATTTACATACATAATCTATCTCGAATTTCAATTTTAAAAGTCTTGCTTGTCCATGTAGTCCATGTTAACAAAAGCCTATTTTGTAACTCGGTCAATAGAAAGCTACATTAAGGTAATTTGTATAAAGATTAGAGACTAAAAGCTTCGTTTCAATAACTAACCTGAAAAGTTTCTAGTAAGTATGTATTATCTCATCTTGTGCCTTGATTCTTCTTTTACCTTCCTTCTAGTGACTGTTCTACTGCAACTTTTTGATTCTTCTTCACTAAAATATATCGTTTTATTTGTTGCAATACTTCTCTCCGGCTTCAACAGAAAAGTAATGCACCTTCTAAAAATATTCCAAAACATGCAACTGGACACCACTTTATTCGCCAAATAGTCTGCTGCGTAACCTTTCATCTATGTTACACGGATAAGACACAATATGGTAGGGACACGGATAAGGCACTTATTTTGGTGTATCCTAGTGTATTTGGAGTGTCCAGGGTGAGCCTGACATGACACGGCCCATATTTTTGGAGTGTCCGTGCTTCTTATTAGGCTTTCATCCTCATGTCATTTAAAAATTACAACTGTCAGACCTTTAATTTTTCTCCGATGAATTTGGAGTGTCTATCCCGTGTCCGACGCGAGTATATTTGTCGTGTCCTTGCTTCCTATATTAGGTGACTCTAGGGTTACAAAATCAATTGATAGATCAATTACTTTTTCGATCAAAAGTAAATTAATATAATTAGATCAGATGGAGAAAAGTAACTAAAAATGTTGAAGAATGTATAAAGAAATGAAGAGGGAAAGGGATTGCGCGTACGTACAGCCGAGGGAAACGTTGGATCGGCCGTGGAAAGCAACGGCGAGGACGTACTCGGAGCCGTGGAAGAAGAAGATCGCGCCGAGGAACCGGGACAGCTGAGCGGTGGCGATCGAGTCTGCCACCATCCTCGTCATCGTAATTGTATTATTACTGCTAAAATTTTAATATTGGTAGAAGAAAGAAAGAAAGAAAGAAATCATGTAAAGCCTATGATTGGAAGAAAACACTTCCGTATAAATAGGGTGTTTTTCGTATAGATAACTATTTTTATTTTTATTTTTATTTTAGAAATATTATTAATTAAAAAAATGAAATATAAAATAACTATATAAAAATCTCAATAAAATATTATTAAAATACTATTAATAAAGTATTTATTTAATATTTTAAAATAAGGCTAAATTTTAACTTAATGGGCTCATGTGTGAAAAAAGACTTTCTTGAAATGGATAGCACACCAAACATCGAAAATATGACTATTTTAGATAAATTGATCTTATTTTCATAAAAATAGCAAAATTAAAGATAGACAAGAATGTTAAGGAATTTGATACCGAAAAAATAATTTCCTTGTGTTATAACGTGGGTTACTAAAGGGTTGAATTCTCACTTTGTATTTTAGTCCCACGTTGGTTAGAGATTAGTATTACACCTTCATTGGGTTGTATAAGTAAGTCATTTGCCTCTCACTATGAGATTACACTAATAAGATATCTTCTCTCCTGTTTTTTTTTTCCTTCTTCTACGTTTATTCTAACACGTTATCAGCACGAAGCTCTAACGGGAAAAAATAAGCGAGAGCATCTCAGTGAAGCCGCCATTTACGGATTCTCCACTTCGGTAATAGGTATGGTTATTTATGTTTATTTTTTTCTGCATATGCATACCATAGGCGCATCCTGATGTTGATGTTTATACATCTCTTGGCATACCGCTAGGGCAAAAAGAATATTTTTTATCCATTCATCTCACTTCTTTTAGTTCTCTGATAGTACTCCGATGTTAATCGCATATAGATCTCTCGGAGAGAACGCTGGAGTTATTCTTTATTTATTTATTTATTTTATATATGTTAATACATTCAGATCAAAACCATCAGAGATATGATGACCATGACCATGAATTATTTGGTCTATATATATAAGACTTCTGGAACATCATTGTTCGAAGCATAACATATGTGGTATTTTTGAAAGACTTCTTGAACATAATCATTGTTCGAAGCATAACATGAACATCTAGTGTTTGGTATTTACCTATGACTTCTGGAACATCATTGTTTGAAGCATACCATGAACAAAAATTATTTGGTATAAAGAGACTTCTGAAACATCATTGTTTGAAGCATACAGCATGAACATGAATTGTTTGGTGGTTTACCAAGTTCTTATGTTAACTTGTTATTATTGATCTTATACAGCAATATGTTGAGCCTCACAAATCATGATTTCAAGCCTCTAAACTTAGAAGGCCAGAACTTTCTCAACTGGAGATTGGATGTTGAATTGCACCTTCAAACCAAAATCTTAGGTGACGCAATTGTGGCTGATAAGCCAATATCTGCACAAGATAAAGCGAAGGCTTTAATTTTTCTAAGACATCATATTCATGATGATCTCAAGGCTGAGTACTTAACAGTTAAGGACCCCTTGGTGCTATGGAATTCTCTAGCTGAGAGATATGATCACCAAAAAATGATCATACTACCAGGTGCGCTCCATGAATGGCTCAATCTAAGTTTTCAAGATTATAAGATAGTTGCATCCTATAATTCATCTATTGTAAACCCTCTGATTTTTTCAAAATTTTTAAATTTGGATTTTACACAATTTTTCTGAAATTTTCTAGAAATTTTCTGTAATTTAAAACAGAGTTTTAATTATTAAATGATTTTTAATTGATAATAAATAATATTAAAATATTATAAAAATAATATTTTTAGGTGTAAAATGAAAAACTGGACTTAGGGCAATTTTTTCTGAAATTTATTGGGCCCCGGACCTATTTTAAAACACCTAAAAATTATTTATTTATTTATTTATTATTTGGTTATTATTATTATTATTATTATTATTATTATAATTCCAGAGCCCGGCCCATGTCACGCCCCGGTCCCGCAGGGCCGTTCGTCCTCGCTTTGGTCCCTACGGAACCGATCGTCCTCGCACGGGCGTGATGCCGTGCAAGCCTAAAGTGCGCTTGCACAAGGCCAAAGCTTTGAAACAAGGGCAAGTAAGCTATTCAATATCTGAAGCAGCGGCACATAACATTGCAGAAAAGTGAAGAACACAATGGCATATGAAAATAGGCTCTTTTATTGATATTCACAATGTTACAAGCGGCACATGGCCGAGGTTACAATTCGCTCAAGCACTCTTCTCTCGATTACAATGATACCGTTCCATACATTATGTCCCTTTATACAAAAGCAGCTCAAAGCAGGCACAACTCGATGCGGCTCCAGGCATCGACTCCAGATTTCCGGCTCCTTGGGATGAGGCACGGCTATCGCTTCCTCAGACGGACGAGCACCTGAGAACAAGCAAACTGTTGGTGGGTCAGCACTTTATACAAGTACTGGTGAGATAAAGCAACTGAACAGAAGCTACACCCCCTGAAACCCACACTAAGTAATCATGTGGCAAAATATTGCATTACTAGTAATCTTGCTAGTTTTACTTAGGTTCTTTACATGCAGTCCTAGCAGAGTCATATTACATTGTTTGGAAACATTCTTTGAAACCATAATCAAACAACCAATCAATCGAGGCAACCAATTCAAGCACGAGGAATCCTGTTCGGGTGTGCGCAGCGTGTTCGGTGAACTATATGCACGGATTCTAGGGACAGGCAGCGTTTAGGGACTATCATTCAAGCACACAAGTTAACTATCAATCAGAGGTCGGTCCCCGAGTAACTCAGGATCGGTAGCGGTAATCCAGCTAACCAATGACTCCTTTATCTGATGCTATTAGCAGCTGTGACTCATGGTTGCACATTACTGCCGAAGCAGCCGTAGCCAAGGTTCAGCTCTGCACTAATAGCCATTGTCCGACCGAATGCAATGCATGAAACGCTAACAGGTGGTCTCTACGATGCAGACAAAATGAATAAGCAGGCTTATGTATAAACTGATATTTCTTACCCATGGCCGAACGGTTATCCCTGCAGCAGACATACAAGTTAGCAACAATTGCATAAACATATATGTTTTACCGTTCTTTAGTTCCCTGTCCGTCTCTGCATCAAACAGTTAGGTATGCAAGAAGGCTAGCCTAGCATGCTCCCTAACGACCTGAATGCAGCTTATCTCCATACACTTCTCTAATGCAGACTCGACTCTTCTCAACAGAAGCACCGCCTCCCTCTAATAGCCACGCCCCCCAAGATCCCGAAGGACCGATCCTCAGGGCGCACTATTAGTCTCACCCCATCGCATCACCATCCTCCCTTCCAATATCCATGCCCCGAGCTCAGGGCGCGTTATCGGTCTCCCACATATCGTTTGTCCCCCATCCACCGCAAGCACCCACATGTCTCGTCTCTATCACAATAGCACACAACATGACAAGCACATTTAAACCATCGTATCACATTCCTAATAGCCGCACCCCCAAGATCCCGTAGGACCGGACCTCAGGTGGGCTACTAGTCTAGCACACACATGACAAGCATTTACTCTCACATCGAAACAAGCATTCAAGACAAGCCATATAAACACGATGACAAGCAAACATATAAACGATCTTTTAGTTGAGACTAGCATGGCACGGGTCTATTATCACATCAAGTAAAACATGCAGTTCTATCTTCTTAGCATAG
Source organism: Iris macrosiphon (assembly GCA_036927795.1). NCBI lineage: Eukaryota > Viridiplantae > Streptophyta > Magnoliopsida > Asparagales > Iridaceae > Iris > Iris macrosiphon. The sequence goes on along the minus strand of JAYESA010000019.1, from coordinate 23,072,206 downwards.
CAAGGGTTCTATTTCATTTCGGACAAGCATACATATTCTCTTAGCTAGGCAGCATATTCGTTTCAGTGATAAGCTATGTGAGTTCTCTTGTTAGCATGCTGAGTCGGTTCTATTATTTTCTTATGAAAACATTTCTTCTTAAGCAAATAAGCATTTAAAACTCAGATTCATTATTAAGTCGTGCAAGAATCAGAGAATGCAGTTCTGCCCACTCACCTTGATTAATCGGTCGGGAACTCTCCGAGAAGACTTCCGTTGGAGCAAGCAAGGCCATCTCACTTGTACATAGCGTCGACGCGAAGCGGGACGCTACATACTTACCCACCAATAAAGAGTTTCGTCCTCGAAACTCAAGGAGAAACTCACGAAATCACAAAGCAGCGATAGTCCTCATCCCTCACCATCACAAATCAAAACTCTAGCAATCCTGAAATCTACAAATCACATCTCAAGCAATGAAAACAAATCCAGAAAACTTTTGTCGGCAACTTTGAGAATATTTATGGACTCATTGTATGGAACGTTCATTGCATCTCACATCAGGCACATCTCAGAGTTGGAAGCAACGGAATGGGCAAAGAATCGAGTCGCTCTGATACCATTCTGTCACGCCCCGGTCCCGCAGGGCCGTTCGTCCTCGCTTTGGTCCCTACGGAACCGATCGTCCTCGCACGGGCGTGATGCCGTGCAAGCCTAAAGTGCGCTTGCACAAGGCCAAAGCTTTGAAACAAGGGCAAGTAAGCTATTCAATATCTGAAGCAGCGGCACATAACATTGCAGAAAAGTGAAGAACACAATGGCATATGAAAATAGGCTCTTTTATTGATATTCACAATGTTACAAGCGGCACATGGCCGAGGTTACAATTCGCTCAAGCAATCTTCTCTCGATTACAATGATACCGTTCCATACATTATGTCCCTTTATACAAAAGCAGCTCAAAGCAGGCACAACTCGATGCGGCTCCAGGCATCGACTCCAGATTTTCGGCTCCTTGGGATGAGGCACGGCTATCGCTTCCTCAGACGGACGAGCACCTGAGAACAAGCAAACTGTTGGTGGGTCAGCACTTTATACAAGTACTGGTGAGATAAAGCAACTGAACAGAAGCTACACCCCCTGAAACCCACACTAAGTAATCATGTGGCAAAACATTGCATTACTAGTAATCTTGCTAGTTTTACTTAGGTTCTTTACATGCAGTCCTAGCAGAGTCATATTACATTGTTTGGAAACATTCTTTGAAACCATAATCAAACAACCAATCAATCGAGGCAACCAATTCAAGCACGAGGAATCCTGTTCGGGTGTGCGCAGCGTGTTCGGTGAACTATATGCACGGATTCTAGGGACAGGCAGCGTTTAGGGACTATCATTCAAGCACACAAGTTAACTATCAATCAGAGGTCGGTCCCCGAGTAACTCAGGATCGGTAGCGGTAATCCAGCTAACCAATGACTCCTTTATCTGATGCTATTAGCAGCTGTGACTCATGGTTGCACATTACTGCCGAAGCAGCCGTAGCCAAGGTTCAGCTCTGCACTAATAGCCATTGTCCGACCGAATGCAATGCATGAAACGCTAACAGGTGGTCTCTACGATGCAGACAAAATGAATAAGCAGGCTTATGTATAAACTGATATTTCTTACCCATGGCCGAACGGTTATCCCTGCAGCAGACATACAAGTTAGCAACAATTGCATAAACATATATGTTTTACCATTCTTTAGTTCCATGTCCGTCTCTGCATCAAACAGTTAGGTATGCAAGAAGGCTAGCCTAGCATGCTCCCTAATGACCTGAATGCAGCTTATCTCCATACACTTCTCTAATGCAGACTCGACTCTTCTCAACAGAAGCACCGCCTCCTTCTAATAGCCACGCCCCCCAAGATCCCGAAGGACCGATCCTCAGGGCACACTATTAGTCTCACCCCATCGCATCACCATCCTCCCTTCCAATATCCACGCCCCGAGCTCAGGGCGCGTTATCGGTCTCCCACATATCGTTTGTCCCCCATCCACCGCAAGCACCCACATGTCTCTTGTCTCTATCACAATAGCACACAACATGACAAGCACATTTAAACCATCGTATCACATTCCTAATAGCCGCACCCCCAAGATCCCGTAGGACCGGACCTCAGGTGGGCTACTAGTCTAGCACACACATGACAAGCATTTACTCTCACATCGAAACAAGCATTCAAGACAAGCCATATAAACACGATGACAAGCAAACATATAAACGATCTTTTAGTTGAGACTAGCATGGCACGGGTCTATTATCACATCAAGTAAAACATGCAGTTCTATCTTCTTAGCATAGCAAGGGTTCTATTTCATTTCGGACAAGCATACATATTATCTTAGCTAGGCAGCATATTCGTTTCAGTGATAAGCTATGTGAGTTCTCTTGTTAGCATGCTGAGTCAGTTCTATCATTTTCTTATGAAAACATTTCTTCTTAAGCAAATAAGCATTTAAAACTCAGATTCATTATTAAGTCGTGCAAGAATCAGAGAATGCAGTTCTGCCCACTCACCTTGATTAATCGGTCGGAAACTCTCCGAGAAGACTTCCGTTGGAGCAAGCAAGGCCATCTCACTTGTACATAGCGTCGACGCGAAGCGGGACGCTACAGCCCATTGGGCCCAAACCCGGCCCAGCCCCCGGCCTAGCGGGTCGGGCGGGTCGGCCAGACCCGCACCCGACCCGACCCGGCTTCCCCTCACCCGTCTTCCGGCGGAGCCGCCGCCTCCGGCCCGCTCCGCCCGGCCACCTCGCCATGCCTCCGCCTTCTCCGCCACCCCTCCGTCCCGCTCGGGCCTCCCCTTCCCCTTATAAACCCTACCTCCCCCGGCCATCTCTCCTCTCGACCGCCTTAGCCGAGCTCCGCCACCAGCCCATCTTCTCCGGCGGCCCTCCGGAGACGCCGTCGCCCGCAGCGCCGCTGCCACCCTGCCCAGCCCAGCCCCTCTCTCCTCTTCTCCACCGCAGGCCCTCCCAGCCGCCGTCCCCGAGCGTCCCCGAGCGTCCCCGCGTCCCCCAAGCCACCGCAGCTCCGGCGTGGCCGCTCTCCGCCGCAGCTCCGCCTCCCCGAAAGCCGCACAGCCCCGGCCGAGCTTTCCTCCGCTGCCCCAGCCCTCTCCGACGGTCCTCCGGCCGCAGGAAACCCAAACCCTAGCTCGTGTCAGCCGGACACGGCTTGGACACAGGACACGTGTCCTGTGTCGTGTCGGACACGGTTTTATCCTCGGTTTTCCAGCCCAGTTCAGGTACTCATATCTTCTTGCTCGTAGCTCTGTTTTCGATTCCGTAAATTGCGTTGCGAAGCCTGTATGACCCTCTGGGTTGTCCGGACAAACCGCTCGGGGCATCGCGTCCTGTGGTGATCGCACACCGCGATCCAAAAACAGGAAAAACAATGACCCGATTCACCCCGGAACTGGGTACGCCCCGCCAAATGGGACAACTTGGTCGCGCGAGGTCTTCACAGATACGTGCGCGCCGTCGATACGGACGTGCGAAATTTCGCAGAAGTCGATTCGGGTGTACGTGTGTAATACCATGTTCCGCTCAAGCGGACTGCCGTCTCAAACGGCAATCGTGCAGTTGTCCCGACCTGCTTTGCCTCGATCAAGAAGCAAAAGATATCCAGACTTGTCCCTACAGGAATTCAGCTTGGACTTTCAGAGGCTCGCTCAGACGTATTACTCTACCGAGGCGAATCATCGCTAAGGTGGGTGGCTACGGTGAACTTGTCTTTGCTTAGCCAGCACACATAAAAACATGGAATCATATATGCTAGTCGCTAGGTGAATCACCCCCTGCATGCTAATAAATCCAACGCACCTAGCTAAGGGAATAATCCCAACTCATATTGCTTGCTAGAACATGGAAATAAAATACTGCTTATATTCAGACCCTCGCATGCTAAGTCCCTTAACGATTTCATCTCTCGGACTACCTTCGGGCCCGAGCAACGTGCCTGTTTATGTTCCTAGAAACGCATGCTTGTCTGCTTGATAGTTACCGTGTTTTCATCCAAACCCCGGAAGACTACTACGTAGTCGTTCCGTGCCTGAACGAACCTGCAAGTATCCGGGACCGTTAGGTCATCAACGCAGCCCCGAACCAGGGGAATGCATCAAGACAAGTTATTATACAGAACCAAGATTCAAGTATCCCGTATACTCGTGTACTCGTGTTCCCGTGTACTCGTGTTATCGTGTTCTCGTGTTCTAGTGCACGCGTGTTCTCGTGTATCTCGTGAAATCGTGTTGCCTGAGATTGGTTAAATCGTGTTGCCTGAGATTGGTTAACCCTGAAGTGCATGTCGCGGACAACTCGGAAACGAGGTATAGTTCCACGGACGGACACCGGGGCACTGGGGCCGATCCGATCCGGATGGAACTCTTGTGTGGTCCCTCGTGTTCGGGCGAGTGGTTTGTAGCACCTCGTGTACTTACGTTGCATTCCACTTTCCTGGGACCACATCACGTGTGTAGTCCATCGTGTGCGGACAAGATGGTTTGTAGCGCATCGTGTACTTTGTTGCATTCCATCTTGGCCTTGGACTACTTCATGTACAATCTATCGTGTACGGGCGAGATGGTTCGTAGCGCATCGTGTGCTCTCGTTGCGTTCCACTCTCGTCTGGGATTAGTCCTTTATGGCTTTGCCAGTGACTCATGTTCATATAGATAAGTCATCCTCGCTTAGCGGCTATCCGCGTGCGAGTTACTGCATCGCATCAAGTACAACTGAGCACACCAAATACTGTCCCGTTCAATAACTCTCGTGTTGCATGTTGCATATGCTATGCTCCAGAATGCTTATACTTGCCCGTGCTTGAATTAATCATGTTTGCCTTGGACAGGGAAGGAGAAATGGTAAGTTGGTAAGTATCGCCGTGTTTCCTCAAACATCGCACGGCGTACTGCCCGACACGTTAAGCTATTCAATGTTTGCATGAAACTGATCCTAAGGCAACTAGAAAGACAACTTAATAGTTGTGCACGGAACCTGTATTACGTGTTTGGATTTGTCGAACGGGCGAGTAGCTTCCCCACCAGTGCATTCAATGTACTGATAATCCACCAGTTTGATATGCAGGGTGCGGGAGAACCTCGTGCGGTGCGGACGCCTCCTTCGTGCGTGCTAAGGCCAGGAGTTCCCTCCGAAGCCTTGCAACGGTGCGTCCGGGACTGAAGCACATATACAAGACATAAGTTGTGAACATCGCCTGACCATCGCCTGTACAATCATTCCACAGTTGTAGCCTCTTGGCACGCTTTTACTGTTTCAGAGAGAGGCTTGAGCGACTTGTAATCTCGGCTATACGCCGCCTGTAATACATGTTTCATATCAATAAAGAGATTATTTTACTTGTTTCGATGCTTCCGCTATATTTGTCGACTCAGTGAACCTGTTACCGATCGCCTATGCGTTCATGACTCCGCTGCACTCGGACAATCTGTGCGACTCTGTGGCTTAGAACTCTTGCCGCCAGCCAATGAACCATGGCCTTGCACGGGCGTGGATCACGCTCGTGCGACATCACGCCCGGATAGGTTAAGCGATCGTTCCGCGGGAGTGCTAGCGAGGGTGATTCCCGCCTAGCGGGAAACGGCCGATTGCCTGCGGGAGATTGGGGCGTGACAGCGTGCACACCGGGATCAACGCGTATCCGCGGACATCGCCCCGTATCTGACTTTTCTGAATTGTGCCCTAACTTTGTGTACACATATCGGATCGAAACAAAACTTGTGCCATCAGACTCATAGCGATACGCTGGTCCTGTGACCCAAGTTTGGTTCGATTCTGAGAACGTTGACGAAATTGCGTGTCGTGGGCCCCACAGGCCCCGCTCGACGGGCGATTTTGTGATCGGCTCATCGAAATTCAATTCTGGAAGTTCCGTTGGGTTCGTATCATCGTTCCTGACCTGTTGACACTAAGTTTGATGAATTTGGAGACCTTTAACCCTGACACATTTTTCGGTGCAAAGCGGGCCCACATGTGGATCCCGTTTTGACCCGAAACTGTCGTTTCTGCCCTTGTCTCCAAATTGGACTCAAGGACAGGCGTTTCTAGCTGATTGATATTTTTTGGATCTGATGGTGATGTTTATTTCAGCAACCGGAGTACCGTCTGCAATTTCAACTGAAGTCAGAGCCGCAATTGGAACCGGAACCACAGGCAAGTGTACCTTGCCAAATCCTGCAGTTTGCTACTTATTTTCTTGACTTAGTTATACATCAGTGGGCAAGTATACCTTGCCAACTTTACAGTTCTTGTTGTATATTTTCTTGCTTTATTTATATTGCTGTGCATGCTTAACCCAGGACCGAGTGGCTTTACTTAGCGTCCGATTACCAGTCGGGTGCCAACCCCGTGCGCGGAGTTGTGTAACGTCACATAGACATGGATACCGAGACCCAATATTTCTCGTACTTGTCTTATCAAGTACATCATAACCCAGGACACCTGACACTATTCATGAGACAGAGTCTTCCTGAGATATTCATGGTGATTTTGTATAGGATACAGGACTTGACAGAGATATTTTATAGACAGTATGACTTGTTGCATTAGCTATGATCCCGCTGACATGGACATGAGACGTTATGGTCATGATATGCGTGATTACATTGGGTGGAGAGAGTCACACAGGCTACTGGTTAATTTTATATTATGCCGGCGTCTTAGTCTCCCATCGTGAGCTAGACAACTACATGATATCACTGCTACCGGCTCCCCGACACAGAGCTTGTAGTAGTTTCAGCCTGAGTTCTTGTACTGCTCTCATACTGCATATCACTTAGCTGGTTACATAGTTTACCCTATTGCTTATTTATTGATGCACTGCATTTATTTTGGCTTGTGTTATCTGTACCTTGTTATGTCCCCTGAGGACCTGGAATGGATGATGTCCCCAGGTATAGCCGAGGAGATCCATCCAGAGATACACCGTACATGAGCACTTCCAAGAGCTGTACCAGGACCTGAGGACGAGTTCACACCAGAGAACTTCTCCTGAGCAGTGGCCGTATGTAGTCAGTTATTTCTATTTCCAGTTGATTATTTCCTGTCTATTTGCATTTGTTGTACCAGACATATTCTCGAATTGTTTTCCGAGATACTTATTAAAGATTTGCTTATTTATTCTATTGCATTATTTATGGCATTTACTCTGTGATTATCTGTTGTGGATGAGATTAGAATAACCTGTGACTTGTAATAATTGTTCTAATTCCTGTTAGACTACAGCTTAAGCATGCCCTGATGGATCCATTAAATTGGGTTGTCCATCGGTGCGTGCTGCTGGCCATTGTCGCGCATCCAGTCCCTCGGTATTTTGGGACTGGGGCGTGACATGGTTTTTGTGGTGGCCCATGCAGGTCTACGACTAAATTGTTCGGTTTCAACTCAGGGACCGAACAGGCCTACAGTAAAGATAGGATAAGTTTAGGATCTCATCCACTTGCTTGAAACGTTCTTGATATCCATATCGACTTCGAATTAATTCCTTGACTTGCATCCTGCCTTGATTCCTGTGCACCTCTTATTGGTTATTTTGGTTGCAGGGTTATGGATTCACGAGCAAACGATGAGACTCCCATAACATTACCACGAGATGATGTGGTAACCAATGAAGATGAAGTAACACTAGTGGATGGAGGACAATCAGCTCAACAACATGCCTCGAGAGTCCAGCGTGATGACATTCCACCAACGACGCCATTTACTCCACCAATGCCCGTAATTCCACCAGGGCAGGCCTTGGACGGACAGCAGATGTTTCAAATGATCTATTCAATAATGCAAACTCAACAAGAGGCTTTGAGTCGCAGCCTAGTAACTGCACTGGAGCAGGCCAACCTACCAGCTCGACGGCCAACGATGGGCTCTATCACCGATTTTCGGCAGCTGAAGCCCCGTACATTCTCAGGCAAGGAAGAGCCCACTGAAGTTCATGAGTGGCTCACCAACACTCAACATCAACTAGAAGCAGCTGAACTCCCAAAGGAACGTTGGATGACTGCCGTCAGAATACAGCTGACGGACAATGCACATCACTGGTGGCTATCCGAGGAGACCCGGCTCGGACTAGACCGAGACACTTGGGAAGAGTTCTCTAGACTCTTTCAGGAGATGTACATTCCAGCTATCGCTCGATCAGAACTTCGGGACAAGTTTAATCACCTCACTCAGGATACTAAGACGGTGGAAGAATACAACGCAGAATTTATTCGTCTGAGCCGCTTTGCCCCCACCTTGATCCCGACAGAAGAAGAGAAGGCTGAAAAATTCTTCGACGGACTAAACATTGAGCTACAAAAACTAATTGGATCCGTTGCACCTACTTCGTACTCGGACGTCCTTGCTGCAGCACGACGCATGGAGCGCGTCATCAGGAGAGAGACCAGTCTGAAGCAGCCAACCACATCAGCACCAGCCGGAGCATCACAAGATAAAGTTACAAAAAGACCTCACGTACACCAGCCACCTGAAGCATCTCCACAGACAATACCTGCTTTTCATATTGTCGCAAGCGAGGCCATACTGAAGACGAGTGCAGACGAAAGAAGAGATTATGCATAGTTTGCGGATCCAGTCAGCATTTATTAAAGGAATGCCCTGAGCGTCGAGACAGAGCACCAAAGTGTAAACAACAAGCGTTACCAATACTGAGGCCAGTCTATCCAGCATTGGGAGCACCGCAAACGGAAGTTCAAGAAGTTCTACCACCAGCTCCAGGAGGATATCAGCCGAGGCCACCCTTGATACCCCAGGAACTACACTTCCAGCAGGCTCAGCAGCGGAAGAATCGACTGCAAGGACACGGACAAGCTCCAGCGAAGACAGTGGAGAACGCGCAGACTCGTGGAATAGCTAATGCGCGTAAGTGATTTGTAGTTATCCGTTTCTAGTCTTGTTTTAGCTCGTGCCTATTGGTTCGTGACCTCAGCCCCAACCTAGTAATTTGTAACTTGTTAATAAATAACCTAGTTTTCTAAAAAAAAAGTTGTAGTTTTCTTGCTTTAACTAGATTTTCTCTGGAAAGTGCATAACTTTCATTTTAGGGAAACGGTATTTCCCTAAGTGTCTTGTGATGTGTTTCGAACGATACTTGCAACCGTGTTATCTCTGCTGACCGGTTATTCTTTGATTGCGAGGACGCAATCCTCTTAAAGGGGGTAGATTGTAAACCCCCTGATTTTTTCAAAATTTTTAAATTTGGATTTTACACAATTTTTCTAGAATTTCCTGGGAATTTTCTGTAATTTAAAACAGGGTTTTAATTATTAAATAATTTTTAATTGATAATAAACAATATTAAAATATTATGAAAATAATATTTTTAGGTGTAAAATAAAAAACTGGACTTAGGGCAATTTTTTCTGGAATTTATTGGGCCCCGGACCTATTTTAAAACACCTAAAAACTATTTATTTAATTATTTATTTATTTATTTATTTATTATTTGGTTATTATTATTATTATTATTATTATTATTATTATTATAATTCCAGAGCCCGGCCCATTGGGCCCAAACCCGGCCCAGCCCCCGGCCTAGCGGGTCGGGCGGGTCGGCCAGACCCGCACCCGACCCGACCCGGCTTCCCCTCACCCGTCTTCCCCAGTCTCCCCGTGCCCGCGTCTTCCGGCGGAGCCGCCGCCTCCGGCCCGCTCCGCCCGGCCACCTCGCCACGCCTCCGCCTTCTCCGCCACCCCTCCGCCCCGCTCGGGCCTCCCCTTCCCCTTATAAACCCTACCTCCCCCGGCCATCTCTCCTCTCCACCGCCTTAGCCGAGCTCCGCCACCAGCCCATCTCTCCTCTCCACCGCCGCTGCCACCCAGCCCAGCCCAGCCCCTCTCTCCTTTCCTCCATCGCAGACCCTCCCAACCGCCGTCCCCGAGCGTCCCCGCGTCCCCCAAGCCACCGCAGCTCCGGCGTGGCCGCTCTCCGCCGCAGCTCCGCCTCCCCGAGAGCCGCCCAGCCCCGGCCGAGCTTTCCCCCGCTGCCCCCAGCCCTCTCCGGCGGTCCTCCGGCCGCCGGAAACCCAAACCCTAGCTCGTGTCAGCCGGACACGGCTTGGACACAGGACACGTGTCCTGTATCGTGTCGGACACGGTTTTATCCTAGGTTTTTTAGCCCAGTTCAGGTACTCATATCTTCTTGCTCGTAGCTCTGTTTTTGATTCCGTAAATTATGTTGTGAAGCCTGTATGACCCTCTGGGTTGTCCGGACAAACCGCTGGGGGCATCGCGTCCTGTGGTGATCGCACACCGCGATCCAAAAATAGGAAAAACAACGACCCGATTTACCCCGGAACTGGGTACGCCCCGCCAAACGGGACGACTTGGTCGTGCGCGGTCTTCACAGATACGTGCGCGCCGTCGATACGGACGTGCAGGATTTCGCAGAAGTCGATTCGGGTGTGCGTGCACACCGGGATCAACGCGTATCCGCGGACATCGCCCCGTATCTGACTTTACTGAATTGTGCCCTAACTTTGTGTACACACGTCGGATCGAAACGAAACTTATGCCATCGGACTCGTAGCGATACCTTGGTCCTGTGACCCAAGTTTGGTTCGATTCTGAGAACGTTGACAAAATTGCGTATCGTGGGCCCCACAGGTCCCGCTCGACGGGCGATTTTGTGATCGGCTCATCGGAATCCAATTATGGAAGTTCCGTTGGGTTTGTATCATCGTTCCTGACCTGTTAACACTAAGTTTGATGAATTTGGAGACCTTTGACCATGACACATTTTTCGGTGCAAAGCGGGCCCACATGTGGACCCCGTTTTGACCCGAAACTGCCGTTTCTGCCCTTGTCTCCAAATTGGACTCAAGGACAGGCGTTTTTAGCTGATTGATATTTTCTGGATCTGATGGTGATATTTATTTCAGCAACCGGAGTACCGCCTGCAATTCCAACTGAAGTCAGAGCCGCAATTGGAACCGGAACCACAAGCAAGTGTACCTTGCCAAATCCTGCAGTTTGCTACTTATTTCCTTGACTTAGTTATACATCAGTGGGCAAGTATACCTTGCCAACTTTATAGTTCTTGTTGTATATTTTCTTGCTTTATTTATATTGATGTGCATGCTTAACCCAGGACCGAGTGGCTTTACTTAGCGTCCGATTACCAGTCGGGTGCCAACCCCGTGCGCGGAGTTGTGTAATGTCACATAGACATGGATACCGAGACCCGATATTTCTCGTACTTGTCTTATCAAGTACATCATAACCCAGGACACCTGACACTATTCATGAGACAGAGTCTTCCTGAGATATTCATGGTGATTCTGTATAGGATACAGGACTTGACAGAGATATTTTATAGACAGTATGACTTGTTGCATTAGCTATGATCCCGCTGACATGGACATGAGACGTTATGGTCATGATATACGTGATTACATTGGGTGGGGAGAGTCACACAGGCTACAGGTTGATTTTATATTATGCCGGCGTCTTAGTCTCCCATCGTGAGCTAGACAACTACATGATATCACTGCTACCGGCTCCCCGACACAGAGCTTGTAGTAGTTTTAGCCTGAGTTCTTGTACTACTCTCATACTGCATATTACTTAGCTGGTTACATAGTTTACCCTATTGCTTATTTATTGCTGCACTGCATTTATTTTGGCTTGTGTTATCTGTACCTTGTTATGTCCCCTGAGGACCTGGAATGGATGATGTCCCCAGGTATAGCCGAGGAGATCCATCCAGAGATACACCGTACAGGAGCACTTCCAGGAGCTGTACCAGAACCTGAGGACGAGTTCGCACCAGAGAACTTCTCCTGAGCAGTGGCCGTATGTAGTCAGTTATTTCTATTTCCAGTTGACTATTTCCTGTCTATTTGTATTTGTTGTACCAGACATATTCTCGGATTGTTTCCCGAGATACTTATTAAAGATTTGCTTATTTATTCTATTGCATTATTTATGGCATTTACTCTGTGATTATCTGTTGTGGATGAGATTAGAATAACCTGTGACTTGTAACAATTGTTCTAATTCCTGTTAGACTACAGCTTAAGCATGCCCTGATGGATCCATTAAATTGGGTTGTCCATCGGTGCGTGCTGCTGGCCATTGCAGCGCATCCAGTCCCTCGGTATTTTGGGACTGGAGCGTGACATCTATGTTCAGGATTACTTCATAATTGAAGTTATGTGATGAAGAAGTGACAGAGCATTCCATGCTAGAGAAAATATTTACCATATTTCATGCGACTAATATGACCCTACAACAGACGTATAGGGAGAGAAAATTTAAGAAGTATTCCGAACTCATTGTTGTCTTACTCATGGCCGAGAAAAATAATGTGTTATTAATCAAAAACCATACTAGTAAACCAACTGGGTCTGCACCAATTTCAGCTGAAGTGAATGCAACTAGTGCTCGAAAAAATATGACCAATACTAGGGGTTGAGGAAATCACAGAGGTAGAGGGAATGGATGCCGTAGAAGCCAAAAAAATGGCTACAATCTAGGTCCAAGGAACGATACACAGTTCAAAAATAAGGGATTTAGTCCTCAAAGAAACAATGCCCAAATTCCTAATCCAGCTGCTCCAACTGATATTTACAAACGTTGTGGAAGAGTTGGTCATTGGATGTGAAACTGTCGTACCTCACAAAAGAAAGTGGACGAGTATGAAGCCTCAAAGGGTGTGGAGACTAATCTCATGGAGGGTACAACACACATGTATTTTAATGATTTCTTCCAAGATAAGGATGGAAACACAATTTCGGAAGACCAGTTCAACGCCATGATAGGCGAAGTCAATGAATAGTTATTGTATGCTTATCTAAGTTTATTTACTTTTCACTTTGAATAAATTGGTCATTATATGATTAATAGTCTAGGTAGTTTGCTTTCTTTGAAGCAGTTCCATTTAGATTTAGATCAAGTTGTAATAATTGGCAATATGCCAAGTTTAACCATTTAGTAGCATATTAATATATTATTAATTTTTATTTTTGAAAGGTATGGACAATGATGATGGCATATGCTTGATAGATAGTGCAACAACTCACACTATATTGAAAACTAGAAAGTTTTCATAATATATGCCTCAAACACTGCCAAGGTGACCACCATTGATAGACCCGTACAGATTATAAAAGGTTATGGTAAGGCCGATGTTGTGTTGCCAAATGGAACACACTTACTCATTCGAAATACATTATTCTCTAGTAGATATAATAAAAATCTACTCAGCTTTAGAGATATTCGAATGAATGGGTTTCATGTTGAAACCATGAACGATGATAGCAAAGAGTATCTTTGTATCACCTCTAATGTTGGAAGCAATAAGCTCACATTAGAAAAGTGCAAGTTAATCTCCTCGGGGCTATATCAAATTACTCTGAAGGTAGTAGAATTCCACCCATCACTAGCAAAAAGCTAAATGATCCAAGGAATCTAATCCTTTGGCATGACAGATTGGGTCATCCAGGATCGAGTATATTGAGAAAGGTCATCAACAATACCAATGGGCATAATTTATCATACCAAAATTTTTTCTTTCCTACTGAATATTTGTGTGTAGCTTGTTCACAGGGTAAACTCATTACAAGACCTTCACTTCTCAAAATAGCTTCTGAATCACCATCATTCCATCAGAGAATACAAGGTGATATTTGCGGACCAATTGATCCTACTAGCGGACCTTTCAGGTATTTTATGGTTCTAATAGATGCTTCTAGTCGATGGTCAAATGTTTCCTTACTCTCATCTAGAAATGTTGCCTTCTCCAAGCTACTTTCTCAGTTGATTAAGATTAAGACTCATTTTTCTGACTAACATGTTAGAACGATTCGACTTGATAATGCAGTTGAGTTCACTTTCCGTACTTTTGATGATTATTGTGCTTCCGTAGGAATAGAAGTTGAACATTTTGTCCCTCATGTTCATACCCAAAACGGTTTAACAGTCCTTGATTAAGCGTTTTTAGCACATAGCAAGGCATTTACTAATGCAATCAAACTTACCCATTTCAGCTTGGGGACATGCCATATTACATGTTGCTAAATTGATCATTGTTAGGCCAATTGCATATCATGAATGTTTACCATCATAACGTGTGATAGGCCATCAACCTAACATCTCTCATTTGCGTAAATTTGGTTGTGTTATTTATGTTCCTATTCTCCCTCATTGGCGCTCTAAAATGGGACCTCAGCGCCGTTTAGAAATTTATATTGGTTTTGATTTGCCCTCAATTATTAGATATTTGAAACCTTTAACTGCTGATATTTTTACTGCTAGATTTGCAGACTGCCATTTTGATGAGACTAAATTTTTGCCGTTAGGGGGAGATAAAGAAAAGAATGTTCTTATATAACCATTCGCCACAAATAAACGGCATGAATTACCGTGGGATAATCCCACTCTGTCTCATCTAGATTCTCGTACTAATCAATATAAAACTGAGGTACGAAGGCATCTACAAGGGATTGCAAATCAAATGCCAGATGCATTTACTGATGAAGCTAAAGTGATTAAATCACATGTGTCCGCTGCAAATGCGCCAGCTCGAATTGATATCCCCATAGGGAAAAATAGCAGAGTGGCTAATGAATTTATTGCACGCTAGAAGCGTGGTAGACCTATAGGTTCGAAGGACTTAGTCCCTAGAAAAAAAAAATTCCAAGTAACGCTCTTAAAGAGGTTACACATAACGCTCAATAAGAGGTTATGAATGACAGATCCACTCTCTCTGAAAACGCAGAAGAGGTTATTGTCTTAAAAAAGATACAAGCCCAAGAGGAGGCTCAGGTACCTGAAAGCAAATAGATCTCTATGTTTTATACATATACAAGAGAGGTATGTGATCGCAAAGATATAGCAATAGATGAGATATTCTCATTCTTAGTAGCTACTGAAATATCTAAGGGCATTGATGACACTGAACCACGTAGCATCGATGAATGTCGACAAAGAAAAGATTGGCCAAAATAGAAGGATGTTATTCAAGCAGAATTGGATTCCCTTAATAAACGTAGAGTGTTCGGACCTATAGTACAAACACCAAAAGATGTCAGACCGGTAGGTTACAAGTGGGTGTTTGTAAGAAAGCGAAATAAAAAGAATGAAATCGCTCGATTTAAGGCACGATTAGTGGCACAAGGATTTTCTTAGAGACCCGGGATTGATTACGAAGAGACGTATTCTCCCATAATGGATGCAACAACGTTCCGTTATTTGAAAGACTTACAGTTGAGAAAAAGTTGAACATGAGACTTATGGACGTGTAACAGCCTATCTATATGGTAATTTAGATAGCGATATCTATATGAAAATCCCAGATAGATTTAACCTACCCAGCTCAAAAGCTAATAACATGCATTTCATAAAGCTAAGACGTTCATTATACAGTTTGAAATAATCTGGAAGGATGTGGTACAACCGTCTTAGTGAATATATGAAAAGGGAGGGATATGAGAATAATCCTATATGCACATGTATCTTCATAAAGAAATCTAAGGATGGTTTATCTATAGTTGCAGTATATGTCGATAACATAAACTTGATTGGGATAAGACATGAAATTAATGAGACTGTAAACTATCTGAAAAATGAGTTCGAGATGAAAGATCTCGGAGACACGAAATATTGTCTCGGATTACAAATTGAGCATTGCACTAATAGAATTTTAATGCATCAATCCAAATACACAAAAAAATATTAAAACAGTTCAATATGGATAAAGCTCGTCCCCTTAGCACTCCAATGGTTGTTCGATCTTTAGATATCAATAAAGATTCATATCTAAAGATCCGTACCTTAGTGTCATTTGGGCATTAATGTATCTATCACAATTTACAAGGCCAGACATATCATTCTCTGTCAATCTGTTGGCTAGATATAGCTCGGCGCCAACTCGAAGACATTGAAATGGCATTAAACATGTGATGAGATATCTTCGTGGAACTACCGACATGGTATTATTTTATACTTGTGGTTTATTTGATATCGCGAATCTAGTTGGCTTTGTAGATTCATGTTATTTATCTGATCCTTATAAAGGTCGTTCACAAACTGGATATGTGTTTCTTAATAGCAATGTAACTATTTCTTGGCGTTCAACAAAACAGACAATGGTTGCTACCTCCTCAAATCACTTAGAAATATTGGTTCTCCATGAAGCAAGTAGAGAATGTATTTTGTCACGCCCCAGTCCCCAAAATACAGAGGGACCGGACGCGTGGCAATGGCCAGCAGTACGCACCGATGGACAAACTCAATTTAATGGATCCATCAGGGCATACTTAAGCTGTAATATAACAATAAGCAGGTCCAATGATACCAATCACAGTCTATACTAATCTCATCCATAACAGATAATCACAGATCCAATGCCAGAATTAAAGCAAGTAAATATAATCTAGCATATCTCAATAAAGTATCTCGGAGAACAATCTGAGAACAAGTCTAATACAATAATGCAATAGACTGGAAGTAAAGTAAATAGGAACAGAAGTAAATGAGTATCTCAAACCAATACCCAGGAGAAGTCCTCTGGTACGATCCCGTCCTCTGGTCCTGGTACCGCTCCAATGTAGGCACCTGCTTCTGCTCCTGCTAATGCTCCTGTACTGTACAACTCTGGGTAGATCTCGTCTGCAATATCTGGGGACATAATCCGGATCCAGGTCCTCAGGGGACATAGCAAGGTACAAGAAAGCTCATGCCAAAATAAATGCAGTGCAGCAAATAAATAAAATAAACAGGGTAAACTATATAACCATCTAAGTGAAATGCAAGTGAGAGCATCACTAGTGCTCAGGCCGAAGCCACTACAAGCTCTGTGTCGGGGAGCCGGTAGCGGTAATAACCGGTAGTGGGTTTAGCTCTGCTCCGAGAATCTACAACCTCGCAATAATAGAAGATATATATATATGATCAGCCTGTAGCCTGTGTGTCTCTCCCCACCCAATGTAATCATACGTCTCATGTCCATGATGCACCATGTCCATATCAAGCACAATCATATCTAATGCAACAAGTCATATAATGTCTAGGAATATAATGCCTCTGTCAAGTTCTGTATCCTATACAGAATCACCACGAATATCTCGGAAGATCCTGTCTCATGAATAGTGTCAAGTGTCCTGGGTCATAGTGTACTTGATAAGACAAGTACGAGCATGTAAAGTGTCACGAATGTCCATCTCTAGATGACAGTACCCAACACCGCGTACAGTGTTGGCACCCGACTAATAATCGGACGCTAAGTACGTCACACGGTCCTAGGTTAAGCATGTACAGCAATATAATAAAGCAAGAAAAAATATTTTGGCAAGGTACACTTGCCTGGGGTCCTGGATCCAACTGTAGCTCTGGTCTCAGTGTGATCTGTAGGTACTACTCTGGTTGCTGAAATAAACATCACCATTAGATTCAGAAAATATCAAATAGCTAAAAATGCTTGTCCTTGAGTCCAATTTGGACACAAGGGCAAAAATAACATTTCCCGGTCAAAGCGGGGTCCACATGTGGGCCACTTTGCACCAAAAAGTGCGTCAGGGTCAAAGGTCTCCAAATGCGTCAAACTCAGTGTCAACAAGTCAGGAACGATGATACGAACCCAATGGAACTTTCAGAATTTGATTCCGATGAGCCGATCACAAAACCGCCCGTCAAGTAGAGCCTGTGGGGCCCACGATACGCGATTTTGTCAACGTTCTCAGAATCGAACCAAACTTGGGTCACAGGACCAGCGTATTGCTACGAGTCCGATGGCGCAAGTTTTGTCTCGATCCGACGTGTGTACACAAAGTTACAGCATGATTCAGAATTGACGGATACGGGGCGTTGTCGGCGGATACGCGTTGATTCCGGTGTGCACGCACATCCGAATCGACTTCTGCGAAATCCCACACGACCGTATCAACGTAGCGCACATTTCGGTAAAGACCGCGTGCGACCAAGTCGTCCCGTTTGGCGGGACATACTCAGTTCCGGGGTGAAACAGGGCGTTGTTTTTTCCTGTTTTTGGATCGCGGTTCACGATCACCACAGGACGCGATGCACCGAGCGGTTTGCACGGGCACCGAGGGGGTCATGCAGGCTACGCGATGCAATTTACGAAATTGAAATCAGAGCTACGAGGAGGGAGTTACGGGTACCTGAACAGGGTCTGAAAAGCCGAGTTATACGTGTCCGCGTGTCGTCTCGACTCGTGGGGACACCGTGTCCTGTGTCAGAACCGAGCTAGGGTTAGGGTTCAGTCCTTGCTGGCCGGGCGGCTCGGTGTGGCTGGGCGGTTCGACGAGGGCTGGTGATTGAGGAAGGGAGCAGAGGGGAGGCGGTCGTCGAGGGGTCGTCGGCGCTGTGGAGACGGGGCAGGGGACAGCGGGAGGCGGAGGAGGTAGTCGAGGGGGATGAGGCGGTGGAGTTAGGGCTGAGGAACGCTGGAGGCACGGCGGGCGTCGGGCACGGCGAAGGAGGGGAGTTGGCTGGGCTAGGCGAGGGGAGGAGGAAGAGGAGATCGACGGGGCGGTGCTGCACAGGAGGGAAGGCGGGGTACTCCGGCGAGGCGACTGTCGGGGAAGAGGGGTGTCCGGGCGGCGGAGGCTGGGAGGATGAGCGGGAACGAGGCAGCGGGCTAAGGCGGAGAGGAGGGTGGAGCTCGTCAGAGGAGTCGTGCGGCGGCGGAGGTGTGAAGAAGAGAGAGAGGGGTGCGGCGGTGGCACGGACGTCGAGGCGTCTTAAATAGGTGCGCCGTCGCGGAGTCGAGGCCGAATTAGGGTTTCTGAGTTGGGTTAACGGGTTTCGGGTCGGGTTTGATTCGGATCCGACCCGACCCAACCCATTAAGAAATCGGTTTGGTTCGGGTCAGTAGCGGTTTGGTTCAAGTTTGGGTTTGGTTTGGTTCTGTTCGGTTTATTTGAAATAAACCCGGTTTATTTAGGGGTTTAATACGGTTTAATTATTAAATAGTTTTTAGGGCTTTAAACGGGTTTTCGGAGTCCAATAAATTCTCGAAAAATTACCCTATGTCCGATTTTCCATTTTACACCATAAAATATTATTTCTATAATATTTTAATATGAAATAACCGCAATTAAAAATTCTTTAATTACCAACGCCTAGGTTATAATTACAGGAAAATCCCAAAAATCTGAATTAATAATTTCTGAAAATCAGGGGGCTTACATATTTGGCTGAGATCGTTGATTCAACACATTCGTAGCTCCTGGCACCTTTTTCCTACCACAGATACTCTAACTGTTATTCATGAGGATAATGCAGCATGTATTGCACAAATTCAAGGTAGATTCATTAAAGGAGACAGGACCAAGCACATCTCACTGAAGTTTTTCTATACTCATGAGCTTCAGAAGAACTTTGATATTGACGTCCAACAAGTTTGCTCAAGTGATAATCTTGCAGATTTGTTCACCAAATCGTTGTCAAAGTCAACTTTTCAGAAACTAGTTCAAGGAATTGGAATGCGACGTCTTCATCAGCTGACTGTTCAGGATCAACATCATCAGTGGGAGTGATTATTTTCAGGGGGAGATACATTTTGTATGGACTCTAACGCGTTATACTCTTTTTTCTTAGTCATGGATTTTTTTTCCATTGGATTTTTTCTGACAAAGTTTTAATGAGGCAACGTTAAGCGTGTCCAACACATATCTAAGTCATCCTAAATATTGTACTCTTTTCTTTCGCACAGGTTTTGTCCTAATAGATTTTTTTGGCAAAGTTTTAACAAGGCAATAGGCTTAGAGATGGTGGTCATCCAAATGGGGAGTGTTATAATGTGGGTTACTAAAGGGTTAAATTTTTTACTTTGTATTTTAGTCCCACATTGGTTAGAGATTAGTATTACACCTTCATTGGGTTGTATAAATAAGGCATTTGCCTCCCATTATGATATTACACTAATAAGAGAGATTCTCTCCTATTTTCTTCTTCCTTCTTCTACGTTTATTCTAACACTTTGTCTTCTTTTCTTTTCTTTTCTTTTCTTTTCTTTTTAGTTTTAGTTTTAGTGGGATTTTTTTTCCACACAAACCCTCAAATCTTGCCTCTCTCTAGATAAGTTCAATTTTTTTTTATTGTTTAAAAGTCCCTCAAATTATTACCAATTGAATTATGAGTCCATGTGGTTAACGTACCTAATAAAAAAAGATAATATTCCGTTAAAGTTAAACAAAAATGCTTATTTTGACAACTTTACATTTCCCTCTCCACCTATCTTCTTCGTCACCCTCATCATTTTCTGTCCTTATTTACTCCTTGTCCATGCAAGTAACATGTGACTGATAAGAAAGAAAAAGAGTGTGAGGATGGCTTAGTGTGGTGGAAGAGTAACTCGTGATGGTTTTGAATAATGGAGGGATGAGTTTGTAATATTTATATATTGTTTTAGAAAAAAAAATATAAGCGTAAAAATTTGGATTAGGAATTAGGAATTAGGAAAGGAGGAAGATAAAGAGTCCATGAATTTAAGATATGATCAAAGGAATGTAAGAGAGGGACATGGATTAGGTGGAGGATAAATAAGTGGGTAAAGTGAGGATAAAAAATATGAGTTGATGTAGAGGGGATAGGGGAATCGAACTATGGTGGAAGAAAAATTCATTAGCACTATCGAGAGAGGAAGGAGAGGAGGAATGTAGAAAGAAGATCATGAAACAGATAAAAATTTACATTATTATGATTATTATTATTTTAAATTTTTTTTTGACATCCCCACATAACGCGTGGGAACACGAAACTTCAATCCATGCATTGAGGGGACTTTTAACTAAATATCAAGAGTCAGGGAACTTATGTACAAATATAGTAGATTTGAGGCGCTTGTCTAGGAAAAACTACTCTCTTTTTTTTTTTATTTCGCTAATTCGTAGATTCTTACCAATAAATGTTTTTTTTTGCAACCTCAATAATATCCTTGGTCTTGTTTGGGACTTTTTATTTATTTATTAATTACAGGATTCATAAGTCTTAATTTGGTGTTTTGTTCAGGAATTAAGAAAATAGATCTAGACATGTTTGCACGTAACCGATAATTTTACAAATTATTCACAGCTATTCACACATTTTACAAACTAATAATGAATTGTTTGAACATTAAATAGGGATAAAATATAGCCATAAATGTATTTTCATCCTAACAGTCGCCAAATATCCTATAAAAGATCAATATGTTCCTATAGATTAGCAACAAGTTAGGGCAATATATATAATTGAAGTAGCTTCTTTGCTAACCAGGCCAACTTTTGATGAGTAATTTGATCCAAAATAGACCTTCTAGATTACATTTTACCAAATAAGGGTTTTTAGATTAATTACCCAGCTTGCAGCCAGCAAGGTTAGGATAAAGTGCATAAATTTTTTCCTTAGATTTGTCTCCAAAATAAAATAAGACTGATAGATAAATATAACAAATAAATCCTCTAGCAATATTTGACTTGATTAGAATAACCACTAACGTCAACTAGTCGTTTTAAATAATAGTTAGTTGCACTTTTGTTTGAAAAAAATTCACAGAATTCCAGAAATACCCCGATGCCTAGATGAACGTTAGTGGTTGTGCCATTCTCTATAATATTAGGTCATTGTCCCATATAGCCAATATCCAACTCCCAAATTTGACCACAGCCAATATCTGGAGAATTCTCCTGCAATATTTATTTGTTGAAGCTAAATTTTTTTGTTCATTTTTTTTCTTACAGATCTCGTCTCCATCTGCAAGTTATGACATGTAGCTCTCAATCTTCTTTCTCAAGACATTCAAATAGAAATCGTACAAAATAATTTATTGCTATTGTAGATTAATTAGTCCATTGAAGACTTCATGGACACCAATAAATCCTGGAAGAAGATTCTACGGTTGTGCAAATTTTATAACAAATTTTTGTAGTTTTCTGCTATGTAAGGATGAGAAACTTTCAGAGCACTATCAGACACTAATATAGAATTTAATAAAAGAATTGAAGGAGCACCGAGGCTTAGGTTTACGATCTCCTTCTAGACAATTGACAATGGTAGTAGCAGCAACTGAAACAAGATCATACTTAAACATACATATTTTGTAATTTATTTTTGGATTTTGACATTTTTAGTAATGTTTAAGTTATTTGTATGATGAATGCAACGAAATGCAATGAGCAAAATAAATTTTTATGACAGAGCTTGTTTCATCTACTTTACAAATATATCAGCCAACACAAATATTTTATCCAAGCCAAAAATGCAACAGAAGTTGCCAAAATACATGTAGCACAATGCCAGAATGCAGAGCTATCATCCAACACATGATTAAAAATCGAGAAGATCATTTAAAGTCATGTATCAGCATGTATCCAAAATAATATTTAAGGCCATCATCCAACACATCCTATCAACAGGCCATGTATGATCCAAACATAATTTAACAAAAGCTACATAATTTGTCAATCTGTCGGAGAAGAACCAACAAAAGCTACAAAATATAAACACATCCACAAGATCTGTAGGAGAATAGCCAACATCACCAGCAGCACCTGTCATCCAAACACAAGTGGACTAAGAATTAGAGTAGAAATGAACAAGTAATCGAAACATAAATATCAGTAAAGAAATAGAGTAAAAATGAAATGAACCACCTCTTTTACCCACACTTAGCTTAGGGGCAGTGGCTCAGAAGAGTAAGTGAGTTAAGACCATGTATCAGCGATACAAATTTACTGAATTTGGTAGAGCTACTGAATTTGGTAGAGATACAAATTGCATCACATAACTCAGCAACATAATAACTTCTCATAACTGTTTTTTATTTTATTTTATTTGAAGATATATATAGGTTTATACAAATTTTTATTTGAGAATTTGAACTAGTTATAATTACTCAAATTATCAGGGACTTAGGTGAAAACCAACATGTAGTGGGGAGGGGAAAAACCATCAAACCCATCTTATATTTCAGCCAACAAACCCTCCCTTTGACTCTCACTCACCACCCCCCCGGGTTCATCACCATCCCTCTCCATTTCCAATAAACCCCCCACCTGACTTTTCCTCAACCATTCTCCATTTCCAACACAAACTCAACTCCATCTACTTAACACCATCACCAGCACCATTCTCTCCTTCTTCTTCTCATTCTCCATCATTTCTCCTCCATTTCCTCTCTCCCCTCTTCCCTCCCTACCACAACTGCTACTGTTGTTGTCGTACCTGTTGCTGCTGCTGCCGCGGCTACTGCTACTGCTACTGCATCTGCGCTGCTGCTGCTGCTGGGGCCGCTACCTCCGCAGCCCGCGGCAGTGCCGGACCCCCGCCGGCATCCTTCCACTCCTCCGCCTCCTGCTCTTACTTTCCCTATTTTAAATTCTTGGATATAAATCCTAACGTTTTCTCAATCTTCTTTCTAAAATTCTAGATCTAGGTCAAGGGATTCTAATTAAGTATATGTGTATATAAAATTTTGGATAGGGTTTTGATTTGGAAAAAGATTTGGAAGAAAAAATCCTAGATTTACTCAAGACAAGGCAAGTTCTCTTCCCAAATTATTCTATTTTGATTTAAATCCAATTAATATTGATTTATTTAGTAATACTAGATTTCTTAGGTTCATGTATTAATGGAGACGCTTATATGTTTAGAATGATAGCCAACTGGAAATATGGCAAAGTAATTGTTGTAAGACTATATATATATATATATATATATATATATATATATATAGATTTCTTCTTGATTGAATGCTTCTTAGATATTTATATAAATATATATACACCCAAGTAGAAATATGAAAATGATATCCTAGAAAGTATATTTAGTTTTGATAAACCCTTGTTGTATGTCTAATAATTATACGTATGTGCAATATATAAATCTATACATGCATACTTATACAATAACTTTTGGGCCATGATGTATTTCTCATGAATTTAGAAACATTCAAATTTATTATACAACAAAGTTGATCAATATATCATAAAATAAGTAACTTTTAGAACAAGACAATATAATATATTATGCTCGTCATTAATTATACTATGTGATGACTAAATAGCAGATCTAGACATTATTGTATTAACCTATGGACATATTATCACTATCATGACCTAGATTTTGCTAAATATTAAAGAATGAGCAATTTATCTCATATTTATATAATATTTAATTATGTCCATATTTAAAAATATGACTATCTAACTTATTTTGTTATCCTTGGTTAGTTAAAATAAGTATTTATAGGTACCTTTATATTAGGGTAACCCTAGTTATTAACTTTCAAGTTAAACTAAAGTTTTGTTGCTATCTAGAAGCTAGTATATGGTACATGTATTTTAATTTTAATTTAAATTTTAATTTTAATTTGTATAGTATGTATAGGTTGATTTGTTAATACTAGGCCTCAACTCTTGAAGTATTCAATGACATTTACGTATATTATATTCTATCAAATGAAAATTGTACTTTATAAATGATGACTTGTTTTGCTAACAAAGTATTATTGAGTTAGCAATTCTCATATGGAACAAAAAATTTAGAGATCATAATGATCAATATCCTATAATAAGTTTTATGTAGCTAAACTTCTTGTTTGTGTTTAGGACTTGGATTCGGATGTTACTATATTCCAACCTATTGTATTCTTAACTTGACATAGCACATGTATATAGCAAATGCAAACTAGCTAGCTTGCTAAGGTATGAAGAAAGCTTTCCTATTCGTAATCTTCATACATATACCTGTGTGTTATCCGGTGTTGAGAGTTGCTCTACCGAAGGGGTCGGCGAACCGGGGATAAATTCTACAGAGGGTTGCTCCGGGTCACTTATATTTGTAAATTGTCAAATTTCTGGATCCCGAAATACAAAGGAGACTCCCAAAATTTTTAAGAATTTAGGGAGTTGACCAAACTTTGATATCCAAAAATATTACCTATATTCCTAACCCTCCATTTTAGGATATATAATTTAGCGATAGACTTCTGACAACCTGAAAATTGATTTAATTAGGGATGATTAGCAAGAGTCCAGGATACGTAGGACACGGACACAATTCACGCAACTGAAACCAAAATATAGATTCCGGTATTGTCTGCTCTATATAAATTGAAAGAAATAATATTTCCTGAAAATTTTATTCTGGTACTTATAATTAACCCGAAATTGGGATGGATTCTAATAATTTGATACCTGCTTCCTGGAATTATAAACGAGATGGAATCATGTATTCTGATATACTTTGAAAATGCATTATTGCATATTGATAATGGATATGAGATATTGTGAAGAAGTAGTACGAGAGAATTATATAAGTCTTTCATTCATCGTGATATTACATATATATACATCCACATATCAACTTGGGCCTAAGCCACATGGGCCAATCACCATATATACAATTTAATTCCAATACCCCCCCCCCCTCAAGTTGGAGCATGCAAGTCAGAAATGCCCAACTTGCACAAAAGAAACTAAAATTGTCGTTTGTCCAAAGCTTTGGTGAAAACATCCGTCAATTGTCCATCGGTCGGCACATGAGATGGGCGAATAATTCCATCAAGAACAACATCCCTCAAAAAGTAACAATCCAACTCAATGTGTTTTGTGCGCTCATGGAAAAATGGATTCTGCACAAGATGTAAAGCAGATTGGTTATCACAAAACAAATCCATAGCACACGAATGTTGCACCCCCAAACTGCCAAGCAACCCTTTTAGCCACTTAAGCTCACACGTGACTGCCACCATCGCATGGTATTCTGCTTCGACCGAAGAGCGGAACACCGTCACTTGTTTCTTCGTCTTCCAAGAGATAGACGAATCACCAAAAAAAATCAACCAACCAGACAAAAAGCATCTCATGATGGGACAACTCGTCCAATCGGAATCACACCACCTCCGGAGCCGCAAATCACAGTCAGAGTAAAGGAGAATGCCTTGACCAGGACAACCCTTCAGATATCTAACAACCCTCAAAGCCGCATCTCAATGATCACGTCGGGGCTCATGCATAAACTGCGACAAGAAGTGAACAGCATAAGCCAAATCCGGCCGAGTAAACGAAAGATAGATCAGCCGTCCCACGAGTCGTCAATATGCTTTCCCATCCGACAACAGTGGACTTGTAGAGTGTGCCAGTTGATGATGTTGTTCCATGGAAAAGCTTGCGGGTTTCGGCCCTAACAATCATGTCTCAGAGATAATGTCAAGTGTATATTTCCGTTGGCACAAAAAAATTTCCTCCACACTTCGAGTTACCTTAACTCCAAGAATAAACTTCTAACACCTCAAGGTCCTTCATATGAAAGCATGTACTCAAAAAATTCTTAAAGATAGTTAGAGCAGCAGAATTATTGCCAAAGAGAATGAAATCGTCGACATACACAAGAACATTCATCTGAATATCACCCTCATGAAGAGTAAAAAGCGAGTAGTTAGAGTACGATTGGCAAAATCCATACTCCCGCAAATAAGACACCAACTTCGCAAACCAACAACGAGGCGCCTGTTTAAGTCCATATAGAGATTTTCGAAGCCAACATACCTGATCAGGACATGTGGTTCGGAAACCGGGTGGTAGTTTCATATACACTTCTTCAGTAAGATCTCCATACAAGAAAACATTGTGAACATCCATCTGATGTAGTTTTCAATTCTTTGCTTCAGCTACAACTAGAAAAGCACGAACAGTAACCATTTTTGCAACTGGAGCAAGAGTATCAGTGTAATCAATTCCTTCAACCTAATAATTGCCGAAAAAGAAGAAGAAGGAGCTCGGCTCTCTCGATCGATCTATCTATCTCAACTTAGGGTTTTTTTTGTCTCAACTCGCAGCCGCTGATTTCGTCGTTGTCGGTGGTTCGCGTCACCTCGCGGTTATCTGCTTCTGGTTATTTCATTGGTCACGATGACTAGGGAAAGCTTGTCTGGGACTGCAAAACTCGTCAGCAATGGTCTGGAACCTACCAAATGTGAAGGTAACCCGTCGATGCAGCAGTTTAAATCTGGTAATATCATGTGGATTAAGATTGGCAAGCGCTCAGTGTGGCCTGGTCAGGTTGTTGACAATGGAAGTATGCTTTTTGAACCCAAGAAGAAACTGAAAGATGGAATTCCAATTCGGATATATGGCACATATATATGAGTACAGAGTACTTGTACGTGGACCCTGTAAAATGCAGTTCAGAGGTTGAAAAAAATCTCAAGCAAGAAAACATTAGTATCAGAGGAGCATTTCAGAAAGCTCTAGAAAAGGATCCTTCTCATTTGAGATCTGGTGGCAAATCAAAGAGACAAGTTTCTGAAACCAAAGCTGGTGCTCCTAAACGCACAGGACGAAAGCGAGATGGTAGGGCAGATGTCTCTCCCGCTCTAGGGGCTTCAGGTGAACCAAAGGAAGTGGAATCAGCAGGAAAAGGGAGATCCCCGGCAAGGGTTCAACCTACTACTAGAGCAAGTAAAAGAAAACAAGATGAAGCAGCAGAACTGGATGTAACCAAGCAGGTCAGTGATGAAGCTTCTAAAGACCAGAGATCAAAACGAGGCAGGATGAAGCAGCCAAGTGCTGAAGAGGTGGAAGGTTCTGGCGAAAAAGAGGCCAAGGGCGATCCTCCAGGAAAATCAAAGCATGTTAATGCAAAGCAATCCCAAAATGGAACTTCAAAAATCAAAGATAAAAAGCAGGAGGCTTCAAAAGAACCTAAGTCAAAATATGGTTCAGTACTTGGACACGAGGGTGTAAAAGAGCTAAATGGAAGGACTACTCCAGGCACTACCACGAGATTTGCACCTGAACGATCTTGCTCTGATACTATGTGAAGAAATAGGAGGAGAGAATAATCTAGATCTTTCATTCATCGTATTATTACATATATATACATCCACATATCAACTTGGACCTAAACCACATGAACCAATTATCATATATACAATTTAATCATACAATTTAATCACAATAGATACAGAGCAGAATTAATAAGATAATAGAATATGGATTGCTTGTAGTTTTTTGGATAGAAAGCATTGGGCGGAGGAGAACAACTTGAATACCACCTACGAAATTTTGCAACATAATAACAACATAAAGATGATCAGTAGTTAAGCCCATTTGTAAGGCCTTGCAAATTGAGTGTGTGAGACTTAGCTCACTTATCTGTCATGTGCCTGTACCTGTTCCTGAATTTATATATACATATTTCGATTAAAAGATCGATTAGCTGAATTGATATTATATATATCATGTTTTACTCACTGGATGTGAGAGGGTTGGATTCTAAGCATCGTGTCACCCTGCCTGCCACAGCCTGATCCCTGGTTACGGAATTGTTGTCGGAAAAATAGTTAAAGTGGATATTCAAAGAGTTGTTCTCCGATTTGCATCATCATTTAGAAAATTTTGTTTTTGTTTGTGGTAATGAATTAGGGTTGTATTGCTTGAATTGTTAGACACTATAAGGATACTAGCATAGGAATCAATTAGAGTTATAGATGAAAGTATAAACCTTCTTCAAACCTACTTTTCTAACTTTTATGCAAAAGTTATTCCATTTTCATTCCTTATTGTATCATATCATATGTTATTTTTCTTAACGTTCTTAACCGAGGAGTTGTAGTCGTTCTGACGACCTAGTATTGTTCACTAGAAAAAGATAAAATTTCTAGTGAGATGCTACATCTTTATGATGTGGACGAGATTGAGGAGTAATTTTGAGTGGCTTTCAAGGATGCAGCAAATAACATTTTTTAGCTTGAACTATGTATATTAATGGCTTTGATGTAATGACTTGTACGGTTGTACTTTTAACCGTATTGAATAATAGTTATAGTTTGTAGTAATGAAAATAATTTAGTATGATTTGCATTCCATCATAGAGAATTTACAGGCGACAATCGCTGATACGGGTACGACTGTATTCGTATGGACGTAGTTTGAAAATGTAGTTACGTATCCGGCTCACTATATCCTAGGAAGCGGGACGTATCATAACTCAATAGAGTTATTAGAGCAGCAGAGCTATATGTTACAAAATGGCAAAATGCATCAGAGCATCATAAGTTGCCAAAATGCATGAAAGCTACATGTAGCAGAATGCCAAAATGCATTAGAGTTACATGTAACATAATGCCAAGATGTATCTGAATGCCAAAATGCATCACAATTACATGTATTAGAGCTACATGTGGGCCTTAAATGCACATCACTCCAATTCATCATTGCCAAATATCCAAAATGGGACATTCAAAATAGCCAAACATACCCTCTACTTGTCTACAACCTGTCAAAAGATAAGTAAAGGCTATGTATCAGAGAGAAAGACTTGTAATGTGATGAAATAAAAAGAGTAACAAGATATTTACCTATCAAGACCACCACTATGGTCAGCATTTCCTTCAAGATGAGGAGTTGGATTGCCTTGACACGCATGCATGGTTGACATAGAGAGCTTAGGCCTACCAGGTTTTTCTTTTGGCACTTCTACCTTATCCTTATAAGGATTTTTTGTATTATATCCAGACTGCTTGTACTTGCCACATGTAACAATGGCTCTAGTCCCGCCTTTTCCAGCTTGCATCTTAGACTAGCTTTCATCATCTTGCTTCTTTCTTTCTTTTTTGGTGCCTTCTCCTAGTTTGTATACGAACCACAAGAGGTATCATAGGTACAACCCCACTAAGTTGTCTTAGATTCCTCATTGAAAGAAGATTGATTACATATGCATAAGCCTTCAAGTAGGTAGACTTGTGGTAGTATTTATCTACACAGTCTTCATTTGAATGTCTATTCTTCTTAATACATGCAGCAGCATGTTCACAAGGAATACATGTAAGTTCCCATACTCTACAAGTGCAAGTCTTTGCATCCACGCCCACTGAATCATTAGTTTTCCTCTGACTCACTTCAAATTTGTTGAATCCATAAGTAATAACAACACGCATTTTCACACCCTCTTTCAGTTCTTCCAGCTTTTGCATAACTTTAGGAACAAGGAGTCCATCATGAGCTCCCATTCTTTCTCTCTTCTCATGGAACCTAGCCATGAGCATCCTTCTTATACTTTCTAGCAGACAAATAATAGGCTTGTTTCTTGCCTTCAAGATGTGTTTATTCCATGATTCACACATATTGTTGCTTGAGAGGTCACACACTTAGAATGGGTTGAGAATCCATGTTTTGACCGCTGTCCTGATGGTAGCTTATGTAACCATTCATAAGCTTCCTTGCTTACTTTCATTATCTGATGCATCCATTTCTCAAAATCAGCCAAGGTGTATGCATCTGAAGTCTCCCACACAATATTTTTAAGCTTTAACCCTGGATGTTTCTTCTTAAATTTGTTATATATGTGCCTGGCATAGAATCTATGCTCTACATTAGGAAGAAGATTCTGAAACACATTCAAGAAGCCTTTTTGTCTTTCAGAAATCTATGTTATTGCATTTTCATCCATACCAAGTGCCTCCAATAAATGATCCATGAACCAGCTCCATGTTTCTTTACTCTCTATCTCCACAATAGGCTAGGCAATAGGAAAAAAATTGTTGTTAGCATCTCTACCCACTGCACTAAGAAGATGCTCTCAGTACTCAAGTCTTTAAGAAACATCCATCAAGACCAATGAATAGTCTGCAACCTTCTTTAAAATCCTTTATCACATCATGCAAAGTGTAGAACACCCTCACAAATCTGGTGGACTTTCCATCAGCCTCTAATTCACCCTTGACCCTAACAACACTCCCAGGATTAGTACTCATCACTAGCATGGTGTACTCTTTGATATAAGCATATTGTTCTTGGGCATGCCCATCAATCAACTCCAATGCCTTCCTCTTTGTCCGACTAATTTTATGTCTTGAAACATCAATCTCCAAATCTTCTGCAATATTGCTTCTAAACCCAGCATGCTTCCAGTCTGGATCATTTCTGAATCTGTGCACATATCTATTTGCAAGAAATGTTGCACTTGCTTGTCTATTGTTGTCCACCTCAACACAATCTTTCGAATGGTTAAACTGAAATTTCTTCACTACAAAATACCCATCACAACGAACTACAATCCCATGAATACTCCACTCACAGGCTTCATTTGCACATCTTGTTGTGACCCTCTTGGTTTCATTGTGTATCCACTTGATATTGTATTTATTCTTTATGGCATGAAGCCTCAATGCACTCCTAAATAGTGCATGTGTAGCAAATCTTTTGCCTATATGAAGAGTCACATTTTCATCCCTCGCCAACATTTTCTGAGTCACCACATGATCTCTAGAAGAAGAGTCAACATCTTCATCATCAAAACTATCTTCTGAGGAGTGTACACTACCCAACTCATCACTGGGAGCATACTCAGAGTCTTGGTCAATATCTTCATTAGGCACAAAACTGTTATAGTCAATATCATCAAGTGCTTCATCATCATCATCCATTTGTGCTTCATCAACATCATTAAGTGTTGCTTCATCCTGCACTTGTGCTTCATCATCCACTTGTGCTTCATCCTCCATATGTTGAGGAGGCCCAGATCCCAACTCGACATCTTCATCATGCACTACCCCACTCAAGTGAATATTTGACCAAAATTCATCCCCCAACTACACATCAATCTCATCAGCATATTCAGGAGGAGCACAATGTATCTTTGTTCTTGTAGACTCAGTAATATCAACATACTCACCCCAAGCAATGAGTGACCCAACAAGCTTCCCCAATACATAAAACTTATAAGACAAGGACTTACAAACTTATCAAAGAAGCTCAAGATATCATTGTCACCCAATATTTGTCTCCAACTTTCATCTGCAGGGTCATAATAGTAAATTTTACAATGAACATGTACCCAGCACTTGCACATAACACATCAAGGTCAAACCAGCACATCTCATCTCTATCCACAGTCCCTTTAAGTTCCATTACAAAGCCCCCAGCATATTTGTCAAAAACATCAAATTGACCCCCAACAAACATGTGAACATCATACTTTGTATACATTTCCCTCTGCACAAACACACAACTATCATGCACTACAAACAACAATAATAAAACGTAACAATTTAACAAGTAATATTAACAGACCATAAATATTAACAATAAGGATCATTTTTTCAATCGAAACCCAAAAATGGTCCAAATCTAAACAAACACATAAGTATACTGCACTGCATGGACCAAGTTTTTCAATCGAAACCCTAAAATGGTGCATATCTAAACAAATTTAACAAATTTAACATCTTAATTAGACTAACCAGCCTAAATTAACAATTTTAACCTAATCTACGATTAGGGTTTTCTGGACCCAGACATATTTAACAAATTTAGCAAATTATTCCTCTGTACAGACAAATAAATAAACAAATCTAATCTATGTACATACAAATAAATAAACAAATCTAATCTAAGAACACGATTAGACTTCGGGACCCAACGTAATCTAAGAAACTAGGATTTCGAAAGTACATGTTGGAGTACTTCGCCGATGTTCCCCCTCGATAGTCGAACAAAATTTTCAGACGTATAACCACTACAATCGAAGACTGGAATAGAAGAGATTACATGTTCAAGAAGGATTTAGGACGGGTGGTAAAAGAATTTTTCCTTGAGGGAAGAGAGAAACGGACGTGTTACTCCCTTAACAGAAAACACCCTTAAGGTCCTTAAGGTTGTAAGGTTGTCATTTGCTTCTAATTAATATGAGATAGGAATTTTAAAATCGAGGGGTGTTTAAATGCATAAAATAAAATCTAAGAAAGAGTTTTATACACTTAACCCCAGCAAGGGCACCTGCACAGTAACATGGTATGGCAATATTAGTAAGCTGCAAGATGCAGAGCTTCCAAGGGCACCTGCACGGTAACATGGTATGATTAAGAGTCAAATTGATCCGCTCGCTGTACAAATGTGTGGATCCCCAGTGTACATACCGTAGCACCGTCTCGTCTCTCTTCATATAACGAAGCAATTTTGCAGCCAAGATATCATACCAGCCAATGGTTTTGTCCACGGCTTTCATAATTTCCAACATTTAAACTATATACAAAATAAGATTGCAACTGATAATTTATAGGATCCATGTTGCCTCTGATGAATTGAAATCGAAAACCTGCAAGTATAACATGCCGAAACCTCAATAACAGGAAATTTGTATCAAATGAAAAACTATCCAAATTCCCAACCAATATGAAACAGTCTTACTATTGTACCCAAAAAAAAAAAAATTGAAAAAAAAACAGTAATAAGATGCTAAACGAAATAGTAATGTATCATGAGAAAATCGAGCCAACAGCTAATCCTGTGAGGCTTAAAAATCCAGATCATAAAAGGATTCAACCATGGCTGTCCACCATATAGCAAATACAGAGCAAACATACAAGAAACTCGAAATAGTTCATAATCTTAAGTCTATCAACATAATGCAATGATAGTAACAATCCACAAAAAAGATAACCTTACATAAAGCAACGGATGATAATTCCGAATCCCTTGAGAATCCTTTATATCAAAAGAGTAGAGAAATAGCTAAGAAACCGCCTATACTGGTAGTAACAACTCTCTACCCTATTTCTGCCCGGAAGAGTCTGGGGATCCATCCCCATAAGAAACTAAACCTTTTTTGCCATCAGAGCTGCTGGAAGGGGACCTGGATTTTGACTTCTCTTTGCTCACAAGCTTTGGAGAGGGAGTATCAGGAGATGACCTGGACTTGGACCTCGACTTGGACCTGGATAGAGACCTAGATCGTGATCCTGATGGGCTCTTGCTCCTGGAAATAGACCTACGCTTCTCAGAACGAGCCCCGTCTCGGAGGCTGCCACGAAGCCTCAGTTTCTCCGCTGGGGAGCGGCTCCGAACAGGGCTACGACGGCCACGATAACCAATGGGGCTACGTGAAATGCTACGGCTGCTCCTCCTGCTTCTATACCTAAAGAAAAGTTCACAAAAAGGACATGATAGATCAAGATCTACAAAAAGAAGACGAAAACAACATTCTTCGAAATGGGTGAAGCTATATGTGCTACTAAATCAATGTTGAGATTATCATACGAAAAAATAAACAATTCACTGACCAGAAAATCATCCATGAACTACTAGTTCAGTAGCCAATGGATAGAACATCTAATCCCCAGTCCATTTTCCATAAAGAATACAACTCAATGGGGAGGCTTTGTACCTAAACTACTAAATTTTCTTGTGGAAATCAACTGATTACCGTTGCAAACCACAACCAACAAGATACACAAACTCAAATGTACAAAATTAGTTGATGTAAATCCAGTATTGCATTTAGTTACAGGATCTGACATATACCTTTCGAGTCAAAAGATCAAACTAACAAGTCTACTGAAGCATAAGCCAGCCACGAAGTACATGGAATTTGAACACAAAATCAAATTCCTTGTAGTAATTTAAGCTTAAGTACTTTAAAGAACTCCAAACCTAATGGCGAAACTTCTGACACTATTGGTATAGGACCAGGAGGCAAGGCAAGCTATCAAAATGAAATTTCTACATGCCTGTCATTCATGAAACTGCGGGAACACACTTACTCTCAACGTGAGGGATGCTTTTTCAATGTGGCACATGCTTTTACCTCGAAAAGAACATAAACCATACAATATAAACCAATACCTGCTTGGTGGAGTTCTGCCTCTTGGAGGGCTTCTATAACGTCTTGGGGGAGAGTAATCACGGTAGCTTCTGTAATTTGGATACCTGAATGCAAAAAGTAAAGATGGAAAAGGAAAAAATAAATAAACAATTCCAAACACAATATAAAACAAAAATATATATTCATCTTGTAGAACACCTGTCACGGTCACTTCTTCCACCATACCGATGTGATCTTATAGGAGAACGGTCAGGAGAAGGCGTCTGGTAACGTCTAGCGTAGGAATACCGCTGACTGAAACCGCGCCCCCTCCTAATGCGCTTGGGTGATCTATCAGGGGAAGCACTTCTTGACAAACTCCTACCACGGTTAGAGGGTGGAGAATGTGCCTTTCGAACAGGACTGACTGGGCTTCTGCTAATGCTTCTTCGTGAACGGGTCCTTACAGGGCTTGGACTTATGCTTCGTCGGATTGACCTCACAGGACTTTTGCTGAGGCTCTTCCGAGCATTCCTTGTGGGGCTTCTGCTAATACTTCTTCTCCTGTAAGACCTTACAGGGCTCCGGCTAGCACTTCTTTTAGGCAGGGACCTGGCTGAGGTCCTGCTGATGCTCCTCCTTTTATCCCTTAAGGGGCTTCGGCTTATGCTTCTTCGAGTCGGCGCCCTTCCAGAACTCAAACAAGGACTCCTTTGTGGTAAGGATCTTGCTGAACTCCTGCTGATGCTGCGTAGATGAACCTTTACGGGGCTTCTGCTTAGACTCCGTCGCTTTGTCACTGGGCTTATGCTAACACTTCTGATTGGGCTTCTGCTGACACTTCTAGCAGGACTTCTGCTTAAGCTTCTTCTAACGGGACTTCTACTCAGACTGCTGCTTTTGGGGGCTCGATCAGCACCTCTCCGTGGACTCTGCAAAGGACTCCTGCTGATAGACTTTTTTGGGCTCACACTAGGGGTTTTGCTTGGACTCCTTCTGGGGCTTATACTCATACTCTTGCTCATGGACCGTTTAGGGCTCATGCTTTGGCTCCTGCTCATCAATGTCAGATAAA
The DNA here is from genome assembly GCA_036927795.1 of Iris macrosiphon. NCBI lineage: Eukaryota > Viridiplantae > Streptophyta > Magnoliopsida > Asparagales > Iridaceae > Iris > Iris macrosiphon. The sequence goes on along the minus strand of JAYESA010000019.1, from coordinate 23,036,556 downwards.
ATACCGATTCTGGAAGAAACGGTAAGAACAAAGAATGACTGAGGTGTGAAAATAGAAAGACCTAGATTTGCTTGGTTTTTCATCAAAAGCCATAGGCCTATCCGTATTTCTGTCGGACTTCGACTGTGTGTTGCCATTGGTCCGCAGGTCTCCATTTTCTCTTGAAATTTTTGCCTGTTCTCCAGCAGGTTTGTCAATCTTGTCTTTTTCATTGTTTGCACCATTTGAAGTTTCCTTTTCCAAGATTAATGGAGATTGACCATCTGTGGTGCAAAAAATGCTTTTGCATCAATTATTCTTAAGATAGCACAGAGTAAACAAATAAGATGGTGCCAAATGAAATGGATCATATCAACAATGTTGAAGCAAAAAAAATAATAAAAATATGCAGAGGCTAAAAAGAAATGGATACTGTCGACAATCTCAGAAGCATAAAATAACACCACAAGAAAGCCAGACTTCCATCAAAAATGTTGATAATGAGATCAACAAACTTTCATCTAGATGGGGGTTTTCCCTAATACAACAACAACAACAAAAAAAAGGCATTATCCCAAATTTCTAGGTCAGCTATTTGAATCCTTTCTTCCACTCGGCTCTGTTAAGGGTCTTCTCTCTATAACACTAACAAAATCCATATCCTTCTTTAACACTTCAAATCAAGTTCATATAGGCCTACCTATACTTCTAGCGGCGGCTCCATTAACTACCACATTATCGTTCCTCCTTACTGGAGGATCTATTGGTCTGCATTGCAGATCTCAAAACCACCTAAGTCTATTTTCTCTCATCTTATCCTCAAAATTGGCGCCACCTCTAACTTCCCATGATACGCTCATTTATTATCCTATCCTTTAATGTTTTGTCATTTATCCTCTTAGCATTCTCATTTCAGCTACATTAACTTTTGGACATGCTTCTTAATTGTCCAACACACTAATCTATAACGCATGGTAGTCCACTTCAATGTTTAAGAAACAACACAAACCAGGATCAATTTTGTTGGGGTATGTGCCTAAGAAGCAATGGCATGGATGGCAATATTTGCTAAAAGTAGGACAAAGAACATGGCTATAAAATTGTATTTTGTAGATGATCTTAACTAGAACTAATCAAGCACCATTATCCACCATATCCTATATTAATAAATTGAGAAAATTGATTTTGTCATCTCCACCAACCTGCTTTAATATCAATTTCCTACTTCACCAGTTAGCCCTTAAACTTCCTCCCGCGTACTTCCTACTTTCAACTAGTATGTCGTATGTACCATACAGTATGTCGTATGTACCATACAGAAAACTAAGGTTGTGTTTGGTTAGTAGTTATAACTCAGATTTCTGAATTATAATGCAAACAGGACCATAAATAACGTTTGGCTTCACCATTTTCAGAATGTATACTTCCAATTTTTTTTTTCAAAAAACAAGCTTTGTAACTCTGTTTTCGGAGAGAAGCCTAAAAGCTGTTTTTAGAAAACATTTTTTTGTTTTTATACACTGTTTTGAGGGCCCCTCCCTCCCATGCCCCACCCCCCACCACCCTCTCTCTCTCTCTCTCTCTCTCCCCTCATTTTCCAAAGTTTTCTGGAGAGGAGATTGTTCTCTCTTCCTCACCATTAATGGCACCCATAATATCTACACATAACCCACCACCACCAGCATTCCCTTTGTCGACATGAGCAGCTCGACTCCGACGCCTCCCTTCGTCGATGAACTCGAGGAGGTTATACCTCGGCTTTGACGATAAACTCGAGTAGATTATGACCTCGGCGTCGACGATGAACATGAGCAGCTCGACTCCTCCGGCGTCTCCTTTCGTCGACCTCGACTCCTCCGGCACCTTTCCTCGGCTTCGTCAATTTGGGGATTTCCTCGGCTTCGTCGTCGAGGACGATGAGTTCCCTCGTGCGGCTTCCTCCGCCGCCCCTCCCACCTGCAGAGCCGGTGGCATTCTGAGGCGAGCTCCCCGACTTCCGAGCCGACGGCGTTTTGATTTTACGATTTAGGGTTCTCTATGGATGTCTAGGTACTTGGGAGTCGGCCGCCTCGAGCTCGTCGTCGATGGTGGTAGGAGCTCGGCTGCCTCAAGCTACGAGCTCGTCGTCCTCGACTGGACTCGAGGACAATTCGACGACTAGACTCGAGCTACCAGACAGCCTCGAGCTCGTCGATGTCGAGGGACACAGTTGATGGGATACATGACACAAAGATGGACACAGTAGACTAATGACAGATGGACACGGTGGACAGGGACACATTTGGACACGAATGAACAGTTAAAAAAATTATTTTCTATAAATTTTTACCAAACATAATTTTTAACTTTTGTGTTTTAAAATCATTTTTCAGATGAAAGTAACCAAACGCAAAGTCAAAATTTCTATACTGAAAAAACAACTTTATAACTTACATTCAGAAAATTGTTTTCAGAAAGCCTATCCAAAAGGACCCTAAGTGTTCCAATCATCTTGAAACACATCTTTTAACCAATATTAATAACTCTTACAACTTAAAACAGAGCTGATGTCTCCTAAATTTCAACATGGTATTAAAGATGTTTATTTATCTACACCTTTGACAGGATATTTTCCTAATAAACAGTAGTCTACCAATTTGGTCATATAGAGCACGCACTAGTGTGTCATTTGAAAATACAATGAAGCAACATCACTGCATCATCCAGCTACCCAATTATTAGGAGGGGGAGGGGTGAATCTTACTCTTTGCATTAGAAAATTGCTAGATAAAAGCACAAAAGCCAATAAACATTCTGGATTCCCACAAATTAAAACTTAAAGATTGTGTTAGAACATTCAGTTAAGACCGCACATCAAGAAAATGAGCACCGTACCATCCAGCCAATGATTTGCGTCTAGAATAAAATTTCATGTATAATATTATTCATGTTCTAAAGCATGTGTTAGATTTTGTGCAATTTTTAAGTCTCTAATTCATCAATATAATAGTCTGATTCGTTTTATTGTTCAAAAACAGTTAAAAGTGGGAGGCACAGAGTCAGTGGGTGAATGTCAAATTGCATGAAATTTAATACATAAAGGGTCGATCCGCATTTTCTTTAAGTGGACAGTCCAGCTGCCTAACATCCCCAAATATATATATATATATATATATATATATATATATATAGAGAGAGAGAGAGAGAGAGAGAGAGAGAGAATCTCAGGAAGGTATCCAGTTGTTTGGATTTCCCTATTTCCAGCAAGCACACACACATTCCAAAATCAATTCCACACACACATTCCAAAATCAATTCCAAGTCTGTGCCGTGTCGGTGGTGGAACATATTATACACAAATGGATGATCCAAAAACACACAATGCCACCCCAAACCAAAGTATCACATAAATACTATGTTTACAATTTATCAATTGATCAGGACACAGGTGGTAGATTGTATTAAGGTGGTCGTTGTATCGTTCGGTAAAAAAGCTTCATATACAAGAACATAAATGGAATGTTTGAATATTACGCCATCATGTACAAACCTTTCAAGGAAAAAACATGTTAATATACAAGATGAAGTTCCCTAAAAACCAGCATATGCAAACTTCCTACCAGAAGAAAGACATTCCTACTGCAGGTTGTAAGCATCTATGGCCTACGTTTCCAACTGTAGTAGGACTGTCTTACTTCTGGCAAAAAGAACAGAAAGTAATCAGCAATTTTAGTGGTACTGGACCTACAAAAAATCTGGATGCACCAATAAAAGAAACTAGATGGTATTTTTGTTCCAAATGGAAAAATGCACATACTAGTAAAGATTAAAAATAACTACAAAAGAAATATCATGAAATAATAGATATATAATCCTAGTCAATTAACTTGCCCGTATAAGGATGCACAAATGATAAGCAGAACTTCTGACTCACCTTGAACCTGAGAAGCACCCTTGGACTTCCGCTCTAGTCGTCGATTCTTACCGTCATCTTCAGAGCTGCTGCCGCTCGCACTCTCAGATTCAGAGTCACTGTCTGATGTTCTTGTACAATAAAAATCAAAAAGATTTCAGTAATGTAGCATATTTGGAGAAAAAAGAGTGAAGACCAGGCATCAGGGAAATAAGAGCAGGAAATGAAAAAAGAGGAACACTTGAAAGAACTTGGGTCAATTTACTACACATTATCTAACCACATGTCAAGTTGAAATTAACTTGATATCCACAGTAATGGAGCATGCACAAATTGGGAAGTAAGCACATGTTGCAACCCAAACCAGAACACCATGCTAACATGGTTGGACAGCATATGCATCAACATACAAAAGGCTTACTTGTATAAAGAGAAAACACACATACGAATAAGCCTATATCTGCTGTATACAAGTAACAAAAACCTAACATAGCACTCAAAAGTAAATCTATTTTCATTCATGTACCAACCTTTTAGACTTGCGTCTTGATTTTCTGTCACGCCTTCTTCTCTTTTTCTCCCTTCTCCGATCTCTCCTCTTTCTCCCACGCTTGTATTTATCCCTCTTTGAATATTTCTTTCTCCTCCTACGTCTGTCGTCACTTGAGCTACTGATATCAGACGTTGACGATGAATCAGAATCAGAATCACTCTCCGTATCTGAAGATTCGCTATCTGTATCTGATGAGCTATCTGAATCGGATGAATAATATCTTCTTCTCTTTTTCTTCTTTCTGCCTTTGGAAGGTTTCTTATGCCAACTCTTACGCCTTGCATCATGATCATCAACATCCAAAGAGAGATCCTTCCCCGATTTCGATTTACTAGCTTTCTTTTTGTCTGCATAGTAAACAGACAACAGTTTTTAACTAAGCAAAAAATATGAGGTTACCTTGGAAAAAGACTTCCCGAAACACTAGAAAGATGGATAATACAGCTAAACTGCTCCATGGCACAAAACTTTCACTTTAGCTACTGCTAAAAGAAGACTAACTTCATAGAGAAACACAAGCATTTCACATCAAAAGTTAATTGATTACCATTTTCAGGAACCATTCCATGATTTTTAGTATCATGGAGTTCGCCACAATCAACAATTTTTACCGGAACAACAGGCCTAGTTTCATCAACTTCAACACGCTCAATCTTCTTCAAAGTGTCATGGCCTAGGATGAGCTTCCCAAAAACAACGTGCTTCCTGTGAATCAGTCAACAATATTATTGTGATAAGCTAAAACGTTATGCCCCATAAGTAAATACCAGAAATGGTGCAAGCAATTCGACGTGTAGACACGGGAGACATAATAAGGGGATTCGTGTGACAGTGCATACGAATACCTGTGTATTTTAAGAGTGGTGGTTCACCATAATAAGCATGCATCAAAAATGTGAATACAAAGGTCACATGGATATATAGGAATGACTGTGTCGTCATTGCTTGTGCACAACTCCATGGATCTAGGGGAGAATACTAATGATGGCCAGCATATTACACAAGTACCATAAGGCCTAATTAGTAATGCTTAATTAATATGTATATAATGGATGCTTAATTAATATGTATATAATGGATGCTTAATTAATATTCCTTACAAAATAACAAATTAATAGCAAGTCATGTTGTTTGGTATTAGTAAGTACAAATTTTGCAATAAAGAATTTTAAATAATAGGTAACTAGTAACGAATAATTAGTATCAAGTAAAATATTAATTAATATAAGAACATATTACATAGGTATTTAATTATTAATTAATAAATAATAATTGAGTAAGATGATTTTTATTATCATTTTAGTTATATATTAAACAATTTTATTATAGTATAATATACTATACCAACTTCCCACTTTTTCACCACATTCACACTTCTTGCTATCCAAACGCATTTTGGAAGAGGACAAAAAAAATACAAGTACAGTTATTACTCTTCCCAGTTCCCACCACCTTCACACTTACTCAAACCAAACAGGCCCTAAAGATATGCAGAAGTGTACAAATAATGAGAACTTTGAGAAAGATAATTAGCAAAGGAAGCTAAATAAACAGTTAGCTAAGCTAAATCTAAGGCATGGGATCATTTTTATAAGAGGCTAGAAAATGAGATCATTTGTATAAGAGGCTAAAAATTGAGAGAAAAAGATATTTGTAGACTTGCCAAATGTAAGGAAAGTAAAGACCTAAATAATAGTAAATGTAGCAAGAGTGAAGACCACCAAAAATATTAGTAAAAGAAAAGGATATTGAGGGAGTTATTTCCACAATTTGTTTAACAAGAACATCGAATTTCTTTTAATAATGAAAGAAATGAGTTAGTTCGGGATGGATCAAATTGCTAGTCATAAAATTAGAAAGATCTTTTGTTTGACTGAGAAAAACAATTTCATTGCATGTCAAGATGGCTTGCCAATATGTGAGAGAAGAAAAAGCGGTCTACAGATAGTTTTTCTTTATTTAGATAAGGCTAATGATAGAACACCTAGGGAAATAATATGATGGGCGTTGAGAAGAAACAATAGTTGGCAATACACGAGAAGTGGAGATACATGTGAAGTGGTCGACATACTTTTGCTTGCTGGTCAAACAAGGAAGGTAGTTGAAAGTAGCTATTTATGTATTTGTATTAATACCACACTAAAAGAATAATAAATTGAGTTCTTCCCATGTTTCCAATTGACAGGCTTAAGAAAATGTACAGGGCAGACAAGACAACTGGAGTACTCCTGTCATCTTCACGTGTTAACCACACGAGCAAGGAAAAAAAGTAATTCTGCCTCTTCCATATGAAAGAAAGAAGGGGACAAAGAAGAGTTCTTCCACCTCTTTCAATGCTACTTCTAGCGAACAAGCAGGCCCTAGATAAATAGTTGTGTGCTATTTTCCCAAGCATCTGGATGCCAAGAGGCACATGAACATCCCAGATACAAAACCATTCTTGAAAAAGACAAATACTTGCAACAATAGCGAAGATATAAATCGTTGCTTTCAAAAACATACCCATCAAGGTGGGGAGTAGCTTTGAAGGTAATAAAGAATTGAGAACCATTACAGTCACGACCAGCATTTGCCATTGATAGAAGACCAGGAGAATCATGGTTTAGCACAAAATTTTCATCTGAAATAAAAAAAATGCAGTCAATTAACGTCATTGCGCATGCATAGCAGCTTACACATTATAATCACAGACAAAAAGTTCATGATTAGCAACATTATTCATATATGTATAGTTATAATTGTTTTTGTTGAAACTTTATCCTCTTCTTGCAGGCTAGTATTTATCAAATCTGAAACAATAACGTTTCCAAGATTGACAAAAGAAACAGCTAACGGTTGCTGACTGTTTGAGGTACTCCTCTGTAAATGAAGGATGAAAAATACAGACTTATATTAAAAGCATAAGTGAGCATAAAGAAGAAAAATACAACAGAAGGAAAAAGGGAAGTAAGACAAATTTAGCAAAGTATCCCAGGATGGTATGCATCGAATAAAATAGTTGACTCCCTCAACAAAGTTGCTAGAAACAACTTCGTGGAAAGATCAGGATCTTTCAGTTGAAAGGTTTTGTTTTGTCACAGTCTGGCTTGTTACAATTATACCAACATACTTAGCATGTCTACTAATCAATTGCCCTACCTTCTAAAGAAGCAACCAGAATTTTTGAATTTTTGATAGATAACATAAGCAATAACAATTTTTAAGATCAACAATGAATTAGTTAAAGCTTGCTGATGTTTGCAGTAGTCTATCGATGCAGTATAAGTTGCACTAAAAACACACGGGAGTATAAAGAAGATAACAAAGTACAACAAAAGGAATAAAGGACAGTATGATTAATTAATAGAGGGATCCCAGGACTGGGGTGTATCCTATGAAATAGTCCACTCCCTCTAAGAAGTTGCTAGAATCAGGCTCTTGGAATGATCAGGATCTTTCAGCTAACAAGGCAAATCATGATAGGTATCATGTGTACCGATTTGCTTGATTACCATATTGTGTATTCTAAGATGCATTATCACATTGGCAAATATATCAAAAATTAATATATCGCATGCATAGGACACATTAAGCAAGAAGAATGAGCATTGTTAAGCATCAAGCAGCGCTCTTTCCATAAAGTCAACAAGTAAAAGTGAAACTAAAACAATAAAAACTTGGGAAGCCTGATAAGTTCATAGCGTCCATAAATTGGGAACATGGGGTCAATTTCAGCACGCGCACACAAAAACTTAGGGTCAATTGTGTTCTAATAGGTGATTGTTCAAGTTTTGAAGAAAATTAAAGCAACAGCGACAAGTTTTCGGTGTAACCCATTTCCTTTCGGGTTTGCAACTAAATATATAGGTGTAACATATGGGACAATGTGTCTTAGAATCAGTATACAAAATCGATCGTCCTGTGAACCCATCGATACACCCCTTTGACAGGCATCGTATCATGTTGACCGTCCTAGACGCAACAGAGGCTTCAAATATTCGAGTCATATCGCGTTTGCTTCATAAGAAAAAAGTGGACTAAAATTAATAGATCGAAAATGTCTACAAACAAGTCCTCCTAGAAGAACAAAGGGCATTTTTACCTTGCAATAAGATGTGCAAGATGATAAGCTTGGAGTACCTTCAAATACGAAATAAAAGGAAAAAGAGGCGTGCATTTTAGTGAGATGTTACAAGTCCTTATAAAAATTAAAGGTCATAAATTTTTAGAAGGCAGGTACTACAATAAAGAACATAAATAAATGAAAACAAGATGGTGCTTAATAGAAAATACATAGGTATAGTCTGTTGCAAGACTAATTTTAGAATCATCATGTAAAGTGAAACAAGCGCAACTAGGAATGAGAGAACCCTAGTCAGAATCTAAACTTTGTTTACTTTTGTATATCCTGTGCAGTTTAGAGGATTCAGCATTCAACTAGCATGCATCAAATAATGTCTCAAAAAAACAAATCCAATCGGTGAACCTCTAAAATGAGGAAGTCTCACCTCTAGGATATAATCTAAAGTTTTATGGAATTTATGAAATCCCACTGGGGAAACTCTAAAATCTCAAAAACTTTATGGCACTCTCAAAGTTTCTAATCAATCCACAACACCTTTAAAATAATAAGTGGAATAGATAGAATCATAAATATAACTAACAGTTAACCATCGTCAAACTCAAAAGAAACTACCTCAAGTTCATAATAATAGGAAACTGACAACCCTAAAGTTCACCATCATCCATCTGCATCACTGACACTGCCAAAGATAATGATTTATATCCTCCGTCATCATCATCCAATACAAAGCCTACTAATTACAATAGAAAGATGAGTTTATCGACTCGATTCATTTGATTAGTTTTTCCACCGGATCCAGTTAGCAACAATATTTTCAACCAGGTTTCTTTATTTGACGGATTCCTAAAATTATTGAGGATATTTTATACTTCGATCAACAATATTCTGAAAGACTGTTGGAATGTAACACCAAATATTACCAAAATGCCCAAGAACAATCCACCAAACCAACAATCATTCAAATTCAATAAATACCGATATTCCGACTGTTCTCAAGTTCTCAAGTTGCATCACGTTGTAAAGTATCTAACAAGAACATATATAAGAAGAGTTCTGTTAAAGAACATTTAGTGAGCATTCACCTGCAAACTTCCCACCATATATACTCTCACCACCAGTTCCTGAAAACCATGAAGAATGAAGGTTTAGCAATGATGCTAAAAAATAATTTGCCATAAACTGGTATGTTTACGTATATTGGATTTAGATCTCAGTATCAACTGTATTGAATATAAAATATGCCGTGCTATGTTTCAGGATTTAAAAGAATTAAAAGTACCCGATCGTTCAGCAATATGCATGAAACTCATAATCAACAATTTTTAATTTATCCTTCCACAAGTATAAAATTCATGCTCAAGCGATCATCTGTAAGTACAAATTCTTAAAAACATAGAAATTTGATATGTAAGAGGTGACTGACAATGTGTAAATAGGAAACACGCCAATAGAAAGGGTCCAAAAGTTAAAAAGTTGATATAGAAATCTTCATATCACTGCTAAAACTAGAGAACACATCCTAACATGGGAAGAAATTATGGAAGAATAGAATCCTTTACCTACACTTTTCGTAGCTAAGTTGCATGGCTACACCGAAAATGAAGCCTTCTTAAAATCAAAGTTCCAGAACTACACAAATTTTATGATATATTACGTTATAACCAACCTAGAGCTGCAGTTCAAAAGAATTGAGATTCTTCTTCATAGGGTACGACCGTACGAAACATTAATGACTATCAAAACATTAGTGATACATCTCCAGAGGTGGACCACCAACTTTGACATCAAATATCGTGGCACAAAATGAGACATCTATGTAAAGTACTGTAGAAAAACATGACATTTCAGCAGTAATGTTAATAATTAACTGACTGCACTAATGCCAAGTTGTCATTTCAGATAGATAAAGGGAATTGCCTCGTTTTGGAGCGCTCTAATATAATTAGCCTTCTTCACATCCAAATGCCAATAAACTAGTTTAACAATATTACATGTAAAACACTACGAAAAAAGTAATGAGCATATCAATCCCATATCTTTAGTGTTCCCAATTGCCAAATGTATATGAAAAACATCTAGAAGAAACAAGTGCAGATAGAGACTGTACCATCTCGTCTTGAAAAGTCGCCACCCTGCCAAAGAAGATCATTCATTAAAAGCACACATGCAAAAACAGATGATGAATCACAGAAATAAATAATACAATGATGTACAACTATATCAAAATACAGACTTAAATACTACATCACAAGAAAACGAGTCACAGCCACCAGTATCCTACAGTATAAGAAACGAAACCAACTAAAAGACGAAAGCTAGCACATTTAACTTACGCTACTAGAAATTATGTCCAGATAGACGTTTGTGGTTCAGAAACTAGGTTTTACGGGGAAAGGGGGGAAGCAATAACATACCTGTGCCATAAAGCCTTTAATAATACGATGAAATACAGACCCCTTGTAGTGTAGAGGCTTCCCAGTTGTACGTCCATTTCCCATTTCACCTACAAAAGAATGACCTTAATTAACAAAGAACACACAGTGACCAAGAAACAAGAGTTAATAATTTCATTTCATAATGTAGCAAGACAACAAAACAAAGTAACAAGGACAAAATCCTGAGTCTATTTAGAACTAATTGATAAGATTCGGATGCCAATTAAAAAGGTTGTCATCTTAACATAAAGAGAGAAATATTTTACCACTTCAATAATACAAACGGACAAAATAAAGGATAATAAAGTTGCACAGGAGATTTCATAGCATGTTTCTAGCAGCCATCAAATAAACCTTAAGACTAAGATCACAAAGTTTCCCACTTTCATTCCAATTCATTTATTGATCATGCATATAGCCTAAAACACTTAAATTCCGCCTTGCGTCAATAAGACCAACATCAGTCTTGGGCTATAGAAGAGTGGAAGCTTCACCTCGCCATCAATTCTCTATTGTCTCTTTTTTGAAGAGCAGAAGTACAATGATATGACAATAAACTGTGTCAACTAAGTTCGTAATCTATTTATTGTAATATAAAACCATGTGAAAGAGGTTGGATGCATCTTAACTTGCAAATAATGGTGTAGGGGGGAAAAACAGTGACCCTATGTAAAAATCTATTAAAAAGCACCATGAAATGTGTTCCAGAGAACCTCAAGGCACTAATTTTCCTAGCTCCTTAGGAGCTAGGAACACGAGATGAATATTTAAAAACAAACCAAATATTAAAAGCTAAAAAAACTATAATCAATTAGAATTAAGAGCACACAAATTGCATGTCATTAGCACAATGTGACCAACTACGTTAGAAAATAATCATGATATAACTAATGAACTGAGTTAAAAACCATCATGATATAACTAATAAACCTAGTCCCGTGTCATGTCTCAAACTACCCGTCAAATGCAAGCAAAACAATAAAGTTCAAATAGATATCATGATCAAATTTCTAGAGTGCAAAATTCTTGAACATATAATAGTTGATATCCCCATCATCATCTTTGATATCATAATATCCACCACTATCTTTGTAGTCCTCCATTTCCTTCAACATACTGAAGAGTCCTGCCTTGGAATAGATTTTAAGTAAAGGAATAAATAGTTAACTTGATGGTGGATGAGAAATGAGAAATGTAATGAAGCAAGCGTCAAAGCTAAGGTACGTGCCTAGGAGTCGCCTTGATGACAACACTGCTCCTAATGCACTCAGAGATGGCAGAAAGCTGCATCATCTCGCCTTAGATCCTATCATCCTAAGCAAGCGGTTTTAGTAAGACCAATATGTCCAAGGCCCAACTTCATAGAGATGGTCTAATTAATTTTCATTTTGGTCCCTACGAGTCTAAAGAGTTAAAACTCAAAACTAGTCCTTAGATTCTGTGACCAATAAGTGGTAGTAAAAGAGCCAGGCTGGTGTTAAGGGAGTTCTAGCCAGTACTGTTCTCCTGATAGTAGATGAGATGTTAAGATGGGTGCAAAGAGAACCAGCCGTTCGTACAGACATCTAGTAACAAATTAGCACCATATTATGACGGGGACACTAATATTATACAAAAACAAACATGAGATAAGAATGTGACATAAGTTGCAACCTTTACATAGACAACAGAAAGTGGCAACACATGTAGTTATTACAATCAATATCCATTGGCAAATATACAATAAAGGTCAGCAAATTGTACATAAATCTTACATAAACAGACCTTAGAAATGTATGGGAAAAATTACAAGAGAAGAAAGGAGTTTTGAGGTAGGAAAAAAAAATAGAAGAAATGGGAGAAAATTACTAGCAAAAGGAAAACCAAAGAACAAACAGAACAAAAGAAATAATAGCATGGAGCATATGAAAGATATAATATGAACACAGCACAAAGACCACATATTTTTGGTGTGTTATTGTATTATTGTCTTCTTGCATGTCTATGTCATGTCCAATAATGCACCAATTTCAGCCAGGCACAACCCACAAACAAAACCAATACATGAATTGAAAAAGATGAGGCAGAATATACTAGCAGAATAGACAGGCGTTCAAATGGCAACTTGTACCTCAAACTAGAAAAGAAAATTCATCAAACAGCTGGTGATCGTGCTCACCAATAACCATGCTATGAATGTCAATTCTAACTGAAACTAAATCAAAGTTTGTATTTTGACTGGTCTACACCAGTTATCCTTCATACCACAATCAAGCTACATTTGGGCAAATGTCTAGCACACAGGAAGGGATATCAAATTACATCCGACTCTTTGGGGGAAAAGACTTGTACAAGTCCATTTTTGTTGACACCAAAACTTGTATAGATGTTCACAATTTCGCTCAAGGGATGCCACGTAAAACTAGTGGTCAAAACTTGTGTGGATGTTCATCATTCACAATGGTTTTAGTTTCACGCGTGACAACCCTTAAGTGGAATAGTGAACATGCACAGAAGCTTTGGTGGGTGAACAAAATGGACTCTTGTACAACTATGTCATAGAATGAAAGTTTCCAACTATGTCAGAAGAAACAGAAAATTTCGCACAGAGAAATATATTTTAATGAAATTGTATTTGGAGAACAAAGTTTGAAAAAATTGCAAAAAGAGAACCAAAACACTCATTGTACGGACGTATTGAATGGAAGCAGTAATTAAAAAAATTGGATCAATTAATACGTCCATGAGAATAACGTATTTATGCAAGAAAACGTCCTTCCGATGGACATTTTCTTGACAACATACTAAAAAAAAAATTAATGCATTAGATACATTCATTGAAATGACATATGTGTGCATGAAAACGTCCATCCAATAGACGTTTTCTTTACAAGCTACTAAAAAAATTAATGCATCACATACATCGCTTCCAACCGTGGCTCACTTGATAGAGGAAGGAGGTAGGGAGAAGCCTCTACTAATCTCTGTTACTCCATGTACATAGTAGTTCAACTCCCATTCTTCAAATGTTAGTAAACCATTTTTTGCAACTGTACAGCTAGATAGATTTGGCTCCAACTTATGCTGAGGTGATTCATTAAATTTCCATGCACATTGAAAGAAAATGTCCATTGAAAAGACATTTGCATGCACATATACACCCTTCCAATGGATGTATGTGATACATTAAAAAAAAAATTAATAGCTTGTAAAAAAATGTTCATTGAAAGGACATTTTCATGCACATATATGTCCTTCCAATAGACGTACCACCTAATGCATTAATTTAATTTTTTAATATGTTGTCAAGAAAATGCCTATCGGAAGGTCGTCTTCTTGCATTGATACGTCCTTCTGATGGACGTATTAACTAATTCGATTTTTTAAATTACTACATTCATTAAATACGTCCTTATGATGGCCGTTTTAGTTCTCTTTGCAATTTTTTCAAACTTTATTCTCTCATTACAATTTTATTATAAGATATTTCTATGAACGAAATTTCCCCCAGAAGAAACTACTTAACTTAAAAGACAGAAATTGTCATGAATATGATATCATCAATCAAATACATAGTGAATCTAAGACTTCACATCAATATTGCTCGATGTTGTAAGAATCAGCAAACATACGACCCTTCACTTAACTTTAAATAAAGAAGAAAATAAATATAGGGTGGGGTGGGGTGGGGTGGGGTGGGGTGGGGTGGGGGGTGAATAAGCAACACTTCCTTTTGCAACTACTGATTGTTTTTCAAACAGCTTTCTATTACAATTATTTGTTCCATCGAAAATTTGCAGCCACTGATAACCCTTGCATAAATAAGAATCCGGCAAGTCTCGATCAATAGTGGGCCCTTAACCGCACCAACAAATGAACCAATTTTTAGGGCACCCCTCCTCAACACGTGGAGGGGGCAATAACGTAAATATGTATAAGGTGCCTCTAGGCAGTGGCGTAGCTAAAAATTTATTTAGGGAAAGCGAAGCAAAATAATGATCCGGTCAACGATCTCAGATTCAGAAATGCACGAAAGTAATGTAATAGGACAAGTTCAACATGCAAATCCGATTGGCACAAGTTTCGTTATGAGCCGAAGGGCACACGGAGGATAATTGCAATTTTTCAAAAAACACCTATATGGTGAAATTCGATGGATATGAGCCAAATTCGACATGCATAGTGGACGAATTTGACTTCTGTCAATTTCACATGTCGGCAATAATCGTACACACCTTTCGATACACACTTCATGTCGGGACCATCTAAATCACCAAGACGATACACAACCCACAATTTTAATTAAACACAGAAGTCCGTCCAAGTAGCTGACGTCGAGCCTCACATGACGAATGATCAAATAATGTCGGATTTTAACAAAATTTAACATGAAGGGATAAGAGTTTACCTAGATAGAGGAACAGCATTCCTTGCGGAATTCTGAGTTTCGGTTGCGGAGTTATGCTCGCACAAAATTAGCCTCTGAGCTCAAAATCACAATTTCTAGGGGACGCAACTGCGGCCCCTTGGGACCAGCTAGCTACGCCCCTGCCTCTAGGACCGCCATAACAACCCTAAACCCAATTTTAGCGAGCGCACGCAGGGGGTGGGGGTGGGGGTGGGGGTGGGGGTGGGGGTGGGGGGTTTGGGTTGGGGGTTTAGTGGTTCTTATGAAATCCATTACGTAGACCTTGCATAACGAAAAGAGGGGGTTTCCCTAATATTTAGTAGACTAGATAGATGCACTGGCCATAATCAAGCTATATACAATTTCTAACATCAAATGGACCAATAAACTCAAATTTCTACAGATCCAAACAAAGAACCATCTCGTACCAGTGCATAGCGCTCGGAAGTTCTCAGCCGTCTTCGGAACCACGTCGGCAAAAAGCTACAACTCGAAAACACGATCAATCAAAAGATCAAACTCCCGAATAAAGAATCCACCATGAACGAGCTCAAAACCCTAATATTTCGAAGGAGAAGAAGAATGACCTCGAAAGCCATTCTCGCTGGAGTACCGCCATCGATGGACACGTCGAAGAAGACGATGGGGTTCTTCGTCTTCGCCATCAAGAGCTCGTGCTTAGTTTCTAGAGGGAGAGCATTGAAGTCAGTCGGCGAGTGGAGGAAGTGAATGGAAAACTAGGGCTTACGTTTATATACTTAGAGGTGGAAGTTTGTAGAGCCGCTTGCTGTTCAACGATGGACGGCCGTGATTTCATTGTGTTGGTGTTGATCAGATTCTCTGAGTCGGTTCTCGCACCTCAAAAGGTGCAAAATAAGAAACTTTGCATAATAGTTTGTCCTCATACATCCAATGCAAAAAAAAATAGGTAAATACTTTGTTGTAAAGCCAAAATTGTTTTGCTTTGTTGGAAACTAGAAATTCTCGCTCTCTTCCAAGCCTCTGACAGAATTTTTTTTCATTTTCTACTAATAACATTTTTTAAAAATTATTGACCTCTCGTATCATCTCTTAATTGTAAAAAAAGGCCATTCTATTTTAATCATGGCACTTTATATTTTGTTGGAGAATATTTCTATCGGTTAATATCGGTCATCATTTATCCTCTTGTCTTTCATTGCGAGAGATAATTATGTTTTGTTATGTAGATAGTGGAAAAAGTATATTGTTGATTTGCCGTGTACAGTGAGAACATTGTACCAAATTCTTCAAATACAAAAAAAAAATGATCAAAATAAGAACACAACTTTAACACATATTGCATATTTATCGAACTCAGTTGGTTCTTGTGGTCACTGAGGAGAGATATAACCTCTCTGACGGACGGCCTCATGATAGAACCGTGGGAGAGATGTGAAACAGTGGACCCAAATAGCATATAACGCAACATGCACAAAGTCTCGTACATTATTTCGAGCATCAAAAAAAAAAATATTGCATATTTCAAAGACGGAACTGCGTTAGGGTCTGAGGGGTCATGCTCCCCTCCCTCTACCGTTTATAATTTTTTTAATTTTATAGTATAAATTTAAAAAAATATATATATATAGTGTATTCCTCCCCCAATCCCCCATTATTTCCCCTTGTTCCGTCATGAATATAACTCCTTAATCATCGATTTCAAATTTTCCGATTAATATTTTTTTCTAAATAATTTGTATATTTTTCCTAAATTATATAAACCCTAAACTCTATTTTGGAATTTTTTTAATTATTGAATAGTAGAAATCTAGTTTATTAAATAGAGATTCAAATCAATTATTTAATTATTTCTTAAATCTAGTTAGTAATTAGCTTAACCTAATTAAGCTTGTTTGTAACTAATTAATTTATAGAATAGTTAATTATAGTTAACTTTTAATTAATTAGAATTAGAAATTTTTAGTTTAATAATTTGAATGTAAATTTTCAAATCAAACTCCTAACTAATGTTTCCTCCAAGGAGGAAGCTTTCTTAGTTTCTTCCTAGTTTATAGAAGGAAATTCAAATTCCTCAATCACTAGGAATTCAAATCTAGATCTAACTAATTTTTTGGGGGGAAAAAATCAAATATATTTCAAAGGCAAATGAGATGTGCAAATATATAATTATTTGTTCAATTTTTCAAATGTCTAATTTATATAAACTAAGTGCACTGAGAATTCAATTCTCAATTTCATTCGTTCCCCTTCCATGCTAATTTCGGATCTCGCCGATCGAACTTTTTCTCTCACCCTCCATCATCGTGCCTCGCTCGTGCTCCGATGCCTCCGGCGAAGCTTCTGTCATCATGTCGCATCGGCCCACAACAGATTTGATAAGCTCAACCGAGCTTTGCCTCGATAGTCGGCATCAATTTTTGTTGTTGTTGTTGTGTGCTTCCTCTTGCCTCACCTTGTCTCCGACGGAGTTCCTCGCTGCCTCTCTAGTCCTCTATCTTTTCCATCCAGTCTTCGGTGAATGCCGTCTAGTTGTCGCAACCCTCTGAGATGACCCGGCATTAATCCGAGAGCTAACAGCTCCAGATTATTCGAGGTCAGTGCCGATGAGCTCAGATTGAGACTGGTGCGTCGACTGATCAACTTTTCAGCTCCTGTCGACCACTCCCCGGTGGTCTCCGACAACCGATCGTGTAATTTTTCGCTCCTAGCGGTGGAATTATATGACATTGATGTCGGTTTTCTTGCTCAACTAAGATAAACCTTCAGTAAGAGCTCTCTTGTTGGGACACGAAGATGTTTCATCGTGGTGAGCGGACGAAACTTAACTTTTTTTTATTCTTTCGCGATTAATAAAGAACATGTAAGAACGGATGCGTCCTTGGTTGCTAAGAATAGGTATGTAATCGCTAGAATGATAGCCACATGAAAATTATATGTTCTTTGTCGTATGTTGTTGAAAGATATAAATTGCATGTTTAAAGAATTGTTGCTATACTTGTTTAAGAATGAAAGGATGATTCCATACTAAAGTTTGGTTGTTATTACAATTTAAAGAATTATTGTCATGCTTGTTATGAAAAAAATAAAAAATAATGTGTGTATGTCCCTTTATCATATGCAATCAAAATAGTATAATTTCATGCTTAAGTTACAAAATGTTTGAAGAACTGTTGCTATGATTGTAAAGAAAGAATGATTTCATGTTTCTTTATTGGTTATTGTAAAGATATGATCTTATAGAATGAACTTTTAAATTTTTAAGAAATGTTTCAAAAGAAAGAAAGGGAAAACAGAGCTACAGTTCTATGGTTTGAACCGAATGAAAAGATATAATGTTTACTTGTTGGCTAGTTGTTGAATAGTAGTATTTGTTTGACCATTCGGATTAGATCTGAATCTTGCGATAAATTCGGTAGTTTACATATCTAATTTGAACGGTCAAAAAATACAATCAAAAGATTACTATTTTGGAGAACATACGGAGATGCTTAATAACAAAAATTTGATCTCTTTATAAAGTTATTGGATCTATCTTTTTGGACCTTACAGATTAATTCAAAATATCTCAAGAAATTGGATAGTTAGGGAACTAATTTATATAGTCAAAAAAGATAGATCAAATTGCTGCTATTTCATAAATAATTGGGAAATCTTAATAGCAAAATTCTTGATCCCCGTAATTTCATCTATATATATATAAATAACGGTAATATAAAGTAGAATATATAAAATTATAAATCTTCCCATATGTCCATGTTATATCTATAAGTCAAAATATATTAAAATTTTGTTAAAATCACAACAATCACCATCTTGGATCAAAGTCTCTGATATGCACAATGAGCACGTAGCAATTTTTAGTATTAGACTTTAAGTAGTAGTCACGATCTCATAAATTATTTCCTCTTCCTAGGGCATACAACCGACTAGTCCCAAGTCAATTCCGGAGTAGAGTAGGGTTCAAATTTGCATTTTAACTATATGACATCTTACGCTTCAAAGCAATCTGAAATCAGCTTACCACACTTGAGTCAATTAAATATTTGTCTTGTCGTTATGAAGCCATTCAATGTTTGATCCACTATAGAAGAACCATTATGAATAAATCATATGAATAACACTCGAATAATGACCCTACAAACTAGTAAATAATGTCACATTTTTTCTTGTTTCACGAGCATGGTGTACCACGTGTCTCCATCGTAACCCCACCTCTCACTCAAATCCACATCCCACAAAGTCCAATGCACCCAAAATACGAGATTCTTTTGCATCTTTGGTATGTATCGTGTCACGTCCCAATCTCTTGCAAGTTCGATCGTCCCTGCTGAACGTGAATCACTACGTTGCAGTGCTCCCGCATGACAATCGTTCTCATCGGGACGTGATATCGTGCGAGCCTGGAGTTGCGCTTGCACAAGGCGATGATGTCAAACGTCATAATTACCATCAAAAATACCAAGTTGCAGCAAAATTCAAGTATTGTGTACCAAGCACACATTAGAGTATACGCAGCGAATCTCTCGAAGAGTCCAAATAAAAATTCTACAAAGGAGAATGCCACAAAGGCGATGCAACACTCTTGCTCGTTCTCTTGCCCACAAAGGTACTTATCGTTCCATACATCATGTCCCGTATATCCAAGCTGAGCCACTACACCTGCGTACCTGGAAATAATGTCCACAAACGTGGGTCAGCACACAGCAGTACTAGTGAGCGGGGTAACCCACCCATCTAAACCGACACTAAGTAGATAGTGAATTTAAACAGTTATATGGTAATCTTTCTACTTTAACCCTATATTCATTTCATGGCAGAGGTATAACATGTTAAGAAAAGCAGTAAAGTAGGTTAAGCATGCAAGCATTCAACTCAAGCAAATATACTAGCAGTTATATCCAACTCAAAGGAAACTAAGCATGCAATCTGTTTTACTCAAACTCGAAGCAAAGCGTGAACCTATCGAATAAAATCGCACTATAAGCCTCAAATCTATCGCATCATACCACAATCCAAGCTTTGTTAATCCAATCATCGATACGCACACTCTTGCTCGAGGTAAGGTGGCGTCGCCGCCTACACGAAAGCACAAACTCAAACTGAACCAACTCTTATCTATATGAAGGTCACTGGCCAAGCCATAAAGGACTATCCAACTGTATTTTGACCCAATCCAGAGGATTTCTCTTGAGTGCTCAGTTATTATGTTTATTGTTATTTCATATCTGGACTTATGGACATATGTATTGGTGATATTCTCTTTCCTTTATTGTGTCGGGTTGTTCCCCGAGACACTATTTACTTGGACTTGTTGATGGACTATTTTTTTTATCTATTATCTTGAGTGGTTTATCATATTGACTTGAGTTTACTTTCTGTGGATGAGATTAGAATTATACTGAGATAGATGGTGTAGACTTGCATTTATATTTATTACAGCTTAAGTATACTCTAATGGGTCCATTAAATTAGGTTTGCCCATTGGAGTTGTGCTGCTGGCCATTGCCACGTGGTTAGTCTCTTGGTATTTTGGGACTGAGGCATGATAGTTAATCATACATGTGGTGTATGATTAACATTATTCAAGGAACAAGACATGCACAATGAGGGTATGATCACATATCTATACTACATACTCTCCGCCCCCGACTGGTATAATGGATCCAACTATGGTACGTTATGACACGGGATTCACTAAGTAGGTAGCTTATCTCCCCAAGAATCAATGTATGTACATGTACAAAAAGAACAAGAAACAAGGCTTGCACAAGATATACCATAAATAACAAGAAATAATATCTCATGATGAGATCCGGATATACCAATACGTGTAACCATCATGTCAAAAAAATAATGATATCTACAATAAATACAAGAGACATAGAGGATATCATAAATAAGAAACTATCAGAGAATGTACTCGCCTGAAATCCGGTTAACAGTATCAAAGATGTCCGGTACGGTATCTCGAAGACCTAAATAGAAAATATTACATCAATACAAGGTTTGGAAAGAAAATAAGTTAAACTAGTCAACTTATAGGTCATAAAGCCAATTCTAAGTCAAAATAGTCAAATTATGTCAACTATAGGTCAAAGTAGCTATTTATATGTTGTATGAGTTTATTTCTAGGATATTGGGTCCATACACTATGTAACTAGGCTATACTAGCTATACTAGGATACTAAAAAACCAACAAGATACCGTATCATAAGATACATAATTTATTAGATATGAAAATATTATAATATGTATACAAACCAACAATACATAATACTCCTAGCTAAACTAATGCTAAGTGGATACCTTGGCTTTGAACCAAAAGCGGTATCACACCACTTACACACCCATCTTGATATGCAAACTCAATAGCTTGAGTAAAATCTAATACCTTGACATTACCTTGGTATCTCAAGGTAATTCAATATCTAACATATTACTAATACACATACTCCTCACTATACACTAATATGTATTTAAAATTTGTAACAATACTATAGTAAACTATATACTAACATACCCCTTCGGATATTCAATACTCGTACCCAAGATATCTCCATTCTCATTATCTTGGTGTAACTCAAGGTAATCTATAATAAATACTAACAAATATTAACTAGTACTTATATATATATATATATATATATATATATATATATATATATATATATATATATATATATACACTAACTTATATTTATAAGCTAGTAGGTTATGTATATTTTGTAAATAAGCTTGTGTGTGTGTGTGTGTATATATATATATATATATATATATATATATATATATATATATATATATATATATATATATTGAAGCCTTACTACATGATAATATTAATCCTGTCATCAAGAATAAAATTATTGATTTTATTGGAGAGGAGTCAAAAAGCTCTACTGCTCCTATTCAAAGTCCTACTGAAACTTATAATATGGCTGAAGTTATTTCAAGATATAAAAGTAGGCAAGTGAAACCTGTTACTATACAGGATCTTCAGTCTGAAATAAAGACTTTGAAAATTGAGATTAAAAAAATTAAATCTCATGATCAACAAATCCAAAAGAGATTGGATAAACTTGAACTAGATAATATATATAGGAATATCACCAGATCAATTGAAACTGATAAATCTTCTGCTAGTTCTTCCCAGTTTCAAAAACAAGAGGGAGAGAATCTAGAACAGATAGAACAAATGGAAGAAGTTAGGAATAATTTCCTACACAAAATAAATTTATTTATTACCCATAAATGATATATTAAAATAAATCTGCTCATAAATAATGAGTATTATATAACTAATTTAATTGCACTCGTTGATAGTAGTGCATATCTAAATTGTGTCAAGGAGGGAGTAGTCCTAGTGAAATACTGTGAAAGAACTACTCAAACTCTTAGTGCTGCTAATAATAAAGCACTAACTACTCCTTACAAAATTACTGATGTAAATATATATAAAAATGATATTTGCATTCCTATACATCTAATAGTTGTAAAGGAAATATCTCGGCATATTATTATGGGAACCCCTTTTATGGAAAAACTTATGCCTATTAATGAGATAAATAAAGAGGGAATTACAACTTGTTATAAAGGCAAAAGAAGAACTTTTTAATTTATAACTAATCCAATTGTCAAAATTCTTAATGAAGTTAATCTAAAAGAAAATCAAATTAATTTCTTAAAAGAAGAACTTGCACAGGTAAATATTAGCCAGCAGTTAAAATAATTAAAAATTTAAAATAAAATAAAACAAGTCGAAGAAGACTTTAAGCTACAAACTTGTAGTAATTTTCCTAATACTTTCTGTAATAGAAAACAACATATTGTTTCTCTTCCCTATGAAGAATTTTTTAATAAAAAAAAAAATTCGCCAAAAGCAATAACTTGTCAAATGAATCAAGAATATCTTGAATTACATAAAAAAGAAATCCAAGAATTATTGGATAAGAATTTAATTCGAAAATCATACTCCCCATGGAGTTGCAAAGCATTTTATGTAAATAATAATGCTGAAAAATAAAGAGGAGTACCTAGACTTGTAATTAATTATAAACCTCTAAATAAGGTTTTGAAATGAATTATGTATCCAATTCCTAATAAAAGGGATCTACTTAATAGAGTAGCGAAAGCTAGAATTTATTCTAAATTCGACCTGAAATCAGGGTATTGACATATTCAAATTGATGAAAAAGATCGATATAAAACCGCTTTCACTGTTCCTTTTGGTCACTATGAATGAAATGTAATGCCATTTGGTCTGAAGAATGCACCTTCAAAATTTCAAAATATTATGAATGAAATATTCATTCAATACTCTAATTTTATATTATCTTATATAGATGATATATTAATTTTCTCCAATACAATAGAAGAACACTTTAAACATCTTAATGTGTTTAAACATTTAGCCATTAAAAATAGATTAGTAATATCTGCCCCAAAGATGAAACTCTTTTAGCAAGAAATAAGATTTTTGGGACACAATATTACCAATAACACAATACATCTAATTGATAGAAGTATTGAATTTGCTTCTAAATTTTCAGATAAAATAACTGATAATAAGCGGTTACAGAGATTTCTTGGTGCATTAAATTATGTATCTGAATTCTACAAGAATATTGCACATGATACAAAAATTTTGTATCAAAGACTACGAAAAAATCCTGCTCCACGGACTAATATTCATACTGAAGCAGTAAAAAAAATAAAATAAAAGGTTAAAAATTTAACTTTTACATTTAGCCAATGTTGAATGGTTTAAAATTGTTGAAACTGATGCTAGTGATATGGGTTATGGTGGCATATTGAAACAATTAAACCCTACTACTAATAAAGAAATGTTAGTACGATATCATTCAGGAAAATAGAATGATGCGCAGAGTAATTACTCTATTATTAAGAAATAAATTCTTTCTATCATTCAATGTATACATAAATTTCAAGATGATTTACTTAATAAAAAAATTTGATTACGTATTTATTGTAGTTCTGCTAAAACTATTTTAGAAAAGAATGTTACAAATTTAGCATCTAAGCAAATATCTGCTAGATGGCAAGCAGAATTAGCCATATTTGAATTTGATATTGAAAATATTAAGGGAATTAATAATTAACTTCCTGACTTTTTAACTCGTGATTTTTTGCAGAATCATGAATAGACGAGACAAGGGAAAGCAACCATTGGTTCCCAAACCCATGAATTCTGGCTCCAATGAGTCGAGATATCAATCCAAGAAAACTGTTCTTGGAAAAGGAAAGACCTCTAATAGAGGCATACAGATTCAAGATTCAAAAGAAACCAATATTTCTTATAAGCAGGTGGTTGAAGTATAAACAATTTTTACTCAAAATAATTCTTCAGAATAAAATTTTCAATTGGAAAAATCTGACATTCCAATGATGGATGATCCTTGGAAACTCAAGAAAAAATATCTGAAAAATAATATGTTTACAGTCCAAGGAAAATATCGCAATATTTATGAAGGAATTTTGTTGACAACTAAATCAGTTGAAATTAAGCATTTTTATCAAAAGACCAATGATCTTCGGAGTGACGTCAATTACAGCAAAATTATTATTCGACAAATAATTACCCCTCAATCTTGGGGACTTCATCCCAACAGAACTAAACAATTAGTTCATCGTGATAAATGTATCAATGTACATTTTACATATTGGGATTATGTTGAGGCTTTTACTAAAGTATTTTACTTTGACAATAGTAAGCAAAAGCACTAATGGTTCATCAGAATTTGTCCTGAAATATTGAAATAGGACATCCCTGCATGGTTTATCCAATGGTGGTTAAAATTTGGTACAACTTTGGAAATATTACCCCCATCATTGCAAGAATTATTTACAGTTTGGACACAATCATATCCTTTATGTCAGAATGCTGACACTCTTTTGGAGGGGGAGAGTACAATGTATTTCTTTGTCCATTTTGAAATTTTCTATATTTTTAAATGGATAATCAAATGTGAATATAATCATTTGAATTTTCCTATTCTAACCTGAAATTTCTTTATCAAATGGTGGAATAGAATTTATGATAAAGAAAAAGTACAAATCGTACAAAAATCTATCAAGGAAAATGAGATCCTTGTAGAAGCAAAATTGAAAAAGAAATTATTGAAGATAGTCCTTTAAAGAAATTAAAGGAATCCTTGAGAAGAAGAAATTCTCGAATTACTGAGAAAGAATTAAAGAAGAAATGTCTTCACTACATGCAAACTCAATTTGAGTCAATTTTTGAGACAGAAAGTATGTCTGTCAGCTCTACAAATCAGAGAAAATGTTGGAAGACAATATTGATGAAGAAACTTTCTTCAAAAGAATGCATCACAGAGTTACTGCTCATAACTCTGATGACGATAGCAATGACGAAAGCCTACAATAATTGGATACTTTTGCTAGAATACGTGGCAATTACTGTTTACTTTATAAAAGAGGAATCTCTTTATGCATGGCCGACAATGAAGATGACATAAAGTAAAGTAGATGCTGACGTGCACTTACCGAGGCGATTAGAAGGAATCTTCTGCGTGCTACCTGCTTCTGTCAGTCACCACCCTTGCAGCTGCTGGTTACCGAGTTCTTCACTAAGAACATTTGTATTATAAATAGAGGTCTTAGACCTCTCTTCAGATGTATGTTATTTTTCTACTTTCATTTTAAGTGTGTTGTTTGTAAGAGTGTGCTTGTACTATATTTCTACTATCAATAAAATTCCGCACAAGCGTTTATCTTTCCATCCTCTATATCCTGGTTCTCTACTTTGCTTGATATTGAAAGTCTAGATATGTCATGTGGGGTAAATCTTACCTCCACCTCTCCATCATTTATTTGTATTATTTGATCTATATCTGTATCCACAATTGGTCGTGGTAACACAGCTTGACTTAAGATCCATTCTTTTGGGAAGTTAATTTTATACCACCTGATTATCCTATTTGTTGCTACGATGTTAACAAATTAGTTTCTATCAAAGTAGTTTTGCCCGACTTAGTAATATGTTTAGCCTTTGGGGCAATGGTATTTATTACCTTGTAGTGAATCCTATAGATTATTGCTATAGTTTCAGATCCATGAAGAAAATTATATCCATTAGTCTTTAAATTAAGAGTAACATATTCATATAAATGAGTATCTGTCATTGACAGAGTTAAATTAGGATAATCATTGAAATATACTGGACCATGACAAATACTTGTTTGCATTACTCCCATTAGGGATTGGCTCCAGTCAAGACATCTTGCATCTCTTAAAGACGTCATAATTGAAGCATTTAACCCTGGTAGAGTTAAAGGTTTGAATGTAACTTGTATTAATCCAATATGGACATAATTATAGGCTTCTCTAATATGCCCAATATCTTCTTCACTTATTAATTTAAACGAGTATTCTGTATTATTTACAGAAATAGTTCTTTTCATTGTTTTAATGTCAACGGATGATTAAAGACAAAAGTACCAATTTGGTATAAAAAAAATTGGCTTTACATTTGGAATTGTCCATTTATTTAGTTCCTCCATTTCAGAAGGATACTCAACATTATGAGCATTCTTTATTGCTTTGCCCTTAGTAAGAGCCATTTTATTATTTCCAATTGCTAAGGCTTTTTCTATTAGCAAATTGAGGTTCTACTTCTATCAATCACATGTATACTGACATAGTAATTAGATTGTAAAACTGTTAATGATAATTATTATCAAAATTCTATTGTCTTACTTAACTAATCGAGTTGTTTCAAACTTATATAACGATAGTAAAGACCTAGCACGGCTGTCAACGATTTATACCCGAACATTGCCATCTCGGCATAATAAGGCTAGGCGACTTTGATGCCGTCCCACTAGGTAGAAGACACATCGCTTCGACAACTTCTAACTCTATCATAGTTAATTAAGGCAACAGCTTTTTACATAATAAAAATTATAACAGAAATATAGTAATAACTATGTCATCACATATTTGTGAAGAAGTAGAATTAGCTCAGCCTTGAGTCATCATGGCTCTGATACCAAAGTAGAGAACCAGGATATAGAGGATGGGAAGATAAACGCTTGTGCGGAATTTCATTGATAGTAGAAATATAGTACAAGCACAGATGACAGGATTAATATTATCATGTAGTAAGGCTTCAATAATATCCTTCTTCTCATCAAGATTTAAGGTATTAATTGACAATCCATTCATTTCTACTATAGATTTATAGTAGGTAACATCTTTATCTGTAACACATTCGTTACATTGACAATTCTCACCACATTCAATTTCGAAATTATCTGTGGATTCATCCTCAGATGAACTTTCTTCTTCATAATCTGAATTAATCATTAATTTATAAAGAGTGTTCCTTAACTCTTCATCTTCAATTTCTTCAATCTTCTTTTTTGTATAAAATTTGTTAGCATAGTGGCCCAATTTGTCACATTTGTAACATTTAATAACTTTTTTAGAAGATTTTTTCTTTCTAGAATTCCTACCATCTTTATTATTGGTAGTATCATTTCTTTTGGAAGGATATTTCCTTCTTTTATAAGGCTTCTTATTATAATCCTTATAATCTTTAACTTTCTTTTTCTCCTTTGTATTAAGAGGTCTAAAAGTATCCATTGCAAACTGGTCACAAAACTCTCCCAGTTACTTTTTCTCAGAGAGTCTCTGAGATTTTAATTGATTTTTAAGCTTTAAATCATTACATAAAGCTAATCCTTCTTCTATACACTTATTAATTAAATTACCATAAGTGTAATTAGCATAAGGAATTATTCCATTATTCTGATTTCTTAACCCTTGCCTAATTCTTTCTGCAAACAGGTTAAGAAGTCCATCAATAAATTTTGATTTCCAATGAGCATTATTAGCATCACTTAGTAGCATTACTCTACTAAAAAATGTATCTTTATACCATCTAAAATGAGTAAGAGTTGGACATCTAATATTCTGAAGAAGAGTTCTTACTCTTTCTCCGTGATCGGAAAATCCACCAAGTAAAGTGTTCCAAAATTGTAATCATTAAAGTATAGACCGCATCAGTCTTAGTAACCTGAGTATTATTTTCAGGATTAGTCTCGGTCTTTACAGCATTTATAATTTCTTGCCTCTGAGAATCTGTTAAACAATTATTTCACTAGCCACGAAGAGTGCCAGTAAAGCCACAAGTGATGAATTGTGTAGTTTCTTTGTCATTATTGCCAACAGCTTTGGCAACATTAGAATATATCATCATTCGATGTAACTGATCATGAATTTGCTTATCAATAAGACCATCTATGTTCCATTCATATATTTTACCTCCACTGTAATAATTTTGTACTATTGTATCATTTTCTTCAAATAGTACATCAGTAGGGGTTGGTCGCTGATAGTAATATTTCATCAGATTAGGTTTACCATATTTAATTGCCTGAATCTGAGGATTATTAATAGGTCTTGTTTCAACAAAGTATTGTTGAATAGCATCAATTTGCTCAGGAGAAATTTCTTCTTCAACCTGATTATCATCTTCTTCTATTTGATGATCTTCTGAAGAAGTATCATTGATTAAAGGTCGATTAATAACCTGAATTTGGTTATTAAATTGATTAATGATTTCATTAGCAAATTGTTGCTTTGCATAAGCTATTAACTCTTTTAATTCTTTTTCTTCAGCATTTATTGTATGAAGATTGCTTTTCTTGAATTGAGCTATTAGCTCTTTGATATATTCTTTAGTAACCTCAAGAGTTTTACTAACTTTAAACTATTTTACCTC
This sequence comes from Iris macrosiphon, assembly GCA_036927795.1. Classification (NCBI taxonomy): domain Eukaryota; kingdom Viridiplantae; phylum Streptophyta; class Magnoliopsida; order Asparagales; family Iridaceae; genus Iris; species Iris macrosiphon. The sequence goes on along the minus strand of JAYESA010000019.1, from coordinate 23,007,503 downwards.
AGGTGGTGGTTTAAGAGATATGTTAGTAGTCTCTCTTAAGGATGATTTTCCAGTTTGTCCTGAGAAATCTAATTGTTTGATTGCATTAAATTTATGCAATAATTTATCCAAAGCATGTTCAATTCTAGTCATTTGTTGACCCATTACTTGGATAAAGACATTAGTGTAGTTGTTTTGTTTAACAACTTTCTGTAATTCTTTGATAAATTTCTCTTTACTGTCAATAGTTTTGACAAAAGAGACAACATCTATTTTATCATACAAATTTTTGATAGTGAGTTTAATTGACTCATTAGGAGGATACATTGATCTGGTTATGCCACTACTTGTGCCAACATCAGTATTCTATACCTTATAATATTATTCTAACACATTTATTTGTGTTAATTCTGTATTAACATAGTCTTGAATAAACCAGGCAGCGAAAGGTATTAGATATTTTGATCTTTCTAGACGATTATAAAATTCATCTTTTAATTCATATCTCTTTTGAAGAGAATAGGTTTTCTCAAACCATTTTTCTAAATTTTGTGTTTGTATAGTACATTCTGTTGAGAATGTCCCTTACTTCCTTATTGGTTGTAAAACCCATTAAATAGAAGTAAATTCCATTTTCGACATTGTCGGTGAACCTATTTTGCTCTTTGTCTTATACAAGGGATGTGCGATTGCATCATCAGAAATTTGAATTTTATTTATTTCTTCTTTATTAGAAGAAGTAGACCCTATTGTTGAAGGCAGTATTTTTTGACTTGATATTGAAAGTCTAGATATATCATGTGGGATAAATCTTACCTCCACCTCTCCATCATTTGTTTGTATTATTTGATCTATATATGTATCCACAGTTGGTCGTGGTAACACAACTTGACTTAAGATCCATTCTTATGTATATATATATATATATATATATATATATATATATATATATATATATATATATATTCTAGCTTACTAACTTACTAGCTTATCAAAATAAGCTAACTAACTTAGAATATATATATATATATATATATATATATATATATATATATATATATATATATATATATATATTCTAAGTTAGTTAGCTTATTTTGATAAGCTAGTAAGCTAATATATATATATATATATATATATATATATATATATATATATATATATATATATATATATATATATATATATATATATATATTAGCTTACTAGCTTATCAAAATAAGCTAACTAACTTAGAATATATATATATATATATATATATATATATATATATATATATATATATATATATATATATATATATATATATATTCTAAGTTAGTTAGCTTATTTTGATAAGCTAGTAAGCTAATATATATATATATATATATATATATATATATATATATATATATATATATATATATAACTATGCTAGAGATGCACATGAACTCCTACTCTCCCATGATCACCAACACATCAACACAAGAATTATTGATCATATATATAAATATATATATACATAAATCTCACATAATAATTATAATTATAATATTACAATATCACAATATCTATAGTCAAGGCAATTGAATTAAAAATGAAAAGAATAAACACGTGAAGCGCACCGCACCCGTATCACACTAGATCTATGATACGCTTGTGATACAGCTCCACCACACAACTAAAGGTATTCCGAAGGACACGATCAAGTCTAAAATTATAATTATGAACAATACGAAGAGCTAACTACTCATCTACGTATCCATATCAAAATGTGACATGCTCAAACCCCCGTGTCGAAGAAAACCTCCCAAATTAACCTGTATTTCCAAATTGTCGGGATACGACCTACACATATCCAATTGTGGACACGACACTAGCCACACACAATCAAACACATATCAATTTGGTCTAATTGATCTATTGACAAACACACGATGTATCAATCTCGAAATTTTCCCAAAATTGGCACAAAATACTACATAACTTTCTCCATAGCCCCCCTATGAAGCTAATTCCAATTTTTATGAGTAGCCATAACATATAGGGTAATTTTTAATGATAAAAATATAGATTTATAGTATAATTAGAGGGAAAAAACTGAATTATACCTATTGGAAGATGGATTTCCAATGAAACCTCCAAACTGAGTGAAAAGAGCCTTCAACTTGTAGATCATTGCTCCTCCTTGTAGATCATTGCTTTCTCCTTATTCTAATGGCCTCCAATGATGATTTGGGAAAGAATTGGAAAAAAAATTAGGTAGAATTTGATGTGAAAATGAAGAAATTTGTGAGAGAAAATTCTAGATATAGATTTGAAATAAAAAATAAAGAGAGAGAATTTTTCCTCCATCTATACTATGGCCGGCCCCTTTTCCCTTTCCCAAGCTACTGTAAAATATCAAAAATACCCCTTGGGGCTTGTCATGAAGAAAATAATTAAGGAGAAAATGTTCTAGTCTAATTGGTTTAACTTAATTAATCCTCCTCCTAATGATTGCGCTTACTATTAGGCTCAATTCTAATTAGAATTAAATGTTGGTCTATGGATCTAATCTAAACTAGTTAGGTCCACTAACACAAGTCCAAAATAATATACTAACATCTAACAATAAATAAATAATATAATAAATAAATTTACAATATGCCTAATATTTAATTAATTATGAAATGACCAAAATATTGTTTCCTATAAAATGTGGTAGTGACACCAAGGCCTTTACCTTGGACTTCGACGACAAGACAGTAGCCTCCAACATGGTGTCCCTCCAGTTCGATAACTTTTTCGTGACGGAAGCCCAGGACGGAGTAGTCCCGATCCCAAGGGAAATAATGGAGGTAGTCAATCTTCCACCAGCTAGCAAACAAGCAGCCGAACTGATACCTCTTACTATACCTCGGGACGAGATCTTGTAGGTCCACCCGAATCGTGTCCCAGACTTGATGCAACAAGCGGTGCCTTCCGCCGTCAAGCTTAAAGCACGAAAAACCAAGTACTGCCACATGGTTTCTCCCACCACTGAGGAGGCCTAGACAGGGGCAACCAGGTCGGGCCTTATATACCAGCGAGATTACGAGGCTTCCGACGTCAAAATACCTTCAACAACTAGGTCAAAAGGAAATCCAAGCAGGCCGGGCCGTATGATCCTTTCCTCAGAAAATACAAATTATAGACTTCATGTAAACCCCCAGAGATTTAGCTATTTTAATTTAATATAATATTTAAAATTATTATTTTTATTATTAATTTGGGTTAAGTAAACAAAAGTATCCCTTAAAAATATTTTCCGTAACTTTAATTTTTAGGAGCACAACATTAGCCATTATCTCCAAACAAATTTTATATGCATGATCTAGACGAGCCTACCTTAATTTATGATTAGCATATCCAACTCAAACATATCTCCTTGTGCTCTATTTTTAATATAAAATATTCGGGTCAAAAACTTAATTTCTAGCACCTACAGTGCAACCGTTGACCATTCCAATTTAAAATTGGAGATCCAATTTCGACCAATTCTTTCGACCTAATGTATGATCATGATCTATACTAGGTCTAAGACACACATGATACCTGTATCCCACTCTATTGAACCTCTATGTGCTACCTACCCTCAATAGTCACAAATGACCAATTTTCTAGTGAATTTGACCAACCTAGTCAAACTAAACCGCAACGACCCAAACCTGACCCAACTAGAAGTAGTTGGACTTAACCTAGGTTGACTAATCTAGGTTTGACCATCTATATTAAACATCATTTCAGTTTTGGACATCCATAGATTTATAAAATTATTAGGGTAGAATGTGAAAGGAAAGGGGTTATAACTTGTGACATTTCTTTACCCCATTCGTAACTCCAAACCCTTCCCCTCCCCACTAGGCTGTCCATAACCTCCATCTCTTCACCTCCTCCATTAGAATCACCTGAAGAAAACTTCTTCCTAACTCTCTTCCTCACATTTTCTATTCACAAACCATCTCCAAATTCTATCTCTATCTCCCTCCACACCTTCATCCATCCAACCCTACCCAGGCTGAATCTTAATTCAGCAATACCCCCACTAATCCGGCCCTATCTCCCTCCACAGTAAGTATCGTTCTCTCAAATTTTGTATGCTTCTTCATCTCCCTGTCCTTATCACTTTATCTCCACAAACCTTCCATCAAAATTCATTCTAAGTTTCTCAAAAACAGCCCTCCATCAGAGGTGTCCAGGTTGAATCCGAATTCAGTATATCCTCTTCTCAGGCCACTCCACCACCTCCATAGCCTCCAAACTACCACTACAATACCCAAATATCCTTCTCCTACCTCTCCTTAACAAGTTTTATTTATAACTAAGCACCTAAATCATCCTACAACTCCCCCAAACATCCCTTACAAAACGAAGACACCCTGCTGAATCCGCCAGCAATAGCACCACTTAAACACCTTGTTGCCACCAATTCCAGCACTAAAACCCCTTCAAAAACTACCATATCTTCATCCTCTACCTCTTTCCTAATCTCTCTAATCCTCAAAGTACTTGGAGAAATATTTTGAAGCCCCGGACAGTAGCTACGAGGCAAAGTGTCCAAATCTGGACAGATTTGTGCAAGCAGTGCACAACCCTCTTTTGCCTTCCCATTTCACTTTGGTAAGAGCTCCAACTCCTCCTACTCAACCCTTCCTACATGTACTTCATATCCTTATTAAATTCCACTAACTTTGTATTCATATTTTTATGATATTATACCAAGAATATTTATTACTTCTCATGTCTAGACTTGAATGTTATTTATGCACTTGTTGTCCTATTCACTTTGCCATGATCTAAAACCCAAGCAACCACTTGCAAAATATAATTTTTACTCTAATTATCACTAAATTTCAGAATGTATAAATTTTGTTTAGGGTGTTATATATAAATAAATGCATGGTTGAGACATGATTAAATATTGTGCAACTAGTAGTGCATTTTGCCTAGGTTTTGTGATAGTTAGTTTTATTGTTTATAAACACTATGTTGGAATATAGAAGATGTTATGATAAGGTTGTTCACTAGTTATAATAGTGCTTGCACACATGTTTCATGACAAATACAAGAAAGAAATGAGGTATATGCCATGATCTTATTATAAATTCAGATTTGACTTGTCTATGTATACTTGATATTTTGTAGTAGAACGAGAGTTGTATATAGTTGGATGAACGGATATACTTGAGAAATATAGTATGTGATTGTTTGTGATGACCCTAACTTGACCTATTGTTAATGCTCATGTGCATATTTTAATAGACAAAACTAACCCTAAGTTGGTTAACATAGTTTGACACTTAGTGAATACCAAGGTTGATGATATATTGTATATGGAAATCTAGTGTGAGAACACCTAGTACCTATATGAACCTTTGTTATAACCATGTTTATGAGGCTTGATGATGTTATATGACTAGTAGGCTTAGTGTTTACACACTTTCTTGGTCCTTGACTAATGAACCTTATCCAACCTACTTTGTTAGAACCCCAAATTATTTTAGACTCTAAATAATTGATGGCATTGTATAAGTGGTATCCTTGATTAAATTATACCCTAATTGTCTAATGATTAATGACGTAGAATAGTTGTACTCTTGTGCATGCTTAGTGAACCATGTCATAGTAACTAATTTTATGATATTATATATTTAGGCTCTTGGGATCGCACGAGCGTGAATTCGAGAGCAGGTTCTTTGTATTATCAACTTGGAGTTCCATACAAGTGTACCTTGCCAACTTGCAGTTCTGTTATTTATTACTTTGACTTAATTATAAAAATTTTGTACATGCTTAAACCTAGGGCCGTGTGACTTACTTAGCGTCCGATTAATAGTCGGGTGCCAACCCCGTACGCTGAGTTGGTTACATCATCTAAAAATGGACATTCGTGACCCTTTACAATCTAGTACTTATTTTTATCAAGTACATTATAACCCAGGATACTTGACACCATACATATGACATAATCTTCTTGAGATATTCATGGTGATTCTGTGTAGGATGCAGGATTGACATAGATATTATATTTATAGAGATTATATGACTGGTTGCGTTAGATATGATCTCACGTGACATGGACATGAGACGTGTGGTTATATTGGGTGGGGAGAGACACACAGGCTACAGGTTGTGTAAACTCCCTCGACCAGATTTCAGTAATTTAGGATTAATTTTGACTAATTAGAATTAGTGCAACTTTTAAAATTTTATTTATTATATATTATATTGATTGTGCACCTGTTCATTACACAATTGACTAGGGCATCACACTAGCTGTTAACCCTAAATAAATTTCACATTCCTGCTCTAGACTAGTCAGACTACTTTTTCTGTATTTTGTGCAACTTCCAGAAACCTCATCTGGTGCTTCGTTTTAGTCGCACAAATATCGTTACAAATGTATGTATTTATTTCCTATTTAAATTTTTGCTCTTTACCCATCTCTGTACCCCTAGAGATTTGAGGACCAGTAGGCACCTGTTTTTGCCAAACAAAAATACGATAATATTCTACTCTAATTGTATTACAATTATCGTTGTGACACCGTAGAGAAATTATGACTCTAATAGCCTCTAAATAATTAGTGAACACCGTGCGCAGTATTTATTAAATAATAAATACGATGACTGTATCACCTGCAATATCAGACCCTGCACCTGCCCAGAATCACCCCACACTGTCCAAACTATTTTTCCCCAGCTAATTCCCTCATTTTTTGTACAATTTAGAATTTCGGAAAATCAGTATTTAAAATCAGATAAATTGCGAAATTGCGCAAAATACAATTTTATGCATTTATGCAATTATTGAAAAGTTAGGGGTTTATATGCAAAATTACATGCTAGGTGGCCTAACCCTATTGGCTAGACCATAGGTGTGTGGGACCCACCCAGAAATCCAGAAAAATCCAGCCAAAAATATCCCAAAATACCAAATTACCCATTTACCCCTAAACTTCAAAATAATTACAGGATTGCCACTCCCTCAAAACCCTATATAAACCCTCATTCCCTCCCTTTCAAACCTCACAGCCCATCCCTCTCCCCTCCGACCACCGTCTCCGGCCGTCGCCGACCACCGCCACCCTACCCGAACCCTTCGCCACCCTCCCCTCTTCCCTCCGGCCAAGCCCCACCGCCAGCGCCGCCCTGCTCCGCCGGCTACAGCCCCCGCACCCTCTCCCTCTCCTCCCTGTCCACAGCACCATCACCACCCGAACCACCTCTCCCGCCGCCTCCGGCTATCGCCGACCACCGCCACCCTACCCAAACCCTTCGCCCCGACCTCCCCTACCTACCACCACCACCTCAGCCCCCCACGTCACCGCCTTCGGCCGCCCTAGCCCCCGCAACACCCTCGGCCACCCCCAACCCTAACCTGCCACTTCCCTCCCCGACGCCTCTAGCCGCCACCACCACCGCCGTGCACCTCCGCCACCACCACCAACTTCACCGCCGTCCTCCCCTCTCTCGAAGCCGCCGCCTGCCCGGCCACCCCCGCCGCTCCTCCGCCGCCGGCAGCTCTCGCAACCACTGCTGCTGCTGCTACTGCTAACAACTGCTGCTGCTGCTACAGCTTCTCCGGCCGCCTCCGGCCAGCTCCGCCGCCGTCCACCCACCGTCGGCAACCCCTAGGGCCCACCTGTCAGTAGGTATACCCTTTATACCTAATATATATGTATTTATATATATAATCATATATGTATATATAGGTTTTAGTGGTGGCCCATGCAGGTCTAGTTTTATTTGCTAGTGGTATGATGACATGCCCAGCAATGCCTGCAATAGGATAGAAATATTAGGTCTCATCCACACTGACACCATCTTTACAAATTCTATTATTTCATCTTGCTTGATTATCATTATTTATCTCCTTTGTGTTTTCTAATTATCCTATTTTCCTCAGAAATATGGACATACCCGGGAAACTTGCGAATAATAGGGCTGACCAAGCAACAGACCCTTCGCCAAGTGCCCAAGAAACTCCGTCCAATCACCAGAATTCTAGCCAGGAGACGACACCAACTCCACATGCAGAGACACCTTTGTCTCCACCTCCAGCCTTGCCTATCCAGATGCCACAACTTGAGGGTCAACCTCAAATGTTGCAGTTTCTCCAGACTATGTTGCAGAACCAGTGGCAACAAACTGAGGCCCTGAGACAGTCTCAGTGGCAGCAAACTGAAGCTCTGCGACAGACGTTGATGACGGCTTTGGACAGAACTACTACTCCAACACCAGTACCTGTCCTACCAGCGGGAACAGTTCGAGGCTTCCGTCAAATGAGCCCGAGGGATTTCAAAGGCAACGAGACTCCTGAAGAGATCTCCGATTGGATCTCCAACACCGAAATGCTGCTAGAAGGATCGCAACTCACTCCCGACCTATGGATGACGGCTGTGAGGGGCCAACTTCTTGGCAACGCCCATCACTGGTGGGAATCCATAGAGCGCAGCGTCGGCAAAGACCAAACTTGGCAACAATTCTTGGAGCACTTCAACGCCAAGTACTTCCCAGCGACAGTCCAGAATGCTCTATACTCCCAGTTCCTGCACCTGGAGCAGGGAAACATGACTGTCGATGCTTACGACGCGGAGTTTAGCCGACTGAGTCGTTTCGGTGCTGATCTGATCCCGAACGAGCTGAAGAAGGCTAAAAGATTCCACCATGGCCTTAACCACGAGCTCCAGAGGTACACAACAACGCAGTCGAGAATCTCCTACAACGAGGTTCTTACCGAAGCCAGGGAGCAAGAAGCCATTGGTCGTGGAGCCAGACGCTCAAATCCAACCTTCCCGGCCAAGAATCAGCACGGAGCAGGAGGACCTATACGTCGTCCCCAATATCAGACGCAACAGACGACGGGGCCTTACCAGAAGAGGGAGCTCCCGATTTGTCACTTTTGTGGCAAGAAGGGGCATTTTGCCAATGACTGTAGAAAGAAGCTGGGATTATGCCTGCTATGTGGAGCTAGAAATCATATGGCCAAAGACTGCCCACAACGCAGAGATGCCGCACCTCAGCCAGGGCAGAAGCCAGGAGCCCAAGCTCAGAAGATGCTTCCCTCCACATCAGGAGGATATCAGAGAGGAGCACCTCTGCCTACTCAGGAGACTCAGTTCAAGGCCAGACAACAAGTCGGAGGACAAAGGCAGGGACAAGCCTTTGCGTTAGCTGCCATTGCAGAAGAACCTGAAGGAGAAACTATAACAGGTACCATTTTAGTTGCATCATTACCTGCAACTGTATTATTCGATTCTGGGGCTACTTTGTCTTTCATATCCAGTAGATTCGTAGCCATGCACAAGCTATCTACTTCCCCGCTACCCAAGTGTTGGAAAATACTTACTGGAGGAGGTATTGTTCCAGTTACCAACATTATCGAAATCTGTCCGGTAGTTGTTTGTAGTAGAGTACTAAGAGCGCGATTTTTGGTACTTCCAATGCCAAATTTCGATGTTGTCTTAGGCATGGACTGGCTAAGCCAGAACGATGCTATCCTAGACTGCCGAAAGGGTAGTGTTATCTTTAGACCCCCAGATCACCCAGAGTTCGAATATATCCGAGGAACCATTGAGCAAGGAGTAGGCCAGACTCCTAGAGCTTACATGGCAATGGAGACAGCACTTCCCTCAATTGTAGCAGAGTTCGAGGACGTATTTCCAGAAGAATTGCCAGGCCTACCGCCTGACAGAGAAGTGGAGTTCATTATTGAGCTGATACCTGGAGCTGCACCAGTATCCTCCAATGTATACCGACTGGCGAAGAAGGAGCTTGACGAGCTGAAGCTTCAACTGGAGGAACTACAGATCAAGGGATTTGTTCGTCCTAGTGCATCACCCTGGGGAGCACCAGTGTTGTTTGTACCAAAGAAGGACGGAACATATCGCATGTGCATTGATTATAGAGCCCTCAACGCTCTAACAATCAAAAACAAGTATCCCTTGCCGAGAATTGACGACCTGTTCGATCAACTAACAGGAGCCGTAGTATTCTCGAAGATAGACTTGAGATCAGGCTACCATCAAGTCAAGGTACGAAGAGAAGACATTCCAAAGACAGCATTCAGAACTCGTTATGGTCATTACGAATTTCTGGTGATGCCGTTTGGATTGACTAATGCACCTGCTGTATTCATGAACCTGATGAACCGAGTCTTCCACCAATATCTGGACCAGTTCGTGGTAGTCTTCATCGACGACATTCTGGTGTATTCGAAAAGCCACGAGGAGCATGAAGAGCACTTAAGGTTGGTATTAGAGACGCTGAGACGGGAGAGCCTTTATGCTAAGATGAGCAAGTGTGAATTCTTCCTGGACCGTGTCGCATTTCTTGGACACGTTATCACAGGAGAAGGCATCTCGGTAGACCCAGCAAAGATCTCATCTGTTGAGACGTGGCTAACCCCGACCAACGTCTCAGAGGTGAGAAGCTTTCTAGGACTTGCCGGATATTACCGGAGGTTCGTAGAAAACTTTGCAAGAATCGCGGAGCCGATTACCCGTCTTACTCGCAAAGAGCAGGAGTTCATATGGACTGAAGATTGCCAGACAGCTTTTGATGACTTGAAGAAGCATCTGACTACAGCTCCCATCTTGACTATACCATCTGGATCCGGAGGTTTCGTCATCTATAGCGATGGATCCGGAAAAGGATTTGGTTGTGTCTTAATGCAACATGGGAAGGTTGTAGCTTATGCCTCACGACAACTGAGGACTCATGAGAAGAATTACCCCACTCACGATCTGGAGCTTGCCGCAGTCATCTTCGCCCTGAAGCTATGGAGACACTATCTATATGGCGAAAGAGTGGAGATATTCACCGATCATAAAAGTTTGAAGTACGTCTACACCCAGAAGGACCTAAATCTGAGACAAAGATGATGGCTCGAAGTGATGGCGGATTTCGAAATTGATCTACAGTACCATCCAGGGAAAGCTAATATGGTGGCAGATGCTCTAAGCAGAAGACCCTCGGCATTCTTTATGATCATCCAACCAGGTCTTCTGAGAGATCTAGAAAATTTGGGAATAGAGGTCATTATGCCAGGACTTGACGGCCAATTATCAAACTATCAGCTACAATCAACCTTGGTAGAAAGAATCAAAGCTGCTCTACCAACAGATGCAAGATTTCAGAGGCTTCGCCAAAGAACAGAGGCTGGACTCCAGACTGGTTGTTGCATACACGAAGATGGAACTCTAAGATGTGGCAATCGTCTTTATGTTCCAAATGGAGAACTTCGTAATGAGCTGATGTCAGAAGCTCATAGCTCAGTATACTCTATACATCCTGGAGGCACAAAGATGTACAGAGATCTGCGGCAATATTACTGGTGGCATGGAATGAAGCGGGAGATAGCACGCTTTGTGGCCAAATGCTTGGTGTGTCAGCAAGTCAAGGCTGAGCATCAAAGATCTGCCGGTCTACTTCAACCCCTCCCAATACCCGAGTGGAAATGGGAACACATTACGATGGACTTTGTTACGGGCTTCCCAAGAAGTCCTAGTGGTCGTAATGCTGTCTGGGTGATTGTAGACAGACTCACTAAGGCTGCTCATTTTCTACCATTCAGAGTCGGGCAATCTACAAAAGTCTTGGCGGACATGTATATGAAGGAGATAGTGCGTCTGCATGGAGTGCCAGTCAGTATAGTATCTGACAGAGATACGAGATTTACATCTTACTTTTGGCGAAGTATGCAAGAAAGTCTTGGTACCCGCCTCAAGTTCAGCACCTCGTATCACCCACAAACAGATGGCCAATCAGAACGCACCATCCAGACACTTGAAGATATGCTGAGAGCCTGCATGCTTGATTTCAGCGGATCATGGGAAGATCATCTACACCTGGTGGAATTTTCCTACAACAACAGCTATCAAGCGAGCATTCAAATGGCTCCCTTTGAAGCTTTGTATGGAAGGAAATGTCGTTCCCCAGTATGCTGGAGCGATGTTGGCGAGAGACAGATCTTGGGACCAGAACTGATTATTCGTACGGTGGAGAAAGTAAAGAAGATCCAGGGACACCTACGAGCTGCACAAGACAGGCAGAAGCACTGGGCCAACATTCATCGCCAACCTCTAGAGTTCCAAGTAGGGGAACATGTGTTCTTGAAGATCTCACCTACTCGAGGAACTATCAGATTTGGAGGAAGAGGGAAGCTAAGTCCAAGGTACATTGGACCCTTCGATGTGCTAGATCGCGTCGGAGAAGTTGCTTACAGACTAGCTCTACCTCAGACTTTGGAGGGAGTACATGACGTCTTCCACGTATCTCAGCTGAGGAGGTACATTCCAGACCCGAGTCATGTGCTAGACTACTCAGAGATCACCATTGGGCCAAGCTTATCTTATCAGGAGGAGCCTGTAGAGATTCTGGACCGTAGCGAGAAAGTGTTGCGAGGCCAGACTATTCCTCTCGTTCGTGTTGCATGGAGACATCATGCACCAGGTGAATCCACCTGGGAACGAGAAGAGGATATTCGTCAGCGTTATCCCCACCTATTTCCAAACCAGGGTATGTCCAATATTTCAAATTCAATCTTTCTTAATCATCATATGTCCTTTTTCATAATATGGTTGTTTTTATTTCGAGGACGAAATATTCTAAGGAGGGTAGATTGTAAACTCCCTCGACCAGATTTCAGTAATTTAGGATTAATTTTGACTAATTAGAATTAGTGCAACTTTTAAAATTTTATTTATTATATATTATATTGATTGTGCACCTGTTCATTACACAATTGACTAGGGCATCACACTAGCTGTTAACCCTAAACAAATTTCATATTCCTGCTCTAGACTAGTCAGACTACTTTTTCTGTATTTTGTGCAACTTCCAGAAACCTCATCTGGTGCTTCGTTTTAGTCGCACAAATATCGTTACAAACGTATGTATTTATTTCCTATTTAAATTTCTGCTCTTTATCCATCTCTGTACCCCTAGAGATTTGAGGACCAGTAGGCACCTGTTTTTGCCAAACAAAAATATGATAATATTCTACTCTAATTGTATTACAATTATCGTTTTGACACCGTAGAGAAATTATGACTCTAATAGCCTCTAAATAATTAGTGAACACCGTGCGCAGTATTTATTAAATAATAAATACGATGACTGTATCACCTGCAATATCAGACCCTGCACCTGCCCAGAATCACCCCACACTGTCCAAACTATTTTTCCCCAGCTAATTCCCTCATTTTTTGTACAATTTAGAATTTCGAAAAATCAGTATTTAAAATCAGGTAAATTACGAAATTGCGCAAAATATAATTTTATGCATTTATGCAATTATTGAAAAGTTAGGGGTTTATATGCAAAATTACATGCTAGGTGGCCTAACCCTATTGGCTAGACCATAGGTGTGTGGGACCCACCCAGAAATCCAGAAAAATCCAGCCAAAAATATCCCAAAATACCAAATTACCCATTTACCCCTAAACTTCAAAATAATTACAGGATTGCCACTCCCTCAAAACCCTATATAAACCCTCATTCCCTCCCTTTCAAACCTCACAGCCCATCCCTCTCCCCTCCGACCACCGTCTTCGGCCGTCGCCGACCACCGCCACCCTACCCGAACCCTTCGCCACCCTCCCCTCTTCCCTCCGGCCAAGCCCCACCGCCAGCGCCGCCCTGCTCCGCCGGCTACAGCCCCCGCACCCTCCCCCTCTCCTCCCTGTCCACAGCACCATCACCACCCGAACCACCTCTCCCGCCGCCTCCGGCTGTCGCCGACCACCGCCACCCTACCCAAACCCTTCGCCCCGACCTCCCCTACCTACCACCACCACCTCAGCCCCCCACGTCACCGCCTCCGGCCGCCCTAGCCCCCGCAACACCCTCGGCCACCCCCAACCCTAACCTGCCACTTCCCTCCCCGACGCCTCTAGCCGCCACCACCACCGCCGTGCACCTCCGCCACCACCACCAACTTCACCGCCGTCCTCCCCTCTCTCGAAGCCGCCGCCTGCCCGGCCACCCCCGCCGCTCCTCCGCCGCCGGCAGCTCTCGCAACCACTGCTGCTGCTGCTACTGCTAACAACTGCTGCTGCTGCTACAGCTTCTCCGGCCGCCTCCGGCCAGCTCCGCCGCCGTCCACCCACCGTCGGCAACCCCTAGGGCCCACCTGTCAGTAGGTATACCCTTTATACCTAATATATATGTATTTATATATATAATCATATATGTATATATATGTATATATATATGTATATATATGTATATATATATGTATATATATATGTATATAAATAATGTATTTATATGTATAAATGTATTATACTATATAATAATTGTTATATACTATTATTTACAGTATATTATACTGTATAAATATTATATATATATATACTATATTTTATACATATATATTTATTTATGTAAATTGTATATATGTATATATATATCTATGTATATATATACTATATATATTATTATGTATATATGTATATGTATATTATATAATATTATGATATATATATATATACATTTATTCCTATATATATATATCTCTAGTATATATATAAATATATATATATATATTATATATATATATATATATATTATATGTTATATATGTATATATAACACATTTGTAAATGTTGTATAAATACTATCTATACATTTTTCCATTTATTTATTTTCTGCATTTAATTTCCTGCACCTATATTATATATATATATATATCTATATATATATATATATTATCTATATATATATATATATTAAATACCTGCTGGATAATACAGCTTAATTATTTATATTATATTTTAATTACTGCAATGTCATTTATTACATAATATTATATGCTGGATATTACAGCCTATCTATAATTATATAATTATTAACAGTGGTCACATATAGACCCTGAATATATATGTATTTAATATTCTGTCCTGTCATTTTAATTTATCTATATTATTATATCAGAGGATAAACCCTGATAATACTATATTATAATATATTGTATAAATAGCAGTGGATATACCCTGCCACTAATACCTGCATTTCTTTACTATTCTTTATATATTATACATACTGATATATATATATATTATATCTATATATATACATACTATATCTATACTATATATGCTTTATATTACAACTACGATATTCACGAAACCTATCTGTTTTAACAGAAACCAACTTCAGCACAGCTAGTGACCCCCTGTCACCAGCACCTTCACAACTGACTATAAAATCAGGGTTTCAACACTATCAGGGAGTAGGCAAGTATACCTTGCCAAGTTAAATGTTTAAATTCTCAAATATTGTTATATGCTTCTTGCTTCTGAAATTCATATACCATAACCACCTGAGACTGCCTTGGGTACAGTCAACTGTTATGTTGACATGATATTACAGACTCACCAATAGCTGAGAGAATATCCTAATATATTCTCCTAAACCCTATCACGGAAACACGCAACATGGTTGTATTTACATATATGGATGTGAGCTGCGTATTTGGTTAGCTACCAGTACGTGTGACCCGCATCACGGATTAGAATAACTCAGGAAATGTACGATTTGACATTTAGATTCATTGGGATGGGAAAGATAACTAGTTGACGTATGGGACACCCCCTCCAATAATGTTTTATACCTTCGTACCAATGATGGTCGATTGCAGAGTTCCCTGAGTCGGGGGCATACGACACATATACTAGCCAGTCGCCACGATTGGTGAATTACGTCAGCGTATGTCTAGCCACACATTTCCATACGTACTACTGGATCTTTATTTGCATTTTTACTTAATATGGTTAGCACCCTGTATTTATTTTATTTTTTTATTCAGTATTTTTATATTACATGGCATGTCATTTTTCTGTATCTTGTTACGTCCCACTGAGGACCTGGTTCCTTGCCAGATCTAGATGAGGCTTTCTACCCCACAGTGTACGGGCCTGATCAGGAGGCCAGATGTGCTACCGAGGAGGAGCTCGAGGAGACACCCTCAGAGTAGGCTTGACCCTAGATGCTGCTACCTAGAGATGGAGATGTTTTGATCAGATAGACACTGCTTAGTCTATCTGATTTTTCTGCGCTATTATCAGTTTTTGTAGTAGGCTTGTATTCTCACCAGTTGTGTACTGTATCAGACTCAGTTATATATATATTTCAGCTCTTGTTTTTCTGACATATTGTTGTGGATGAGATAGTTTTACCTGTTCTATACTTGTAGTATTTTAGGACAGCGTAGCACGTCCCTTTGGGTCCATCAAAGTGGATTAAGCCCTTAGTGACGTGTCAGCTGGCCAGTGACACGTGGCCTAGTTCCTGACATTTTTGGGACTGGGGCGTGACAGGTTGTTATATATATATCTACTACTATTGTGAGGTTGTAGACTCTCGAGCAGAGCTAGACCCATTACTTGTTATTACTGCTATCGGCTCCCCGACACAGAGCTTGTAGCGGTCTCAGCCTGAGTACTAGTGATGCTCTCACTTGCATTTCACATAGATGGATACATAGTTACCCTATTTATTTCACTTACTCTTGTACTGCATTTATTTTGGCATGCTGTTTTTTGTACCTTGTTACGTCCCTCTGAGGACCTGGTCCCTTGCCAGTTTTGCAGCATAGACCATTGTGAAGCCTGCCTGGAGTTGCTGATGTGTGCTGCTTTGTCTTGCAGGAATTGGTGCCAGGTACTTATATCTTTTCTTCCGGAGTCATGGTTATTATTCATTTTATTTATTCATCTGCTGATATAGCCTAGTTTTATAGACTCATATTCCTTTCTCGAGTCTATTCGAGCTTATGTGTTACTGGCGGTCGACTTTAGCACATGTAGCTCATTCTTGTATATTCTGATCAATGTGGATTGAGGCATAGATATTTATATTTACTTGATTATATAGATAGTGACCATTTTAATACAGCTTATACGTATTCGAGTCGGACCGGAGTCTGGTCGAATGCGTAGCTGGCATGTTACGTATTCTTAGTCCTACGTATTTTGAGACTGGGGCGTGACACTTCAGATGCTCAACATAGCTCAACAAGTCTCCCTGTGCACAAGAGCCAAATTTTGCATGACTCATCAGCAATGGCGCATGATAGGTAGTGTCCCCTGCGCAATATACAAAAATATGCGGCAAGCGGTGGTCCTCGGCGTGGTAGACAATCGTGCGCATGCGGCAGTGATCGTACGCTCACAACTCAGCCAACTATCTCGTGTATACGTGGCAGTGTTCCTGTGCACATAGCTTCTTATTCTGCACAGGCTAAGTCATCAACAATATTCAAAGCAACAAATGATGATCTTTCACAGTTCCATCATTACAGCCAACAATTACTCTGTCTTATGTAGAAGATTGGCAGTGGCCGTGGTTGGTGATGGCAGTGGTGGTGGTGCTGGGTTTTTATAGAGGAAAGGGAGGCGGTTGCGGGGAGCGGGTCGTCGGGGGGTCGGGGGCCGCGGAGCGGGGGCGGGGTCGTGCGCTGGCGGAGTCGGGGGGTCTTGGGCGGTCGAGGGGGGGGAATAGGTTATCGGGTAGGGTCGGCGGGTCGGGTCGGGTTCAGATCCGACCCGCTAAGCTGGTTGCGTTCAGTCTGGGTTGGGTTGGGTTGTGTTCAGTTCAGTTTGGTTCAGGTTGGTTCGGTCTGGTTTAATTAAAATAATAGTTTTTAACTATTTTAAAAAATAGTTTTTGAGCCCAATAATTTCCAGAAAAATTACACAACATCCAATAATTAATTATACACCCAAAAATATAATTTTTGTAATATTTTAATACTTAATTTAATACATAAAAATATTAATCCCTGAAGGACATTTATAATAATTAATTAAAAAACACAGAAAATATCAAAATTCATATTTAAAAAATTTAAAAATCTTGGTACTTATAGATTGGTCCGATAATGTCCATCCCCCATGCTTCACACGGCCAAGATGCGACCTTTGGGCGCAAGAATTCTGAGGGCTGGAAGGAATCGAGTTTTGTGTAGTCTCAACAAAAGCGTTTTGCTGGACCTGAGAACAGCTCCGTTGGAAAACTTTTGGTGGATATGTTACTTCTTGTGCACTTATATGAAAGTAATATATTCGAAACAAACCCTATCAGAGGTGATATGGACATGATAGGTTTTGTGGACTTAACACCGCTGACGTACTTAGAGTTGAGTACATGTGGCAAGTTTAGATGACGACCGATATCAGAGTTAATATAGACGTGATGATCGACAGTCAAATAGGGAAGTCTGCTCAGAGGTAAGATGGGCATGGCAAACTCGACTGGGGAGGATGTGAGGGTGGTAGTTCAAAGGTAATGTGGACGTAAACTAATGCCCAAGAAAACTCAGGTTACTGAGAGTGGTCTACTTAGGAGTGTAGATAGACCCGAGGGTTGTTCCACTGGGAAACTTTCGGGGATCCAGTATTTGTTGTGTATTCATGACTCCTGAATACAGATAATGGCTTTTACGGTAATTCGTGTAGGAGAAGTATATACTGTACAAAATATAGGTACTGTATATTCTGTATTTGCTAGAAAATTTTGCCCCTGATTAGCAAAACTTTCTTAGGCTCTGTGAGCCTGTATACACTGTTGAATCGAGGAAACACTGTCCTTAATGTCTTTGATAGAAGGTTGGATTAAGAAAATATTATCCTCGATGTTCGTCTTATTAACCATGGCTGAAAGTTTATGATTTTGGAACTTTACCCTACAGGTTGTCTTCTTGTTGGAGTGATGACTCATACTAACATCTCCATATCCTAGCCCTGTGCGAGTGCTGTTGTAATATCTGTCGGATTATAAAGGAATACGTCGTCCTTTACCAAAGTTCAGACCTTCAGTTTTTTGGAGGTAATAGCCTATCTTCTACATAAGACGGAGTAATTGTTGGCTGTAATGATGGAACTGTGGAAGATCATCATTTGTTGCTTTGAATATTGTTGATGACTTAGCCTTTGCAGAATAAGTCGCTAATTAGCGACGTTTTTAGCGACGTTTAGCGACGTTAAGTTATGTCGCTAAATAAGTCGCTAATTAGCAATGCTGTAACAAGTCGCTAAATACGTCGCTAATGACGTCGCTAAAAACGTCGCTATACGTCACCAATTGCTGACATGGCAGAATAGCCAGGTCATTAAAGACGTCGGTGTAACGTCGCTATATAAGTCGCTAATCAGCGACGTTTAGCGACTTTAAAAACGTCGCTATTTAGTGACTCGGCGTCGCTAAACGTCGCTAAATTTTGCGACACACTAAAGTCGCTAAAAATGTCGGTATAGCGACGTTTTTTTTTGCGACTTGGTTTTTTGCGACAACTTTATAACGTCGCTGATTACGTCGCTAAACCAACTTAGCGACGTCATTTCGTTTTTTAGCGACGTTTTTAGACGTCGCTAATTTAACTTTTTCTGCTAGTGCACTGCCACCTCTCCGACTTCACCCTCCTGTCATCGCCCCTCCACGCCGACCGACCCCGAGCTCCCCAAGGCTACCCCGACTCTGCTGGCGACGACCCCGACGACCCACGACCACCCCGCAGCAGCCGCAGCCGCCGACGTGCCCCGCCGCGGACCGCCCTGTCACAAAATCAATGAGGTACCCATCTTCCCACTCACGTATCTCCATGTACATAGATCCAAATTTTGTTCTGTTGAATCCTAGGTGAAGACCACGTGACCCTTTCGAATCCTGTGCAATTAGTTTGGGGTATCGCGTCCTGTTTCGGTCGCAAACTGCGACGCAAAAACAGGAAAATAACCCATATTTCTGTAATTTAGAAACCGTCCCGAACTCACAAGTTCACGGCCATTTTACTCCCAACCTGTTTATTATTTTTGGATTCTGTTTTAGCAGTTAATTAGACAACCTAACCAAGATTAGAACCCTGTAATTAGTTTATTTTAATTCGTTGCATGTTGTGTTTTATTTGCGGGTGAAATCGACCAAAAACTTAGTTTTTAAATCTCAAATTTTCTCGAAAAGGGGTACGTCCTGCAAAATGAGGGGACTTCGTCATATGCAAATTGCACCAAAAGATGCGTATCGTCAATGTGGATGTGTGGAATTTTACGGAAGTTGATTTGGATGTGCGTGCATACCGAAATCAACGCGTATTCGTCGAAAATATCCCGTATCGGGCCTGTTCTGAAACTCATTGTAACTTCGTGTGTGCTTGTCATTTCATAACGAAACTTGTCCCATTGGATTCGTAGCATTATGATGGTCCTGTGATCCAAGTTTGGTTCGATTCTGAGAACGTTGATGAAACCACGTATCGTGGGTCCCACGACTCCACTTGACAGGCGATTTTGTGATCGGCTCATCGGAATCTAGTTCTGGATGTTTGTTTAGGTTTGTATCATCGTTCTAGACTTATAAACACTAAGTTTGACGAATTTGGAGAACCTTATCTCTGACACATTTTTCGGTGCGAAGTGGGCTACATGTGGACCCCGCTTTGACTAGAAACTGTCAATTCTGCCCTTGTGTCCAAATTGGATTTATGGGTAGTCAATCCTAGCTATTTCATATCTTCTGAGGGTGATGGTAACATTTGTTTCAGCATCCGGAGGTGTCACGCCCCAGTCCCAAAAATACGTAGGACTAGGAATACGTAACACGCCCAGCCGTATGTATACGAACTCCAATATATGGAAATCATATAATCCACTACAAGACGACTATACCGAAGTAGAAATAAAATCTCTAAACAGTGAAAATAATCACAGCTACTTTGGAAAATAATCACAACTACTCTGAGGGTAAAACCTCCTCAGTCTGGTATGTAGAGTCAGGTCTAGGTCCGTACTCCTGTGGGTACTCCTGCTCGTCCATATCTGGAAAGGGATCAGGTCCTCAGAGGGACGTAACAAGATACGTAATAACATGCCAATAAGTACTGAAATATAAACATCCCATGGGTCGTCTAACCATCTATGTGAATGCAGTTTGAGGTACTTTGGGCGTATGGAAAGTGTAGTCTAGACATATGCTGACGTAATTCACCAATCGTGACAACTGGCTAGTATATGCCACATATGCCCCCAGTACAAGGGCGCATGTATACAATAACCGTCGAGTGTGGAATCTGCATAGAGAAAGTGGGTGTCCCATACGCCTACTAGTAGTCCTCCACACCCAATGCTCTAGGCATGTCACATCCATGACACGAGCCGGTTAATAGCCTATCCTTAGTACCCTAGCCCAATCCTACAACCAAACAAGGACAAGGATTGGACCACCGTACTACAATAGACTATGTCCATGGACCTATAATAACTGCAGAGTCTTCTAGCATACTGTCATGCCCCGGTTCCATGGATAAGGAACCGAGATACGTGGCAATGGCCAGCAGTGTACTTCGGCGGGCTTTCCAATCTAATGGGCCCGTCGGAGTACACTTAAGCTGTGAAGTACAATGAATAACCGAATACATAACACAAATAAACTCAATCTAAATCTCATCCACATGCAGCAATATAAGAGCACAATAGAAGTAAATACAACATCTAATGTGCAGGAAAGAAATGTCCAGACAAGTAACAAATACAAATACTAGAGTAGTCATACGGGGACAAACCCGCTAGCACAAATAGACTGGAATGAAAGTAAGCAAAAAGATAACTTGGGACGGCAGCAAGTAACTAGGTAATGATACCGTCCCAAGGAAAGAGTCACTACCAGCGATCAGGCGAAGTCCTCAGGAATGACCTCGTCCTCGGCAGTGAGTACAGCTGCTGGATAGATGCCCGGTCCGTACTCCTCCGGATAATCCTCGTGGCCTACACCTGGAAGGGAACCAGGTTCTCAGAGGGACGTAACAAGGTACAAAAATATAACAATGCCAAGTAAACAGAAAGTACAAGTGCACGACAGGGTACTCTAACATAACCAAACAAGTGTGACACAGTTTAAAGACAACGTTCGACGCGTGGGCCGTCCAAAGTAAAACCGTAGCTCCGAACACAGAGACACACGGGTCGTACCGTAGCTCCGAGCACAGAGACACACGGGTGTTACCACTACACTCTAATACAGGATCACTACATATACATATATAAGCGCGTGCAGAGTAGCCCAAACGTCTAGTAACTGTCTTCCCCTTCCCAACGGTCAACGATTGTGCGTTGAACCTGAACCTCTAACTATAGTCTCGACACAAGAATTAACTCAACAGACGCGACCATAAGGTCGTCCCAGTCTCTGGTCATGATGTCAGTATCAGGATACAGAAATCTGGCACGATCACAGTGTATGAGTGTGTCCTGGGGTATCGATGTACTCAGGTACATGCATCGAGGTGTTGTGAATCATCTAGTAATTATTCTAAGATGTTAAGTCGAATGTCAACACCCGGTTGTGAACCGGACACGGAATATCGAACATCAACATAAATATGCGCACAAGTACAAAAAGAGCAACAATATTTGTAAACTGAAATATAGGGTGGCAAGGTACACTTGCCTGCGTGCGACTGCTGATGACGGGGATCTGGTACCGCATCCAAGTCCTCGGGTCATGCAGTACATAGTGAAGAGATACAAACCAGAATCAATACTCTATTCTACGACAGACAGGGAAGCGACACGCACTTACAACTAAACTAATTCCAAACTCAAATATTTATTATCAAAATCACAGTCCTCAATTTTTGATCCTTGATCCGAATACTACCTATCTCCAAATCATTCGCCCGTACAATATCATCAAATATTAGCTCTACAATAACCACTGTTTCGTTATCACTGTATCATTTTACTACCATTTAATCTGTTCCTCAATTAATCGTCAATTGCTTGGAACAATCATATCAGACCTTAATACTCAAGCAGTCTTAAGCTCTTTAAAATTTATTTTAATTACTTATGACGAATAACCCCAAGTTCACCATTAAATCCTAATCTCAAGTCATTATAATCCACATTCACCTTAATTAACATTGTTCAAGTACTATACTATACTCACCATATATATGCCAACAATATACAACTATTAAACCCTAACCGCTATATTCACCTATATGCTCAAAATACTACATCATGTACAACCATTGATACCTAAACCCTAGCTGATATTTCACATCCAGATGTAAATAACTCATATTTAAATTGATATCTAAACTTCTGGAATTTAAAAATGAGAGAGAGAGAGGGAGTCGACCTTAACGATGCAACGCCGAGGTATGGCCGGAGAAGGTGGCCGAGGGTGGTGGTGACGTTGGTGTGGACGGACAGTGGGGGAAAGATCTGCGCCGGCGGGGATGCACAGCGGGGGAGGAATTGTGCCGGCGGCGGGGACGCACGCAGCGTCGGCCTGGATGCACAGCGGGGGGTCTGCAGCACCGGCGGGAAAGAGGCCGGAGTCGTGAGCTGCTGCAGCGGGGACGCACGCTGCAGCGACAGTGGGCCGGACGCTCGGCTGCGGAGGTCGCTTGCTGCGGTGGCAGCGGTTGTCAGTCGGCGGGAAACTGCATTGAAACTCCGGCGGGGAAGAGCAGTCGGTCGACGGAAACTGCAGCTGGAGTGCTGCGCACTGTGGCTAGAGAATGCACCACGGGGAAGAGCAGGCGGTCGGCCTGTGTGGAGTCACCGCGGTGGGGGTCGGCTGACCGGAGTCGGCTCAGTCAGGCCGGAGGCTTCTCTCAGTTGAGATTTAAAAAGAAGAAGAAGATGAAGAATAAAAGAAGAAGAATGAGAATGGAGGGAGAAGGGTGGAGTTTTCTTTGCATGAAAGAATTAAATAGAGGAGGAGAGAGAGAGAGATTTTTGGGATTAGGGCCGGTAGGTTTCATGTGTTGAGGGTGGGGGAAAATGTTTCTTTATAGGGATGTGTGGAGGAGATGGAGGGTTGGGATCCATCCATTCAAAATGGATGGTTGGGATTAAACATGAAGGGAAGGAGGTTTCTTCATGAGGGGAATGAGTGGGTGAGAATGGGACCCTATGTTGGGACCCTCTCATTAATTTTTAGCCAATAGGGTGGTGCCACACAATTCAGTAATTGCAACTAAGCCCCGTAAATTTGAAAAATTGCATGGACACATGAAATGACACAAAAATTGCTGAGAAAATTATATTAGAAATTTTCATGGTGAGGGAGAATTGTGCATTAGGCACGGGTTTGATTAGGAAGACATTGGAATTAATTTAGGATTAAAAATGGGATTCACCAAGTCAGTATCCCTGATTTAAATAGAAATAAAGCGTCCCGCGAATTTAATTTAATTTGTGGCACTTGGGGTCAAAATCCGGAAATGACGCAAAGGTCAAAAATGGTGGGGGCTTGGAGTCAGTCTTGGACCCTTTAGTTGGTCCGGCTCAACGGGTTAAGTTGGTATCCCAAAATTTTAGGATAACGACACAGGTGTCCGACACGAAATTAAATATGGGTTACGATTTTCGAAATATTGCGCAATTAATTTAGAGCACATAAAAAATTAATTTTAAAGGACGGGAAAGTCCAGTGCCTAATTTGGCGAGTCAAGACGAAGGTACAATAGCCCGATGAAATTTATGGGCTGATATTGGGGCCCAAAAAAAGGACGCGCCAAGGGTTTTAAATAATTGAATTAAACTCCAGATAAAATATCTCTACGCTAAACCTCAACATCTGCTATCAAAATTTTCTAAAACCACTATAACTATCTACAAAATAAATCGAGGGGGTTTACACATACAAAGTTTCTATCAGCACTTATCCCTAACGCACGGCTCATACGTACAAGAGGCCAACCCGGTACGTAGTCTAGAATCTATATGAGACTCACAACTCGTGTAACAATTATGTCACGGCCAATGAACCTACTGATGCTACATGATACTGGGATGGTCGCATGAAATAGGTCCAAAATCTGCATAAATAAACATCTATATAAGCAAAAATAAATATGCATGCATCAGATGAATGTAAATAATCAGTACAATGGCAAGGTATACTTGCCAAGCAAAAGTCCTGAAGAGTGCAACGTCTAATACAGTGTTAAGTTCAAGTAGTGATGTTTAGGGTTTTGGGGTGTATTGCATGGATATATATAGAAAATAAGAGGCGGTGGAAAAACTTAGTGTTTAAGAAAACTAAAACTACTGTCGCTGATGTTTCTTTCTTTTCATTGGTTTTGGTTTCGGTTGAGGGGTGTTTAGTAATATTAGTTTTAAGAAGTGGTGGAATGAGAAGCTTACACGTGTGAGAAGACAAAGCAAAGTAAAATTGGATTTTGCTTCTGCTGTTAATATTTTCTTCTCTCAATGGGTTGTGTTTTGGGTTTTACGTACGGTGAGAGAAAAAGTTTACGCGGGGGTGAACTGCTGCTGCTGAGGAGTTTTACGCATGGAGAAAAAATATACGCGGTGGTTTTATTACTGCGGCTGTTGTTGTTTACGCACGGTGAAATATACGCGGGATGATGAGCTGCTGCTGATTAACTCTTTACTTTACGCGGGAAGGGTGGTTAGCGGTTTACGGGTTTTGGGTTTGATCCAATAGGAAATTCTATTTTCTCTATTTAGCTCATAATTACTATAAATAATAAATTATATACTTAATAATAATAATATTGAAATACGGTTTTCAGAATTAGGGTTCTTACATTCTACCCAACTTATAAAAATTTCGTCCTCGAAATTAAAAATATGGTAGGGGTCTCTCTATCTAATCTCTCTGGATCATAATTTAAAAGAATTCACCTCATATTTAATAAATATAATTTCTTCCCAACTTAGGATTTATCCATCTATCACTTAAGGCTATATACCCAAGAATATTATTCCTCGAATCATTTAATCATGTTATTCAATCTTCAAGGATTACACAAAATATATCACTTATGGTATATCCTCAATTACGGGGAGTAATCATCAGATAATGTGATTGGCCTATGGGAAATCTCTAGTACTATCTCTTTATCAGCTTATACCAAGCACGAGGTTTCATCTTTCCGAAGTAAGGGAAGACGGAGAACAATAATAAAGAATTCCAGGTAAAGGTGATAGAATACAAGTATATTCGTCTACTAGTCAACTATGTATCTTAATCCTACGTAAAGTAGTATGGAACAGTTGAGTCTGGCCATCCTGCGGTGTTGATGGGACTGGAAGGTTCCCATTAGGTGGAACGGGAAGATCAGATGGAACTAGATTGTGAATCTGTCCATCTGGTCCTGGAAATCTAGGAGTTGAGGTCTCTCCTTGAGTCTGACCATTGACTCCAGGAGTTGTGTCATCATCTGTGACAGTACATCCCTTCTGTATCTCCATCTTTCTGCAGGTGATATACACAACTTTCAGAAGGAGTACAGGAATCAAACATGATGCAAGTATAAAATAGAATATAGAAGCATGAAATACGCTGGAGAATTGTCCGCGTAGTCAAAATCCCCAACATACATGAAATTTTTTCCCTGCGTAAACAGGGCTTCTAGATAATTGGCGTAAAACAGGTGGATAAGCTTCCTGTGCAAAGCAGAGTTTCAAGATAATTTGGCGTAAAGCCTTCAGATCTATCTGCGTAAAGCAGAGAGTTGAGATAATTTGGCGTAAAGTAGAGTTTCAGAATTGTCTGGGTGAAAGTCTACGTAAAGGTTCTGTGCGTAAAGTTGGTGCGTAAAAGATCGGCTGCGTAAAGATCTGCCTATGTAAAAGTCCTGCGAGCGTAAATTCTGCGCATAAAGTCTTGCTACACTTTCTGCGTAAGGCTCGCGTGAAAGGTCTGCGCGTAAAAGATGCATAAAAATCTGTATATAAAAATCTAACATACGTTGTGGCGTAAGGTCTGTACGAGGAACTCATCATGAGTTGGTCAGTCAAATCAGTGAACCTGACATCTGACAAAAAGTACTGCACGACAATCGAAAGGACGGCTGTAATGATAATTTTGCACAGAGATCCAGGTTGTCGTTTAGTAACATATTTATTACAAGTCATTTTTACGCATTTAGAAGGAGAAAAAGTTGAGGCTTCGGAATACGCTGTCTACAGGAATGAGTTTTTACGCTCAAGGTGAGACAAAATCAGACGCCACGTCAAAAGCTATTTCTACACAGGGCTCGAGGCATATCTCTGCATTTAATACAAGAGATTCGGTTCTAACTAGTCATGACTGGGGAAACTAAGGTTGTGACAAATACGCTCACATCCTATCCTTACATTTTATGCCTAATCAGCTGCTCTAAGCTGGTTATCTATTATCAAGTTTACGTTGGATAGTTTACCTACGTGGCTTGCATGACGTATCCTATAGATTGAGAAGGCTAAGAAAACGAAGTTTAGCAGTTGTCATATTTACAGCGTAAAGTAAACAATCTTCTGTATAGTCTAATTTTTACGCCAACAGATTGGTTACTCTATATAAATAGAGGTCCCTAGTCTCAGCGTAAAGGGTTCCTGGCGTAAAACTTAAGGAAGAATGAGGTTTCAGTCAAGTGTGGATGAGATCCTTATACTCTATTCCTATACGCAGGCTTGTTTGGTACAGTTACGTAACCAAGACAATATGTTCAGGACCTGCATGGGCCACCACTAAAAATATGTCACGCCCCAGTCCCAAAAATATGTAGGACTAGGAATACGTAACACGCCTAGCCGTATGTATACGAACTCCAATATATGAAAATAATATACACACGTACGCTATAAATGAATATGCAATCCACCAGTGGTAATATACTGTCACAAGAAGTCATACACAATCTATATCTCATCCATAGCACAAATAGTAAGTAGGAATAAAGAGCTGGAATATAACTAAATATCAAGATGTGTATCAAGTCTGATAGTCAGGTGGAAACAAATCCACTACAAGACGACTATACCGAAGTAGGAACAAAATCTCTAAATAGTGGAAATAATCACAGCTACTCTGGGAATTAATCACAGCTACTCTGAGGGTAAAACCTCCTCAGTCTGGTATGTAGAGTCAGGTCTAGGTCCGTACTCCTGTGGGTACTCCTGCTCGTCCATATCTGGAAAGGGACCAGGTCCTCAGAGGGACGTAACAAGATACATAATAACATGCCAATAAGTACTAAAATATAAACATCCCATGGGTCGTCTAACCATCTATGTGAATGCAGTTTGAGGCACTTTGGGCGTATGGAAAGTGTAGACTAGACATATGCTGACGTAATTCACCAATCGTGACAACTGGCTAGTATATGCCACATATGCCCCCAGTACAAGGGCGCATGTATATAATAATCGTCGAGTGTGGAATCTGCATAGAGGAAGTGGGTGTCCCATACGCCTACTAGTAGTTCTCCCCACCCAATGCTCTAGGCATGTCACATCCATGACACGAGCTGGTTAATAGCCTATCCTTAGTACCCTAGCCCAATCCTACAACCAAACAAGGATAAGGATTGGACCACCGTACTACAATAGACTATGTCCATGGACCTATAATAACTGCAAAGTCTTCTAGCATACAAAGTTTCTATCAGCACTTATCCCTAACGCACGGCTTATACGTACAGGAGGCCAACCCGGTACGTAGTCCGGAATCTATATGAGACTTACAACTCGTGTAACAATTGTGTCACGGCCAATGAACCTATTGATGCTACATGATACTGGGGTGGTCTCATAAAATAGGTCCAAAATCTACATAAATAAACATCTATATAAGCAGAAATAAATATGCATGCATCAGTTGGAATGTAAATAATCAGTACAATTGCAAGATATACTTGCCAAGAAAAAGTCCTGAAGAGTGCAACGTCCAATATAGTGTTAAGTTCAAGCAGTGAGGTTTAGGGTTTTGGGGTGTATTGCATGGATATATATAGAAAATAAGATGTGGTGGAGAAACTTAGTGTTTAAGAAAACTAAAACTACTGCCGCTGTTGTTTCTTTGTTTTTATTGGTTTTGGATTCGGTTGAGGGGTGTTTAGTAATATTAGTATTTAAGAAGTGGTAGAATGAGAAGCTTACACATGTGGAAAGGCAAAGCAAAGTAAAATTGGATTTTGCTTCTGCTGTTGATATTTTCTTCTCTCAATGGGTTGTGTTTTGGGTTTTACGCGCGGTGAGAAGAAAAGTTTATGCGGGGGTGAACTGTTGCTGCTGAGGAGTTTTACGCGCGGAGAAAAAATATACGCGGTGGTTTTGTTACTACGACTGCTGCTGTTTACGCACGATGAAATATACGCGGGGTGATGAGCTGCTGCTGATTAACTCTTTACTTTATGCGGGAAGGGTGGTTAGTGTTTTGCGGGTTTTGGGTTTGATCCAATAGGAAAGTCTATTTTATCTATTTAGCTCATAATTACTATAAATAATAAATTATATACTTAAAAATAATAATATAGAAATACAGTTTTCAGAATTAGGGTTCTTACAGGAGGCGTTCCTGAAGATTCTACATACACCAGAACAAATGAAGGAGTTTAAACCCTAGGCAAGTGTACCTTGCCACAACTTGCAGTACTTGCTTTCCTATTATTTGTATATATACTCTTGAGATGTTGTAAGCCCCCTCGTTTTGAATAGGGTTATTTAGGTATTTTTCAATTCTTTTTAATTCTTTTATTTTATTTAAATAGATTAGAGTAGTAATTTCTAAAATATTCTTTTAGATATATGACCATTTGCCATGACTTTGATATTTTGAGCAATGTACAACCTTTTTTCTTCCAACAAATTTTATAATAATAATTTTAATTGAGTCAAATATAGTTGGAATATAGATGTTGTATTTATTGGATCTCTCCCATGCTCCAAAAATATTAAAGAACATCAAGAATTACGGTTACCAAAAAAATTGTCCCTTTTGAGTAGAACTTGACCCAAACCCAACCCAAACACATGTAGGCATGTAGTGTACCCCAAGTATTTCCATGTAAATATATTATATATTATATATATATATAATTTTAAATTGATTTATTTCTATTTATAGAAGTTCTAACTATAGAAAGTTGTATAGGTGGCAACCTAGTTGGCAAATAACTACCTAACTACTTCCCTAACCAACCCAACAACCAAAACTTATCCAATCCTAACCATAACAACCAACCCAACAACTAAACCTTATCCCATCCTAACCATAACAACCAACCCTACCCTTTATTTTCGGCCAAGAGCAGCCCCCCTTGGCCGAACCCCCTAGCAATGGGATAACCCCCTCCTTTATTTAAATCTATTTAAAATGCCTTATATATATCAACTCATCAACAAACCCTAACCCGAACCGTATCAAAACCCCTCCCTCATAGTTGGCCGCCCCTTTTCTCTCTCTCCCACACGTGAAACATCCCCCCTTGCCTCTTTCACCCTCACAACATCAACACATTCACCAAAAAAATCCCTTCCACTCTTCCAAAAGCTCTACTTTTCATCATCCTTCCACCATATCTCCATCCAAACATAATTAAACCTTCAAGAAGAACCCCATATTCTCCATAATTATATCAAGAACTCTTTTTTTATCAACAATCCATCATAAAAGAAGTAGCAAGCCGAGCACAAGCAAGAAGGGGAAACTCTTGGACAAGAAGAAACACCATCTTCAAATTCTCCACCGATTTCGATAAATCTTAAATCCTTCTTCCTCAAATTCCATGACATGATGCTTTTAGGTTAAGTTAATTTAATGAATTAGAACCCCTATTTTGCCATCTTTTTCTCATATTAAGAAGTATAGATTTTCCATGATAGTTTGGTGATGATTTACTTGTCGGTAGAACTAGTTTAGGACTTGTTGATGCGATTAATTGTGGAGAATCATTATTGATTATTAAAACAGAATTAATTAGTATTTAATTCCTAGAAAATAATTATTTTTAAATTAATTCTATGA
Organism: Iris macrosiphon; assembly: GCA_036927795.1. NCBI lineage: Eukaryota > Viridiplantae > Streptophyta > Magnoliopsida > Asparagales > Iridaceae > Iris > Iris macrosiphon. The sequence continues at coordinate 22,976,754 of JAYESA010000019.1, read as the reverse complement.
TATTATAATGTCAAATATGAACCTATAACTAAGGGCCACTAGCTTAGATTTTCAGGTAATTATATGACATTGTTTTGCTAGTAAATAGAGAATTTTTGGATAAAATAAATAGGTGATTGTTTTATGAGATTAGAACAGCATATAATAGGATATAAAATGATTTTTAATAGATATAAACAATAATAATGGATTGTCTATGTCACGAACAAGTTTCGGACAAAATTAGTCAACATAAAGTTGTCGAAATCTTGAAATATGTTATTGTTGTCAAATATGGAATTTATTGCTATAAATTTATATAAATCATGTTTAATTCTGGAATATATAATTTATTAGGATTTATTTTTAATTCCTTTAATTGGGGACTTAAACTTAAACTTTGGAAGTCAAAAACCAAGAAACAAGGTCCCGATACCCTGTAAAAGTAAGCAAAGTTGTTAGAAATAATAACGGGCTTGGTTTTGCATGGCATTGAAGAAATTGTAGAATTTAGTTATAATTACAAGAAATTATGTTTTGATCCTTAAGTAATTAATTTATTTTTAGGTCAATTAATATTTGAAGGAGTCAACGCGGGGTCATCTTTACCATCGCTGACTGCAACACCATGCAAGTATACCTTGCCAAGATATTTAGAGTTCTAAATCATTTATTTGATATTATTTATGCAATAGACATTATATTTGCGCGTCTTATTGATGTACTTATTGAGCCTAGAGCCGTTATACGATACTTTGTCTCCGAACAAGATTCGGGTGCCGACATCCCCTGCGGAGTTGAGTATCGTAGTTAGAGAGTCATTCTTTCGAACCCATATTTTGTGCAAATATTATTTGTACATCCTACCATAGGACACTTGATATGATATTCATGTGGCAGAGTCTTTCTCGACTTGATCATGGTACTTGGACTCTGGATAGGTCTACATGATGCATGCTATAGTTGTAATTATAATTGTACATATTCACTGTGACTTGTGTTGATAGTTAGAGGTCATGATCTTGCGTGTCTTGATTGAGACGTGAGATTACATTGGCTAGGGAGAGTCTTCATTGTAACGCCCCGTTCGTCCCGTTTCCCCTATACGGGGAGCGCGGCCAAGAAATACTTACGACCGTCCGAACGGGACAGATTGAATCAAGATCCTTTCCTCGTTATGGATTGGTTTCTTTGGAATCAGGTCCCATAATCAATGGATCGTGCCTCGAGGAAGGACTCGGCGGCAGAGTAGAGAGAGGCCTTTCCGTTGCGTTAGTTTTCCTTGCCCGTTTTCGATTGCCGTTTGGTTGCGTACTTGTTGGTTTTAGGACTTGCGTTTTCTTGAACGGTTTCAATGGATTTCATTGTTTTCGTTCTTAGGATTTCGCATTTCGTATCGAGCCTTGGAGACCGAAACAGGAGGTATTGATCATCCGTTGGTGCGTGCAGGTGATCGTGTAGACGACGCGCGAGCGGAGTCTTAGGGACCTCTACTTCTTCTTCCTATACAACCAATGTGTGAGTGGCTCTATTTCGATAAGCACCTTCTTTCCAAGGGCTCCGTTCATAATAAAATTGACTCAGTAAAGCATTCAATCAAACGATACCACTTAAGTAATAAGTTGGATAACAAGATAAGATAAGAAGTAGGCTTGGAACACCCATTGCTTGTCATATAAAACCTTGCATAAATTCATTGATGCATGCATGGTCGTTGGATGTTTAATGGGTTGGTATTTATTGATAGTTCAAAGTGCTCTTCAATAAGTTCAAAAGTGTTCTTCTATAAACTGCTGCATGTTATTTCATATAACTGTTGGTTGATTGTGATAGTACAGTAAAGCAGTTTCGTACATGATGTTCTTTAAATGGCTAGTAAGTAAATCTATGAGGTAGAGTCATAGAAATGGTCATGGGAATTCTTGTGCACAAGGGATCCAGGTTCCTGCGAGCGGTTACGGGGCACCGGGCCGTTTCGACCCGGGCGGAATCTACTTTCTTAGTCCTGGAAGCGGGGAATTGTAGCGGGGCAAGCTACCCGCGCTGCAAGCGTCGCCGCCAGCCCAGACTAAACCCATGATGGCTGGTAGAACAACAAAGAAAGATGTTGTGTATATTTAAACTGTGCAGACTAACTATGTCTTCGTGACAGGGAAGGCTATGGTAAGTTGTACAGGTGGTTCAGACGGGACAGATAAAGTCACCGAACGGTGGCATGTGAAGTTATGTTATTTTGTTCTTGCATACCTGCTAAATGAAATCTGATCTAGGCAAGAATAGAAACCCACCTAAGAACACAAATATTGCATGTTCATTTAAACTCATCTAAAGAGCTTGGTAAAGTTGAGCAGCTAGCCTTCACCAGTACTTTTCGAAGTACTGACCCTCGTTGTAGCAGGTTCCCCGGCGCAAGGCAGTGCGGCGAGGAGCTGAAGCTCTCTCCGGACTTTTGGGATTCTTGGCGGGTCGGGGCCAAGACTTGGAGGCTCAAGCTGGAAGCCTTCCTCTCTCTCCCGTTGCGGAAATAACGCTAAGGCGATGGTGCTTACCCGCACCCAAGGTGTTTTGTGTTTTTGAAGCTATGTAAAGGGACATAATGTATGGATCGGCTATCTCATTTTGCGTCCAAGTTTGTAAGCCCATGGGGCATTTTATACTTTTGAGTCAAGCAATGTAACAAGATGTTCATTATAAATAAAAGAGAAACTTTTCTATGCCTCAACCTTGTGTTATCTTATTTGTCTACTCTGTTGCATTGATCTAAAGAATATCCTTATGCCTAAGGCCTGGTGCACGCGCGCCCTACGCGTGCACGGCATCACGCCCGGGGGACGATTATCGGTTAGGCGAAATCGGGGCGTGACATATTGGTATCAGAGCATGCTTCAGATCCTTTGATCTCACAAAGAAAGTTTCTAAAGAGGACCTTGTTCCTTCCGAGTAGACCCTTGAATTCGCTTGGCCAAAATGAGATGCGTTCCATACAATAAGTCTGAATATTTTTGAAAAGTGCGTGGGAATTATACGATCGCTTGGACGGGATTATGATCTGAGGGCTTTTGTCCCAACTCATAGAGGATGTTGTGAGAGGAGACTCGTGTTATAATCGGCAAGTTTTATGTCTATATGAAAACACCGAACGAGTAGAGTGCGAGATAAGAATATCGTTCAGACAGTGGTCTATGCACATGGCCTTTTGGCCAAATTGTGTTAAGTATCGTGCACCAAGACCCTTGGTGCTAGTGAGTTGCAGCGAGATTTGGGTATCGATGGAATGAGAATAAAGTTGACTTGGAGGGAAATCGATAGAGACGTTATCGGATTGCCGCTAAGGCGAGTAATGGAATTCGTGTAGGGAATTTTCGAAAATAGTTGGACGGTTATTCATAGCGATAAGTTATGATTTGAAGCATAGTCTGTATAGAGGACTATGAATAGAGGTGGGTACGAGTCTAAGATCGCTAAGGCGATAAATAGGGACTGTGTTGGAGTCATAGCAACGGTTTGGGCCAGAGAATCGATTCCCGCTCTGAGGAACGAATTGGGCATACGAGTGAAGGATGCGAACGCGAATCAGGAATTATTAGGATGACTCAATTCCTGGGTAGTGTATGCGATAAGTCCCCTGTTCGAGTATACAATTTATGGATATAATGAGTTGTAAAGATTCAGGGAGTATAACTCGAACCTTGAGTGGTGTATTTGTTGGGCTTAGTAATGCTTGAACAAAGTCGTGGATTCGGAGAGTTAAGCGAGTCTAGCGACAAGCGACGAGATTAGGTAAAGCCTTAGTATAAATAAACAGTGCCTAGCACGTAAACGAACTCGGAGAAAGCAGGCAATGTTTAGTTCGAACGAGTTACAATGAGTTGAATAAGGGATAAGGCTTACATCGAATAGAAGTTCAGGGTAATTGGAATCGATATCATGGTCGGAAAAGACCTAGAGGATTGTACGAGCGAGTTTGAGTTGAAACAAACGAATTACAAACTTGAGTCGAGATTGAATAATCTGAGATGCAATCGAAGTAAGTATAATTATAAAAAAAATGGAGTGAACGAATGATAGCGTGCATGGAAAAATTTGGATTTGAGTAGGATATCGCTCGATAAAATTTGGTTTGAGTATGAATGCGATGACTTCAAATTTTGGGAGATTTAGACCATAACAATGGTTGGAAAGTAGTATGGATTGATGCAAGTTAGTAAAAATTATGAATTTGATGGATTGAGTTAAGTGGTAATAGATTTGGCTTGGAGTTTAGAAGAACGATCTTGAAATCAAGTTCAGGAAGATAATATTCGAAATCTGTCCCAGTGAGAACGATTATTCTGCGGGAGCGCCGACGTGGTGATTTCACGTACGGTAGGGATAAGCAAACTCAAGAGAACAGGTTCGGTGATTGTTCTAAAATGAACTCGATGAATGGAATGTATCAATGGGATAGACTTGGGTTTGGGAATTGATCTTAGTTGTTTGAGGAATACTAAGAGTAGACTAAGAAAATGAGTCTAAGGATTTCTCTTGAGGAGTTAGTCTAGAAACGTAAAGTGAGAGATGTTGGACGTTTTCATGAACGGATATGTAGATCGTGCTGGACGACTTAGAGTTCATGATATGCATTGATGGTTTATAATAGAATTGTGGCTTGATGATACAGGCGTAGAAAATAATGGATTGGTAAATCCTATTAAACGAGATAAAAGAGATAGTGTAGGTGATTGATAGGTTAACCCTGAAACGTGGGCGTATCGTGGGTTCGGCTGAACAAGCGTGTTGGTGTGATAGGATGATCTGTGCTCGATGTTTAGAAATCTGAGTGAAACGAGCTTGGGTAGAATACCCGTGTAAAGGAACAATGGTTTGACCTTAGGGTGTTTGGGGCGAGCGTTGTGCAACACGGTTGCGCGATGAGTCGCAAACTTGAGTTGTACCTATGACTGTGTGTGCTGGCCTAGTGACTAGGCAGACGACCCTATGCCTTGAGTTAAACTGGGGTGGCTGACTTCAGAGTGTCGTTCGGGAAGAACGATAGAATTGGGGCAACAAGACCTAGAGTTAGAATTTGGAATTTGGAATATACACTAGCAACGTTCGCGTTGAAACAGACGTAAGGCAAGATAGGACTCGGGTGATAATTGATTTGGTTGGATAGGTTACACGACGGTAAGGGATAAAGACGATAGCTGGATCGAACAAGAGTTCGGTCATTCAAATAGCAAGACGATCCACGTTTCGAAAGATTTTCGCGAGTAGCTTGTCAGACTTAGCTGTCACTGAGCTTGGTTGAAATACACATATTTGGGGGACGCCTTGAATATGGGTACGATCCAGACTTAGCGATATGCATAACTCGGATGCAGCTGCAAAGGAAAATGTTCGGATTCGCATGGATGAGTGTGGCAACAGAAATGGTTTAGCCTCAACCTAAATTTTCATAGAGGAAAGATTGTATCATTCCTCGTGCTACCGGGATAGTTCTGCGCTAAGGCGCAGTACGAGACTGAGTTTGGGAATACAATAGTTGAACGAATAGATCATTCGGATAAAATGATTAAGCACTCGGACGAACGGAACGAGTAAAAATGAATAGAAAGTTAAGTTCGATTGAGCCAAAGGTGCGAAGGACTTGAGCGTACCCCAGGCAAGCAATTTAGCTCTGCGCTAAGACGCAATATAGACTGAGTCAGAAAACGTTGGTGATTGGGTGCGAATTTATTTAGTGAGATTGGACGGTGACTCAGAGAGATTTGATGCAAAAACAAGATTGGAAGATTGTCGAGATTCGAGCTTGTGGGTTAGGCGTAACGACGGGTTTCGATAGGCGACGTCAAGAAATAGGCTCAATTGTGTTGGGTTCCTATGGTGATAACATAACTAGTTGGGCAAGTCCACCCAATTACGAGTAGTAAGTGCCCGTTGAGTTATAGAATACCATGTGCTTGGGTAATACAGCCCTGCGCTAGGTGCAGTAGATTTTGAGACGGAATTGCAACGATCGAGTTGAGTATAACTCGATAGCATTGAACGATAGAGTCGTTCGATGAGAACTGGCCAACATTGGCATAACGCGTGGTGAGAAAATAGAGGATTGTATTATTGAAACAGTCCTTGAAGGATAAGACGAGATGTATAGGGAAGTTTAGAAGTTATGCGATAGCACGAGTTGCGCTCAGGAAGTCTCGAGGACGGAACTCGTTCTGAGTGGTATATGGCGTAACAACCCGTTCCACTCAATCCGGAGGGCCGATTCGAACGGCACAAGTGTAGCTATTCAACCGCCTTGCTCAGCAAGATGGCTCGTTCGATGCAAAGGCTTTCATGCTGGGATCCTCAGTGGAGTCAGACTTAGGCTATCAGAAGCGCGTCCGGAGTCTAGCTCGACCGATGCGATACATCGCTAAGGTGGGTGACCCCGGTGAACCTGTCTCTACTTAGCTGTACACTAAGAAAATGAATGTTACGTGTTAGTTTACAGGCAAAAACCTTTGCATGCTAATAGAAAGAGACGAACGCACATAGCGAAGGGGATAACCCCGCTTTGTTATCGTATAGAACATGGAAATCTTACTCGCTAGTTGCGTAGTCGACTTGGGTCAGTTGAATCTGCAAGCGGACTTGTCGTACGCGGCGGAGCCTGTCTAAATTTTTGAATCGCAAAAAGAAGCAGTTGCGGAACCGAACGTCTCGCTAGTGCGCGTACTGTGGCGAAACCACTCGGTCGAAGAGTCAACCTGGGAATTTGAATCTGATATGGGGGAAAAATTTCCCCCATTATTTCTTAGTGGTAGGTTCTATTCTTAAGTTTCGGGACGAAACTTCCTATTAGATGGTTATGATGTAACGCCCCGTTCGTCCCGTTTCCCCTATACGGGGAGCGCGGCCAAGAAATACTTACGACCGTCCGAACGGGACAGATTGAATCAAGATCCTTTCCTCGTTATGGATTGGTTTCTTCGGAATCAGGTCCCATAATCAATGGATCGTGCCTCGAGGAAGGACTCGACGGCAGAGTAGAGAGAGGCCTTTCCGTTGCGTTGGTTTTCCTTGCCCGTTTTCGATTGCCGTTTGGTTGCGTACTTGTTGGTTTTAGGACTTGCGTTTTCTTGAACGGTTTCAATGGATTTCATTGTTTTCGTTCTTAGGATTTCGCATTTCGTATCGAGCCTTGGAGACCGAAACAGGAGGTATTGATCATCCGTTGGTGCGTGCAGGTGATCGTGTAGACGACGCGCGAGCGGAGTCTTAGGGACCTCTACTTCTTCTTCCTATACAACCAATGTGTGAGTGGCTCTATTTCGATAAGCACCTTCTTTCCAAGGGCTCCGTTCATAATAAAATTGACTCAGTAAAGCATTCAATCAAACGATACCACTTAAGTAATAAGTTGGATAACAAGATAAGATAAGAAGTAGGCTTGGAACACCCATTGCTTGTCATATAAAACCTTGCATAAATTCATTGATGCATGCATGGTCGTTGGATGTTTAATGGGTTGGTATTTATTGATAGTTCAAAGTGCTCTTTAATAAGTTCAAAAGTGTTCTTCTATAAACTGCTGCATGTTATTTCATATAACTGTTGGTTGATTGTGATAGTACAGTAAAGCAGTTTCGTACATGATGTTCTTTAAATGGCTAGTAAGTAAATCTATGAGGTAGAGTCATAGAAATGGTCATGGGAATTCTTGTGCACAAGGGATCCAGGTTCCTGCGAGCGGTTACCGGGGCACCGGGCCGTTTCGACCCGGGCGGAATCTACTTTCTTAGTCCTGGGAGCGGGGAATTGTAGCGGGGCTAGCTACCCGCGCTGCAAGCGTCGCCGCCAGCCCAGACTAAACCCATGATGGCTGGTAGAACAACAAAGAAAGATGTTGTGTATATTTAAACTGTGCAGACTAACTATGTCTTCGTGACAGGGAAGGCTATGGTAAGTTGTACAGGTGGTTCAGACGAGACAGGTAAAGTCACCGAACGGTGGCATGTGAAGTTATGTTATTTTGTTCTTGCATACCTGCTAAATGAAATCAGATCTAGGCAAGAATAGAAACCCACCTAAGAACACAAATGTTGCATGTTCATTTAAACTCATCTAAAGAGCTTGGTAAAGTTGAGCAGCTAGCCTTCACCAGTACTTTTCAAAGTACTGACCCTCGTTGTAGCAGGTTCCCCGGCGCAAGGCAGTGCGGCGAGGAGCTGAAGCTCTCTCCGGACTTTTGGGATTCTTGGCGGGTCGGGGCCAAGACTTGGAGGCTCAAGCTGGAAGCCTTCCTCTCTCTCCCGTTGCGGAAATAACGCTAAGGCGATGGTGCTTACCCGCACCCAAGGTGTTTTGTGTTTTTGAAGCTATATAAAGGGACATAATGTATGGATCGGCTATCTCATTTTGCGTCCAAGTTTGTAAGCCCATGGGGCATTTTATACTTTTGAGTCAAGCAATGTAACAAGATGTTCATTATAAATAAAAGAGAAACTTTTCTATGCCTCAACCTTGTGTTATCTTATTTGTCTACTCTGTTGCATTGATCTAAAGAATATCCTTATGCCTAAGGCCTGGTGCACGCGCGCCCTACGCGTGCACGGCATCACGCCCGGGGGACGATTATCGGTTAGGCGAAATCGGGGCGTGACATTCATCGTGCTCTGGACATATGTTACTTATTACTATTTATAGCGTATTAGGCTTTAGATTCCCTATGCGAAATCTAAAGTATTATATTTATATATATACATCTTCCTCCTGGTTCTCCCACACGGAGCCTTGAGTGTACTATTAGCGTACGAAAGTGTCCATTAGGATCTTTCGTGAGTACCAGCCCGGGGTACGATATCATACTCTCATTTGCATATCACATAGTTAACTGTTGTAGCTTTCCCCTTATTCATACCATTATACTGTTCACTTATGGCTTGAGTGTTTATTGTACCTTGCTATGTCCCCTGAGGACCTGGATATGGATTATGTCCCCAAGTATTGACGAGGAGGTTTATCCCGAGGTTTACGGGTCAAGAGCTGATATCGGAGCAGTACCAACAACCGAGGACGAGGTCGTACCGGAGGACTAGTCTTGAGTTCTCAGATTATCTTTATGTATGATGTCTTGGGATTCTTAGTACGGATTTGGATATTTCCCTCTCATTATTTTGATACGGGTTGTTCCCCGTAATATTTATTTATTATATTATGATAGACAGTTTTATTTATGGTATTGATGTTTGAGACTGGTTTATCATATTGCCTCTTGATTATGACTTGGTGGATGAGTTTAGATACATAGACTATGACATATATATTGTAGACCATTTTAGTTGTGATACAGCTTAAGTGCACTCTAAAAGGTCCATTAAATTGGGTTTGCCCATTGGAGTGTGCTGCTGGCCATTGCCACGTGGATAGTCCCTCGGCATTCTGGGACTGGGATGTGACATAGTTTTTGTGGTGGCCCATGCAGGTCAACGAATATATTGCTTTGGTTTCAACTAAAGGACTTAGCAAGCCTGCGATTAGGATAGACTTATAGGATCTCATCCACAAGTTGACACGTTCTTGACCTCTATATCGACTTCAAGTTTAATCTCTTAACTTGCATCTTGCTTGATTCGTCTGTGTGGTCCTCATAATTACTTGTGTGCAGAGTAATGGATCCACGAGCCAGCGACAAGACTCCCGCGGGTACACCACCAGGTGCTATGGTTATTCACGACGATGGGGTAATACCAAGGGGTGGAGACTCATCCACTCTACAAAGTACCCTGCAGATCAGTCTGCTTCAAGGTTCCGGAGAGATGACATTCCACCACAACCGCAAGTCAATTCCCCGATACCACCATTACCAGCTTTCCTGCCAGGGCAAACTATGGACGGACATCAGTTATTCCAAGTGTTCTATGCAATGATACAAGCCCAACAACAGATTCGGCAATAGGCCCAACAATGCCAGACAGAGAACTTGAGGGAGAGTATAGTAACAACACTAGAGCGGGTAACACCACCAGTTAGGCAACAATCAACGGGATCCATCTCGGACTTTCGCCAACTGAAGCCACGTACCTTTTTGGGCAAGGAGGAGCCCACTGAAGTTCATGAGTGGTTAACTAACATCCAACACCAGTTGGAAGCAGTCGAGCTTCCGAGGGAGCGCTGGATGACTGCCGTCAGGTTGCAGCTGACAGACAACGCATATCATTGGTGGCTCTTTGAAGAGAAACGACTTGGGCCAGACTAAGTTACTTGGGAGGAGTTATCTAGACTCTTTCAGGAGATGTACAGTCCATCTATTGCTCGAGCGGAACTTCAAGAAAAGTTTAATTGCCTCACCCAAGGCAATATGACAGTAGAAGAGTACAACGCAGAGTTCATACGGTAAAGCCGCTTCGCCCCTACGTTGATCCCGACAAAAGAAGAAAAGGCAAAGAAATTCTTTGACGGACTGAGGTTTGAGTTACAGAGACATATTGGTTCCGTTGTACCCACTTCTTATACGAACGTCCTTGCTGTAGCTCAACGCATGGAACACATCCACATGAGGGAGTCCAGCCTGAAGCGCCCATATATAGCCCCAGCTCGAGTACCGCAGGAAGGTCAAGTGAAGCGACCTTTGATGCCTCAACCACAGCGAGCAGCCCAGAATACCCCTACTTGTAACTACTGTGGCAAGACAGGACATCTTGCAAGGGATTGTAGATGCAAGTTAGGACTATGTCTAGTCTGCGGATCCAGCCATCATACAGCCAGAGATTGCCATGCGCGTCAAGGAGGAGCGCCAATAGAACATCTGTCACGCCCCAATCTCCCGTGGGCTATTTCGGCCGTCCCCGCTAGGCGGGAATCACCCTCGCCAGCGCTCCCGTGGGACGATCTCTTTGACCCATCCGGGCGTGATGCCGCACGAGCGTGAGCCACGCCCGTGCAAGGCCGTGGTCCATTGGCTGACGATAAGAGTTCAAAGCCACAGAGTCGCACAGATTGTCCGAGTGCAGCGGAATCATGAACGCATAGCGATCTGGTAACAGGTTCACTGAGTCGACAATATAGCGGAAGCATTGAATAACACAAGTTGGAGTAAGACAACTCTTTATTGATATAAACAAGTGTTATAGGCGGCGTATAGCCGAGATTACAAGTCGCTCAAGCACGCTTAACTGAAACAGTAAAAGCGTGCCAAGTGTCTACAATTGTGGAATGATTGTACAAGCGATGTTCAGATGATATTCAGGCGATGTTCACAACATTATGTCTTGTATATGTGCTTCAGTTCCGGACGCACCGCTGCTTCGGAGTGATCTCCACACCTTAGCACGCATGAAGGAGGCATCCGCACCGAACGAGGTTCTCCCGCACCCTGCATACAAACTGGTGGATTATCAGTATATTGAATGCACTGGTGGGGAAGCTACTCGCCCGCTCGACAAATCCAAACACGTAATATAAGTTCCGTGCACCAACTATTAAGTTGTCTTTCTAGTTGTCTTAGGATCAGTTTCATGCAAACATTGAATAGCCTAACTCGTGTGGCAGTGCGCCGTGCAACATGAGAGGAAACACTGCGAGACTTACCATTTTTACCTTTCCTGTCCAAGGCAAACATTGTTAATTTGAGCACGGGCAAGTATAAACATTCAGGGGCATTAATAATAATAAAAACCAAGCAATAGCATATGCAACACGAGAGTCGTTATGTCTAGATCGTTCAGGTGTTCTGTTGTTCATTGATGCGATGCAATGACTCACATGCGGATTATCGCTAAGCGAGGATAACTTATCTATATGAACATGAGTCGCTGGCATAGCCATAAAGGACCGTTTATAGTCTTGAACAAGGATTGAAAGCAACAAGGATTCGTTGGTGGCTGCAGACCATCCTGTCCAGATGCGTGAGACTATCGTGCAGTTCCATCCGGATCGGAATGGTCCCAGTGCCCCGGTGACCGCCCGTGGAACCGAATGACCTTGTTTCCAAGTTGTCCGCGACATGCAGGTCAGGGCCATTCCAAATCCATAACTTGATATGATAATCCATAATTCGTGATCTGAAACGAGCGTTTGCTCCAAGAGCTGAGATTCGTGGATTCGTTACATGACGTTATTCTCGTTCAGATATAAACTTGATGGGATTATCATTCAGTTGCATGTGACATGATTCTCATTCAATTATTCGTTTTCCCTGATGCGTGCCCCTGCTTCGGGGATTGCCTTGGCGACCTAATGGTCCCGAATACTTGCAGGTTCAATTGCACAGAAGGACTATTTGATAGTCTCCTGGCTAACAAGAATGCATGCACAATACAATAATATTAGGCATTCGTAAGCAGGCAAGCACACGTTTCTAAGGGACATAAGCATACACGTTTGCTCGGACCCGAAGGTAAGCCGAGAGATGAAACTATTAGGGGACTTAGCATGCAAGGGTCTGAACATAAGCAGTATTTCAATTTCCATATTATAACATAAGCAATACAAGTTGGGATTATTCCCTTAGCTAGGTGCGTTGGATTTATTAGCATGTAAATGGTGATTCACCTAGCGACTAGCATGAATATTCTATATTTTATGTGTGCTGGCTAAGCAAAGACAAGTTTATCGTAGCCACCCACCTTAGCGATGATTCGCCTCGGTAGAGCGATACGTCAAGCGAGCCTCTGAAAGCCTAAGCTGAATTTCTGTAGGGACAAGTCTGTATATTATTTGCTTCTCGTTCGAGACAAAACGGGTCGGGATAGTTGCACTTTTGCCGTTTGAGTCGGCAGTCCGCTAGAACGGAACGAGGTATTACAACATCGACCCGCTTTACTAGCATCGAGGCTGGTCCAGCAGCCACATAGACCAGCGTATTTAGCACCAGGAGCACCGCATACGAGAATTGCAGGAGCCATACCACCAGCTCCGGGAGGATATCAGCCGAGGCCACCATTGGCACCACAGATAATATTTTTTCAGCAAATACAACAGCAAAGAGCACCGGCTCAGGGAAGAGGTCAGGCATTTACCATGAATATTGAGGAGGCAGAGACTACATGAGAGGTCATCACAGGTACCATACTAGTTGCTTCATTACCTGCTACAATATTATTTGATTCAGGAGCATCTCATTCATTCATAGCTGCAAGTTTTATAGCCACACATAGAGTAGCTACCTCACCCCTCCCGAAGACTATGAGAATTCTTACGGGAGGCGGCATCATCCCCGTTAATGACACTTGTAGATCTTGTTCGGTAGTAGTTTGTGGTCGTGAGATGCGAGCTCAATTCTTGACTTTCTCCATGTCGAAATATGACGTTGTACTTGGTATGGACTGGTTGAGTCAGTACCATGCAACTTTAGACTGTCGGCGTAGATGTGTTATCTTTAGACCGCCGGGACATCCGGAGTTTGAGTTTCTTCGATGAGCCAGATAGCAGGGTGCCCAGCCTACTTTTAAGGCATTCACTGCAGAAGCAGAGACGGAATACCCGAAGGTTATATCAGAATTTATGGATATATTTCCCGATGACCTTCCAAGCTTACCACCTGATAGGGAAATAGAATTAACTATATAATTGACTCCAGGAGCAGAGCCCATTACCTCATCTGTGTACCGGTTAGCACCAAATGAATTAGTAGAACTAAAGATACAGGTTGATGATATTTTAGAGAAGGGCTTTATTCGAGCCAGCGTTTCACCTTGGGGTGAGCCAATCCTATTTGTACCGAAGAAGGATTGAACGGTACGCTTGTGCATTGATTACAGAGCACTGAATGATGTAACAATCAAGAATAGGTATCCTTTATCGCGCATTGATGATCTATTCGATCAATTAAGTGGTGCTTGTGTATTCTCAAAAATTGATCTCAGATCCGGCTATCATCATATAAAGGTGCGGAAGAAAGATATACCAAAAATAGCCTTCAGGACCAAGTACGACCATTATGAGTTCTTGGTTATGCCATTTGGTTTAACCAACGTGTCAGCTGTATTTATGAGCTTAATGAATAAGGTCTTCCACCAGTACTTGGACAAGTTCGTAGTCGTATTTATAGATGACATCTTGGTATACTCCAAAAACCACGAAGAACACGAGAAGCATCTTAGAATTGTGTTGGAGACACTACGATATGAGAGGTTGTACGCCAAGCTCAGCAAATGTGAATTCTGCCTGGACAGAGTACCTTTTCTTGGACACATAATTTCAGGGAAAGGACTTTCAGTTGATCCAGAGAAGGTTGCTACAATTGAGACATGGCCTACACCTACATCAGTTGCAGAGGTTAGGAGTTTTCTCGAACTTGCCGGATATTATCGGAGATTCGTGCAGAAGTTCTCAAGGATTGCAGAGCCTATGACGCGATTGACGCGTAAGGACCAGGAGTTTGTTTGGACAGAGGAGTGTCAAAAGGTCTTTGAAGAGTTGAAGAAGCGGTTAACGACTGCACCAATATTGACCCTTCCTTCAGGATCGGGAGGATTTATAGTATATAGTGATGCGTCTGGAAGTGGATTGGGATGTGTTTTGATGCAGCATGGCAAGGTCATCGCTTATGCATCGAGACAGTTGAAGGTGCATGAGAAGAACTATCTGACGCACGATCTTGAGCTAGCTGCAGTGATTTTTGCATTGAAGATATGGAGGCAATACCTTTATGGAGAGCGAGTGGAGATTTTTACTGATCACAAGAGTCTAAAGTATGTCTATACCCAGAAGGAGCTCAACTTAAGGCAGAGACGATGGTTAGAGTTGATGGTTGATTATGATATAGATTTGCAGTACCATTCGGACAAGGCAAATATCGTAGCAGATGCACTCAACAGGAAGCCCACAGCTTATTTCTTGACGACACAGCCCCAGCTATTAGAGGACCTTCAGGAGCTTGGGGTAGAGGTTATTCTGCCAGGACAAGAAGGACAGTTGGCTAACCTTGAGGTTCAGTCTTCACTTGTAAACCCCCTGATTTTTTAAAATTTTAAATTTGGATTTTCACAATTTTCTGGAATTTTCTGGGAATTTTCTGTAATTAAAATCAGGGTTCTAATTATTAAATGATTTTTAAATTCTAATAAATTATATTAAAATATTATAAAAATAATATTTTTGTGTGTAAAATGAATAACTGGACTTAGGATAATTTTATGGGAATTTATTGGGCCCCGGACCTATTTTTAAACACCTGAAAACTAATTATTTAATTAATTATATATTATTTATTTATTTAATTATTTAACCTAAGCCCAACCCAAGCCCACTGGGCCCAGCCCCAACCGAGCCCGGCCCATCCCCTGGCCTAGCGGGTCGGGCGGGTCGGCCAGACCCGAACCCGCCGCCCGACCCGACCCGGCTCCTCACCCGCACCCCCACGACCCGCCCTAGCCCGCGTCTCCCGCCGCTCCGCCCGGCCACGAACCGCCACCGCCACCACGCCGCTCCGCCCGACGCCGCCGTGCCCAGCCCAGCGTCCCCAGCCGCCTCCCCTCCTCTTTTCCAGCCCGCCGCCCTCGCCTCGCCGCCTCCCTGCAGCAGCCGAGCCGGCCCTCTTCCTCCTCCCTCTTCCCCGCAGTAGGCCCCGAGCGCCGCCTCCGGTCCGCCGTGCCGCCCAGCGCCGCCTCCCAGCGCGCCGCCGTCTCTGGCCGAGCCTTCCCCCGCTGTTCCCAGCCTCCCTCCGGCCAGCCTTCGGCCGCCGCGGCTCCGCCAGACCCAAACCCTAACCCTAGGCGACTCGAGACACGGACACGTGTCGGACACGACGAAAACTCGGTTTTTCGAACGCTGTTCGGGTACGCGTATCTCCCTGCTCGTTTATCCGTTTTTGATTCCGTCAGTTGCATCGCGAACCCTGCGTGACCCTCTCGGTGCCCGTGCAATCCGCTCGGTGCATCGCGTCCTGTGGCGATCGTGAACCGCGATCCAAAAACAGAAAAAAAATAATGCCCTGATTCATCTCGGAACTGGGTACGCCCCGCCAAACGGGACGACTTGGTCGCGTGCGGTCTTCACAGATACGTGTGCGTCGTTGATAAGGACGTGCGGGATTTCGCAGAAGTTGATTCGGATGTGCGTGCACACCGGAATCAACGCGTATCCGCGGACACCGCCCCGTATCCGTCCTTTCTGAATCGTGTCCTAACTTTGTGTACACACGTCAAAATGAAACGAAACTTGTGCCATCGGACTCGTAGCGATACGCTGATCCTGTGACCCAAGTTTGGTTCGATTCTGAGAACGTTGACGAAATCGCGTGTCGTAGGCCCCACAAGCCCCACTCGACGGGCGATTTTGTGATCGGCTCATCGGAATCCAATTCTGGAAGTTCCGTTGGGTTCGTATCATCGTTCTTGACCTGTTGACACTAAGTTTGGCAAATTTGGAGACCTTTGACCCTGACACGTTTTTCGGTGCAAAGCGGGCCCGCATGTGGACCCCGTTTAGACCCGAAATTGTCGTTTTTGCCCTTGTCTCCAAATTGGACTCAAGGACAGGCGTTTCTAGCTGATTGATATTTTTTGGATCTGATGGTAATGTTTGTTTCAGCAACCGGAGTACCGTCTGCAAATCCAGCTGAAGTCAGAGCTACAGTTGGAGCCAGAACCACAGGCAAGTGTACCTTGCCAAACTTGCAGCTTTGCTACTTATTTTCTTGACTTAGTTATACATCAGTGGGCAAGTATACCTTGCCAACTTATAGTTCTTGTTGTATATTTCCTTGCTTTACTTATATTGCTGTGCATGCTTGACCTAGGACCGAGTGACTTACTTAGCGTCCGATTATTAGTCGGGTGCCAACACCGTATGCGATGTTGTGTAATATCATCTAGACATGGATACCGAGACCCGATATCTCTCGTACTTGTCTTATCAAGTACATCATAACCCAGGACACTTGATACTATTCATGAGACAGAATCTTCCTGAGGTATTCATGGTGAGTCTATGTAGGTTACATATGCCTGACATATACAGTTTACATGCTTAGTTTATATCCTGACTTGTTGCATTAGCTTTGATCCTGCGTGTCATGGACATGAGATGTGAGATTTCATTGGGTGGGGAGAGTATTACCATAACAAAGGCTGATTATATTATATATATTGACATCTGGATGTGTCTTAGTCTCTGACACGGAGCTATGGCACCAGTTCTGGCCCTTCGAGAAAATACTGCTATGGGTTTCTCCGACACTGATCCTGTAGTAGCCTCAGCCTGAGTATGACTAAAACTCTCAACTTGCATATCACTTAGCTGGTTATATAGTTTACCCTATGGTTTCATTTATTGCTGCACTGCATTTATTTTGGCTTGTATTTTCTGTACCTTGTTATGTCCCCTGAAGACCTGGAATGGACTATGTCCCCAGGTATAGCCGAAGAGATCTACCCCGAGGTGTACGGAACAGGAGCACTTCTCGGAACAGAACAGGAACCTGAGGACGAGATCGTGGCAGAAGACTTCTCCTGAGTACCGGCTTCATATACTCAGTATTTCTATTTCCAGTTGATTTATTTCCTGTCTATTTGCATTCGATGTACCAGACATATTCTCGGGTTATTCCCCGAGACACTCTTGTTGATATATGCTAGTTTAATTTCTCTTGCATTTATTCTGGCTTTGATCTGTGATTATCTGTTGTGGATGAGATTAGAATAGTCTGTGACTTATAATAATTATTCTATTTCCTGTTAGACTACAGCTTAAGCATGCCCTGATGGATCCATTAAATTGGGTTGTCCATCGGTGCGTGCTGCTGGCCATTGCCACGCATTCAGTCCCTCGGTATTTTGGGACTGGGACGTGACATCACTAGTTGACAAGATCAAGATAGCTTTGCCGACAGACGCTAGATTTCGGAGACTTAGAGAGAGGACGAAAGTCGGTATGCAGACGGAACTTCGGATCCATGAGGAGGGAACACTGAGGTATGGAAATCGCCTATATGTACCGAATGGAGAGTTGAGACAGGAGTTGATGAAGGAGGCACATAGCTATATTTACTCTATTCATCCAGGAGGTACGAAGATGTACCGAGATTTGAGGCAGTATTACTGGTGGCATGGAATAAAAAAAGAAATTGCGCGGTTCATGGCAAAATGTTTTGTCTGTCAGCAAGTTAAGGCTGAGCATCAGAGGACCGCGGGTATGTTACAGCCACTTCCCATCCCTGAATGGAAGTGGTAACATATCACCATGGATTTTGTTATAGAATTTTTGAGGAGACCCAGTGGGAAGGACGCAGTGTGGGTTATTGTGGACCGCCTCACAAAGTCGACACATTTCTTGTCGTTCATAGTCGGACAGTCCACCGAGCTTCTAGCCGACACGTATATGCGACAGATTGTGAGGTTGCATAGAGTGCCAGTTAGTATTGTATCAGATCGTGATTCTAGATTCACCTCTCACTTTTGGCGGAGTATGCAGGAGAGCTTAGGCACTCGACTCAAATTCAGCACTGCTTACCACCCGCAAACAGATGGCCGGTCAAAGCGCACGATCCAGATCCTAGAGGATATGTTGCGATCTTGTATTTTAGATTTCGGAGGGTCTTGGGAAGACCACTTGCACCTGGTAGAATTCTCCTACAATAATAGCTATCAGGCAAGCATCCAGATGGCACCTTTTGAGGCATTGTACGGTAGAAAGTGCAGATCTCCTATATGTTGGAGTGATATAGGTGAACGACATATACTCGGTCCAGAGTTAGTGACGCAGACAGTTGAGAAGGTGAAGCAAGTCCAGAGCCATCTTCGTGCAGCCTATGACAGACAGAAGCATTGGGCAGACACGCATCGACGACCTTTAGAGTTCAAGGAAGGTGAACACGTATTCCTGAGGATGTCCCCAACTCGAGGCACCATTATATTCGGAAATAAAGACAAGCTGAGTCTAAGGTACATTGGTCCTTTCGATATCTTGGAGAGAATTGGTGAGGTGGCGTATCGTCTTACATTACCCCCATCTCTAGAGGGAGTGCATGATGTATTCCATGTCTCACAGCTGAGGAGATACGTGGCCGACCCAAGCCACATAGTTGATCATTCTGAGATTGCAGTAGGTTCGAGTTTGAGATATGAGGAGCAACCCGTGGGGATACTGGATACTAGTGAGAAGACGCTGCGGGGTCAGACGTTCCGGCTGGTTCACATCGCTTGGAAGCATCACTCTCCAGGTGAATCCACTTGGGAGCGAGAGGATGTCGTACGACAGCGTTATCCTCACTTATTCGAGGATGAAGGTATGGCCGCGGAACTGCCATAGTTGTTGTCATTATAGCTTCATAGAGTAGATTTATTCTAAATTGCGAGGACGCAATTCTTTTAAGGTGGATAGATTGTAAGCACCCTCATTTTGAATAGGATTATTTAGGTATTTTTTAATTCTTTTTAATTATTTTATTTAAATAGATTACAGTAGTAATTTCTAAAATATTCTTTTAGATATATGACCTTTTGCTATGGCTTTGATATTTTGAGCAATGTACGACCTTTTTTCTTCTAACACATTTTATAATAATAATTTTAATTAAATCTAATATAGTTAGAACATGGATATTGTATTTAATGGATCCTCCCGCATGCTCCAAAAATATTAAAGAACATCTAGAATTACGGTTACCGTAAAAATTGTCCCTTTTGACTAGAACTTGACCCAAACCCAATCCAAACACATGTAGGCATGTAGTACACCCCAAGTATTTCCATGTAAATATTATATATATATATATATATGATATTTAAATTGATTTATTTCTATTTATAGAAGTTCTAACTATAGAAAGTTGTATATGTGACAACCTAGTTGGCAAATAACTACCTAACCACTTCCCTAACCAACCCAACAACCAAACCTTATCCAATCCTAACCATAACAACCAACTTCACCCTTCTATTTTTGGCCAAGAGCATCCCCCCCTTGGCCGAACCCCCTAGCAATGGGATAACCCTCTCATTTATTTAAATCTATTTAAAAAGGCCCTATCAACTCATCAACAAACCCTAACCATATCAAAACCCCTCCCTCATAGTTGGCCACCCCTTTCCTCTCTCCCCCACACATGAAACAGCCCCCCTTGCCTCTCTCACCCTCACAACATCAACTCTTTCACCAAAAAAATTCCTTCCACTCTTTTAAAAGCTCAACATTTCACCAGTCTTCCACTATATATCCATCTAAACATCATTAAACCTTCAAAAAGAACCCCATCTTCTTCATAATTATATCAAGAACTTTTTTCTTCATCAACAACCTATCACAAAAGAAGTAGCAAGCCGAGCACAAGCAATGATGAGAAATTCTTGGACAAGAAGAAACACAATCTTCAAATCCTCCAACGGTTTCGGTAAATCTTAAATTATTCTTCCTCAAATCCCATGACATGATGCTTTTAGGTTAAGTTAATTTACTGAATTAGAACCCCTATTTTGCTATCTTTTTCTCGTATTAAGAAGTATAAATTTTTTATGATAGTTTGGTGATGATTTACTTGTCGGTATAACTAGTTTAGGACTTATTGATGTGATTAATTATGGATAATCATTATAGATTAATAAAACAGAGTTAATTGGTATTTAATTCCTGGAAAATAATTATTTTTAAATTAATTCTATGATATTATAATTTCAAATATGAACCTATAACTAAGGGCTACTAGCTTAGGTTTTCAGGTAATTATATGGCATTGTTTTGCTAGTAAATAGATGATTTTTGGATGAAATAAATAGGTGATTATTTTTTGAGATTAGAACAGAATATAATAGGATATAAAATGATTTTTAATAGATATAAACAATAATAATGGATTGTCTATATCTCGAACAAGTTTCGGACAAAATTAGTCAACATAAAGTTGCCGAAATCTAGAAATATGTTGTTGTTGTCAAATCTAGAATTTATTACTATAAATTTATATAAATCATATTTAATTCTAGAATATATAATTTTTTAGGATTTATTTTCATGTCCTTTAATTGGGGACTTAAACTTAAACTTTGGAAGTCAAAAACCAAGAAACTAGGTCCCGATACCCTGTAAAAGTAAGCAAAGTTGTTAGAAATAATAACGGGCTTGGTTTTGCATGACATTGAAAAAATTATAGAATTTAGTTATAATTACAAAAAATTATGTTTGGATCCTTAATTAATTTATTTATTTTTAGGTCAATTGATTTTCGAAGGAGTCGACGTGGGATCATCTTTACCAACGCTGACTGCAACACCAGACAAGTGTAACTTGACAAGATATTTACAGTGCTAAATCATTTATTTGATATTATTTATGCAATAGACATTATATTTGCGTGGCTTATTGATGTACTTATTGAGCCTAGGGCCGTTATACGATACTTTGTGTCCGAACAAGATTCGGGTGCTGACATCCCCTGCGGAGTTGAGTATCGTAGTTAGAGAGTCATTCTTTCGAACCCATATTTTGTGCAAATATTATTTGTACATCCTACCATAGGACACTTGACACGATATTCATGTGGCAGAGTCTTTCTCGACTTGATCGTGGTACTTGGACTCTGGATAGGTCTACATGATGCATGTTATAGTTGTAATTATAATTGTACATACTCACTGTGACTTGTGTTGATAGTTAGAGGTCATGATCTTGCGTGTCTTGATTGAGACGTGAGATTACATTGGGTGGGGAGAGTCTTCATCGTGATCTGGACATATGTTACTTATTACTATTTATAGCGTATTAGGCTTTAGATTCCCTATGCGGAATCTAAAGTATTATATTTATATATATATACATCTTCCTCCTGGTTTCCCCACACGGAGCCTTGAGTGTACTATTAGCGTACGAAAGTGTCCATTGGGATCTTTCGTGAGTATCAGCCCGTGGTACGATATCATACTCTCATTTGCATATCACATTGTTAACTGTTGTAGCTTTCCCCTTATTCATACCATTATATTGTTCACTTATGGCTTGAGTGTTTATTGTACCTTGCTATGTCCCCTGAGGACCTGGATATGGATTATGTCCCCAGGTATTAACGAGGAGGTTTATCCCGAGGTTTACGGGTCAAGAGCTGATATCGGAGCAGTACCAACAACCGAGAACGAGGTCGTACCGGAGGACTAATCTTGAGTTCTCATATTATCTTTATGTATGATGTCTTATGATTCTTAGTATGGATTTTGATATTTTTCTCTCATTATTTTCATACGGGTTGTTCCCCGTAATATTTATTTATTATATTGTGATAGACAGTTTTATTTATGGTATTGATGTTTGAGACTGGTTTATCATATTGCCTCTTGTTTATGACTTGGTGGATAAGTTTAGATACATAGACTATGACATATATATTGTAGACCATTTTAGTTGTGATACAGCTTAAGTGTACTCTAAAAGGTCCATTAAATTGAATTTGCCCATTGGAGTGTGCTGCTGGCCATTGCCACGTGGCTAGTCCCTCGGCATTCTGGGACTGGGGCGTGACAAATATGCATAGTCAACCTAAGAACGTGAGACGTTGCTTAACGTCCGAATAATATCGGGTGTCGACGCCGTACGCGGAGTCGTGTAACGTCACTTAGAGAGTTGATATTACGACCATATATTTTCGTGCTTGTTTTATCAAGTACGACATACCATAGGACACTTGACACTATTCATGAGAAAGAATATTCATGAGTTATTCATGGTGATTCTATATAGGTTACATGATTCGTGACATAGATCTTACATATGCATAGCTATCATTATGACTCGCTGCATTAGCTAGAGGTCATGATTTTGTGTATTATGGACATGAGACGTGAGGTTACATTGGGTGGGGAGAGTCTTACCATACTAAAGGCTGATTACATTATATATATATATTACTTTACTGGAAGTGCCTTAGACTCTGATCAGAGCTTTGACACACTTACTGGCCCTTCGAAAATAAATATTGCTATGGGTTTCCTCGACACAGAGCCTATAGTAGTTTCAGCCTGAGTATGATCAATGCTCTCATTTGCATATCACATAGCTGGTTACATAGTTTGCCCTGTGGATATTTATTTTTATATACTACATTTTGTTTGGCTTGAGTTATTCTTGTACCTTGCTATGTCTGTCACGCCCCAGTCCCAAAATACCGTAGAACCGGACGCGTGTCAATGGCCAGCAGTACGCACCGATGGACAGTCCCAATTTATTGGATCCATCAGGGCATACTTAAGCTGTAACATTACGACAATCATGGTACAACTAATCTCATCCACACAAGCTATGAAATATGATCCACAGAATAAATAAAGAATGTAAATCATCAGATAGTCTCACAAAGTACTTCGGGGAACAACCCGTTAAATATCTAGTACAATGGTTCAACAGACCAGAATATAAAAGACTGAAATAAATAATGAAAACTGAGCATAAACATGGATGCTCAAGAGAAGTCTTCAGCTAAGACCTCGTCCTCGGATGGTGGTACCGCTCCTGGATCAGCTCCTGCTCCGGTCCCGTAAACCTCGGGGTAAATCTCGTCCTCAAATCCTGGGGACAAAATCCGGATCCAGGTCCTCAGGGGACATAGCAAGGTACAAGAAAGCTCATGCCAATAGATAAATAAGCAGTGCAGCAAATAAATAACTAAATGAAACAATGGGGTAAATATGTAACCATCTAAGTGAAAATGCAAGTGAGAGCAACACTATAACTCAGGCTGAGCCACTACAAGCTCTGTGTCGGGGAGCCGGTAGCGGTAATAACCGGTAGTGGGTCTAGCTCTGCTACGAGAGTCTACGACCTCTCAATAATAGAAGATATATATATGTAAACAGCCTGTAGCATGTGTGTCTCTCCCCACCCAATGTAACCCCGCATATCATGACCATAACGTCTCATGCCCATGTCAAGCGCGATCATAGCTAAATGCAACAAGTCATAAAGTATCTAAGAATATAATGTCCATGTCCTGTATCCTATACAGAATCACCACGAATATCTCGGAAAAATCCTGTCTCATGAATAGTGTCAAGTGTCCTGGGCCATAGGGTACTTGATAAGACAAGTACGAGAATATAAAGTGTCACGGATGTCCATCTCTAGATGACCGTACCCAACACTGCGTACAGTGTCGGCACCCGACTGATAATCGGACGCTAAGTACGTCACACGGTCCTAGGTTAAGCATGTACAGTAATATATATAAAGCAAGTAAAATAGATAACTAAGCTGCAGAGTTTGGCAAGGTACACTTGCCTGATGTCCGAATACCAACAACTGTCTCTGTGTCAGTGGATCCGGTAGGTGCTACTCCAAAAGCTGTAATAAACATCACCACTAGTCTCAGAAGATGTCAAATAGCTAGAAATGCATGTCCTTACGTCCAATTTGACACAGGGGCAAAAAGGTCATTTTCGGATTAAAGCGGGGTCCACATGTGGGCCACTTTGCACCGAAAAGCGTGTCAGGGTCAAAGGTCTCCAAATTCCGCAAACTCAGTGTCTACAAGTCAGGAATGATGATACGAACCCAACGGAACTTCCAGAATTGGATTCCGATGAGCCGATCTCAAAATCACCCGTCAAGTGGAGCCTATGGGGCCCACGATACGTGATTTTGTCAACGTTCTCGGAATCGGACCAAACTTGGGTCACAAGACCAGCGTATTGCTACGAGTCCGATGACGCAAGTTTCGTCTCGATCCGACGTGCGTACACAAAGTTACAGCGTGTTCCAGAAAGGACGGATACGGGGTGTCGTCGGCGGATACGCGTTGATTCCGGGGTGCACACACCTCCGAATCGACTTCTGCAAAATCCTACACGACCGTATCAACGTCGCGCATAGTTCGGTAAAGACCGCGTGCGACCAAGTTATCCCGATTAGCGGGGCAGACTCAGTTCCGGGGTAAAACAGGGCGTTATTTTTCCTGTTTTTGGATCGCGGTGTGCGATCACTACAGGACGCGATGCACCGAGCGAGTTGCACGGGCACCGAGAGGGTTAAATAGTCTACGCATAGCAATTGACGGAATCAAAAATGGAGTTGCGAGGTGAAAGAAATCGGTACCTGAACAGGGCTCCGTGAATCTGTTTCTCACGTCTCCAAACGTCAACCCCGTGTCCTGGTTGAGAGCAGCGGTGTGTCCGTGTCCGCGGTGCTGCGGAGTCGGTGCTAGGGCTACCCTGGCTGAGATGGGAGGGGCGGCCGACCGAGGGCAACTGCTCCGGTGGTTCGTCGGCTACGCGGAGGTCGGGCAGCGAGTCGTCGAGTTCCTGGGCGGCGGAGGAACTAGGGAGTTCGTCGAGCCGGACTGGTGGGTGGTGAAGGAACTAGGGTGAAGCCGAGGGGCTCGGGGCTGCGGGCTGAGGCGGAGGGATAGGGACGGCGAGGCAGTCGGGAACGGTAGGGAGGTGGAGACGAGGGTGCGGGGAAGCTAGGGTTCCGATGGGCGAACGGCTAGGCGTTGGTAGCGGGTAGTTGAGGTCGACGAAGGAGGCGGGTGCTCGTCGGGAAGCTAGGGTTCCGATGGGCGAACGGATTCTGGAGAAAGCGGCGCTGCTCGGGCACGTATATCGAGGATGGCGGCTGTGGCTGCTTTAATAGCCGCTACAGTGCAATCCGGCGGGGCTAGGTGTAAACACCCTAAATTTTTGAGAATAATTTTAAATGAAGTTATTTCGTTTTGGGAATTTTTGGAAACTTAAAACCAGGATGAGTGTGATTTAAAGAAATAATTTTAAGTGTGGCTAGATGGGGTTAAAATATTCTGGAAGTAAAAATTTCTTGTGTATGATGGAGAACCGGACGCATGGCATTTTTCGGTGAATTAATCGGACACCGGAGCAGCGTATCGAGGACCAAAAGCAATTGGATTGTAAACCGAACCCAAACGAACCAAACCCAAACCCACCAACCCGAAACCCGCAGGGAAACCCTAGCTACCGGAGTTCCTGTAGCAGCTATAAAGGGGCTGCCTCGACATCCGTGTGGCCCTCATCCCCCAACTACCAGCCGCCACCTAAACCCTAACCTCCCGCCGCCGTCCACTGCGGCCGACCTAGCCGCTGAACCGTTGACCCACCCATCGGAGCCCTAGGTCGCCGGCGACTTCGACCAGCAAGCACCGCCGCTCGACTCCACGAGCGACTCCACGACCCAGCACCTGACCGCGATCCCCGCCGAGCCGTTGATTCCGCTGCCCTCGCCCACCGAGCCGACAGTTCATCCGCCCAGTCCACCCCGACGTCTCCCGAGCGCCTCCCCGCTGCCTCGAGACGACCCCTCCGGCGAAGGCCAAACGCTGACTCAGACGCAGAAGAACCCTAGGCGAGAGCCAGTACTCAGCGGACACAACTCAGCGGTGTCGAGTTGATCCTCGGACACAAGGGAATTCAGACTCGCGAGGCTCTGTTCAGGTACCGGTTTCTTCCTCATCGTGACTCCGTTTTCAATTCCGCCAGCTGCTATGCGTAGACTGTATACCCCTCTCGGTGCCCGTGCAATTCGCTCGGTGCATCGCGTCCTGTAGCGATCGTACACCGCGATCCAAAACAGGAAAAAACAACGCCCTGTTTCACCTCGGAACTGAATCCGCCCCGCCAATCGGGACGACTTGGTCGCACGCGGTCTTTACCAAACTGTGCGCGACGTTGATACGGTCGTGTAGGATTTCGCAGAAGTCGATTCGGAGGTGTGTGCACCCCGGAATCAACGCGTATCCGCCGACGACACACCGTATCCGTCCTTCCTGGAACACGCTGTAACTTCGTGTATACACGTCGGATCGAGACGAAACTTGCGCCATCGGACTCGTAGCAATACGCTGGTCCTGTGAGCCAAGTTTGGTTCGATTCTGAGGACGTTGACAAAACCACGTATCGTGGGCCCCACAGGCTCCACTTGACCGGTGATTTTGTGATCGGCTCATCGGAATCCAATTCTGGAAGTTCCGTTGGGTTCGTATCATCGTTCCTGACTTGTAGGCACTGAGTTTGACTAATTTGGAGACCTTTGACCCTGACACGCTTTTCGGTGCAAAGTGGCCCACAAGTGGAACCCGCTTTGGTCCGGAAATGACCATTTTGCCCCTGTGTCCAAATTGGACGTAAGGACAGGCATTTCTAGCAGTTTGATACCTTCTGAGACTGTTGATGATATTTATTACAGCATCTGGAGTAGCCCCTACCGGTTCCACAGATCCCAGGACGACAGTTGATATTCGGACATCAGGCAAGTGTACCTTGCCAAACTCTGCAGCTTAGTTATTTATTTTCCTTGCTATATATATATTACTGTGCATGCTCAACCTAGGACCGTTTGACATACTTAGCGTCCGATTATCAGTCGGGTGCCAACATCGTACGCGGTGTTGGGTAATGTCATCTAGATATGGACATACGTGACACTTTATCTTCTCGTACTGGTCATACCAAGTACACTTGACCCAGGACACTGGACACTGATCATGAGACAGGATCTTCCCGAGATATTCGTGGTGATCCTGTATAGGTTGCAGGACTTATAGAGATACTATATTCTAGATACATTATGACTTGTGCATTAGTTATGACCCCGCGGACATGGACGTGAGACGTTATGTTCATGATTTGTGTGGTTACATTGGGTGGGGAGAGACACACAGACTACAGGCTGATTATATATATACACCCCTATTACCGTGAGGCACAAGACTCTATAGCCGAGCTTGGCCCATTACTCATATTTACTGCTGCTACCGGCTCCCCTACACAGAGCTTGTAGTATGCTTCAGCCTGAGTTCTAGTGCTGCTCTTATCTTGCATATCACTTAGCTGGTTATTTTAGTATTCCCTTATTGTTTCATCTATTGCTGGATAGATTCACAGGCTACAGGTTGATATTATTATGTCGGCTACTCAGTCTCCCGCTGAGCTAGACCACCCCATGATACCCCTGCTACAGGCTCCCCTACACAGAGCTTGTAGAGGTTCAACCTGAGTACGATTGATATTCTCTCTTGCATTATACAGATGTTACATACTTACCCTGCTTACCTCATTATTGCTGCACTGTTTATATTCTGGCTTGTTTTATTTCCTGTACCTTGCTATGTCCCCTGAGGACCTGGATATGGATTTTGTCCCCAGATTTTGCAGAACAGGTTTACCCCGAGGTTTACGGGACTGCAGCAGGAGGAGCCGATCCAGGAGCTGTACCACCATCTGATGGCGAGGTCTTAGCTGAAGACTTCTCTTGAGCATCCATGTTCATGCTCCGTTTTTATTTATTATTTCAGTCTTTTCTTTTCTGGTCTGTAGAACCATTGTACTAGATATTTATCGGGCTGTTCCCCGAAGTACTTTGTGAGACTTGCTGATGATTTACATTCCTCATTTATTATGTGGATCATATTTTATATCTTGTGTGGATGAGATTAGTTGTGCCATGATTGTCGTAGACTTGTTTTACAGCTTAAGTATGCCCTGATGGATCCATTATATTGAGTTGGTCCATCGGTGCGTACTGCTGGCCATTATCACGCGTCCGATCCCTCGGTAGTTTGGGACTGGGGCGTGACACTAGGGCTTCTCAATCGGGTTTTCGGGTCGGGTTGGTTTGGGCTTGGATCGTTTGGGTTCGGTTTACAATCCAATAGCTTTTGGTCCTCGATTCGTTGCTCCGGTGTCCAATAAATTCACCGAAAAATGCCATGCGTCCGGTTTTCCATTTTACACCGTAAATTATTAATTCCATAATAATTTAACATTAATAAACTGCATTCAAAAATCTTTAACTCACAATCACCTTGGTTCTTCCTCTATAAATACCGAAAATCCGAAAAAATTGTGTTAAAAAAATTACTCTGAAAATTAGGGTGTTTACAATGTCCCCTAAGGAACTGGATCTAGATTATGTCCCCAGGTATAGCAGAGGAGATTTATCCCGAGGTATACGAGACAGGAGAAGACACTGGAGTATTACCATCACCAGAGGATGAGGTGGTGCCAGAGATTTTCTCCTGAGTATTTGCTTTATATACTCAGTTATTTTGTTTATAGTTTCTATATTTCCTGTCTCTTGGATTATTATTATCGGGTTGTTCCCCGAGATATTTTATTGAGACTTGTTGTTGGATTATATTTTATTTCGATTATTCTGACATTTGATCTGTGATTACCTTCTGTGGATGAGATTAGAATTAGACTGTAACATGCATCGTAGACCATTATAATTGTTTTACAGCTTAAGTACACTATAACGGGTCTATTAAATTGGGTTTGCCCATCGGAGTGTGCTGTTGGCCATTGTCACGTGGCTAGTCCCTCGTTATTTTGGGACTGGGACGTGACACAATCAGTCAACCTTCTTTTAAAGGGCATCGTTTCATCCTGGCTATAATCGATTACTTATCCAAATGGGCGAAAGATATTCCACTCGCTGAAGTAAAAATATCGAACGTGATTAGCTTCGTCAAGCATCACGTCATATACCGCTTCGGCTTACCACGAAGGATCATCCATGACAATGGTCCACAGTTTGCAAGTCACGCGTTCTACCGATTTTGTGACAAAAATCGAATTCAGAATGTAGCGTCAACCGCCTATAACCCGGCAACAAATGGTCTGACAGAAGCCTTCAACAAGACCATCATAAAGCTACTCAAAAAGTGAGTGTCTTCCAATAAGCGTGACTGGAAGGAGAAGCTGGGTGAATGTCTCTGGGCCTACCACACAATGGTTTGGACACCTACTAGCAGCACGCCTTTCTCTATGGTGTACGGAAACGAAGCGGTCCTCTCGCTCGAGATCCTAATCCCTTCACTCCGAGTAGCCCTCTCCAACCAATTAACCGTCGACGATAATCACCGCCGACGGCTACAAGAGTTAGAAGCACTCGACGAGAAACGTCTCTTAGCTCAGCAGTGCATTGAGCTATACCAAGCACGTCTCAACCACTACAAAAAATTATATTTTTAGCAACATATTTTAGCGACATAGGGTCTTTTATGTCTCTAAAAGCTATTTTTTTATATGTATTGGCGACATGAGTTATAGTATGTCGCAGAATCCACATAAAATTTACTAGAGGGAAACAAAATACTAGTCCCGCCGAAAATTCTTTACATATCGCGACATCCACATGTTACAGAAAGATACTATATATTCTGCGACATGTGGTACATGTCGCAAAAAGACTATATGTTCGACGACAATAATGGTACATGTCGCAGAAAGACACTATATGTTCGGCGACATGAACCTATGTAGGGAAATACATTTTTATAATTTGTTAATTGAATAATAACCTAAAAATATATAAAATAAAACTCTTAAGAGAGAAAAAAAATCCGCATACAGTAATTTTGGGTTCTCTTTCTCTCGAGGGCCGACTTGGGGTTTTCTTTTTTTGCTCGGCTGGGGATTTTCTTCTCTCGTACGGCTGGATCGATTTTTCTTATCTCGCGGCCGAGAGCTTCCCTCCTCCATCCCGAGTAGTGAGATTCGAAGCTTCTTCGATGAGCTTATTTCCCTCTTCTTCAATTTTATTAGGGTTGAGAATATGATATGTGTTTATTATATGTATACAAAAGTACTTGATTGCCTCTTCTTCAATTTTGTTAGGATTTCTCTCTCAATCGATTTTGTTAGGGTTTGATTTAGGATATTTGTTAGGGTTTCGCTTTTCATATTGGAATTCTTCAATTTCGGGTCTCCATTTTAACTTAAATAAGTTATCTTCGTAAAAACAAAAAAATTTACTTTTGGAGAAAAAAAATTTGTAGCAGAAAATATTTCTTGCAAAAGATAATTAATTGCAACAAAACTTATATATTTGTTGCAAAAGTTTGTTCCCAATTTTTAAGCAAAAAAAAAAATTAATCGTTCAATTTTTTTTATTGCAAAAACAGTTGGTGCGTTCTATTTCCGCTCTTGTAAATTAGTGGTAAAATTATTTACAACAAAAAATATTTAAAAAAAACACATAAATGTGGCAAAAAAGTATTAGAATTTTAACAACAAATTATTACCATTGCAATAAGTTATTCTTTTTGCCCAAATTTATTTTGGCTGCCACAACTATTATCTAAGAACTCGCAATAGGCGCGAAATCAAAATGTCCCCTAAATTTTCCTTCCACCACTTTTTCCCTCTCTCTATTCTCTTCTCTAACATCCCTAAATTAAAATTTCCTTTAAAATTTCGTTTCACCACTCTCTTCCTCTATATCAAGTTCTCTTCTCTCAAATCCCTAAAATTTCTCCATAGTCCTTCAGCATCCCTCGATCCATCTCTCGATCGATTAAATAGTCAAGAAGAAGCTCCAGCTAACTCCACAGGCGAAGACGTGGCTGCAGCGATGGTATTAGAGGAGAGCAAGAAGACGACGGAGAAGAAGAAGGGGTTGATCGCTAGAGTATGGAGAGGTATCTTCCGGTAGGGAGACAACAACGAGGAATACGGGAGGAAGCTCCATAGCCTCTCGAAGTAGGAGGCATCGGGCACGCCAGGCTTAAAAGGAGGGCCCTCTCCTCCATGTCCAGATCTAGGAGTATCATCGTTGTCTCCTTCGCTCTCGAGGTAAGTATTCTTCTATCGATGGACACGGCAGCACAGTTTCCCCGTATACTATGTTGCCTGCGTCCCCATAAACCGCATCTGACCCACATCTGACCCACTCCCTCCGCCAACACCGACAACACCACTAACAAGAACACCAATCGCCTCTTCCTGGTGCTTGGAGGAGGCGACGGTGAAGGCCATAGAGGCGTGCCGAACGACCTCATCCACTCCATCTTCGACTACGCATCCGGATCCCTCTCCGACCACCCGATAATTTCTCAGGCAGATTGGTCGCCGTCCTTTTTTTTACTCTGAGACTAAGAACGGTTGTTGGTTGGTTACTTAGTATGCGTTTTGTTCTGATCGGAAACTCTCTTTTTTTGCGTTTGGGTACGAATAGGTTTTTAGATTGGGAACGAAGAAAGAGCCGCCTTACTGCCGCCGGTGGTGACGACATCCTCTGTTCTTTTCCAATGACTTGTAGGTTAACTCGTGATTCCATAGTTTATATCTAAAATTGTTTGACTTGATATAAAAAATATTGTTATTTACATAAAGCTTTACAGATTTTTGTATGCCATGTAGATATAAAACCATGTTGTCAAGATCCGGCAAGTTTAACTTATGCTTATCTATAATCAGGTGTCATAAATGTGGTTGCCGTGATATATCTATTATAAAAGAACCGTGGGGAATCACACCAGTAGCAACGAGTTGCATTCTCCCCACTCTAGTGCAATAATAGGAGAGCAAGGGTGCTTGTCAGGTCGTTAGCAGCGAGTGACATCTCAATGAAATGTAAATGAGCAAGAATGTCTTTTTTTCTTTTTTACTTGGGTCTCCATTTATTCCCCTTGAGGCTCTGAAGAAATGTAGTAACTAATAAAAACTTTGATGCCCCTAATAGATTGTATTAGACTATTAGTGAGCCACTATTATTGAATATATAGAACAATAATCATAGTTTCATTCATAATTTTACATCAGCATGCATAATGACTTGATGGTGATGGTAGAGGTTGGCGCATTATAACACTCTAATGAGCCATAGGCGTGTAAAGTTTCTTTTTATACCATGGTTGCTTTATTTATTAAACAATATACTTTACATTCATTCTGACTTCGTATACATATTTTGGCAGTTAAATCATGATAAAAGTCCCTTTCAGCGAACATTTGTCAATCAGGTATGCTGTCTTGGACTTCCACTTCTAAAATGTTTGATGCAAGTTATTACTATCTTGTAAAGCTATGCAATAGACATGGCATATATGCCTTAGGTGGTTTGTTTCACCATTTTGAATTCAGATCATGTTACTATATTTTCAAAGAAAGCCATGTGCTGATATTATATATTACCATCTTGCTCATACACACGTGTGTGTGTACATGTGCAAATAACTTTTCTCCTTAAAGTTGATACTACAAGTCACAAATAAGAACGTTCTCAATTAGAGCCAACTTGCAGTCTTATTTTGTGTTAACAGCTCTTACAAGTTACATCTAATTAATTATTCCTCATATAGTGAAAAATTTCTTTATAACAAAATGCTCTATAACCTATTGTTAGGCATGTAGTTAAACTCATATCTTTGAAGAATTTATAGACTCGTCAATTACAATGGTAAGCTGTCGCACAAACGAGACATGACATAATATGGACATGGTGACATACTGACACAAAAGAGCAATCTCAGCATGTCCATGTATATTTCATGCCGTGTTTGGTACATCTTTGACACGTACCTGGCACTGAACTTAGTGTCCAGGCTAGCTAAGGGACAACCATCTACTTTATTCTACCAGTAACCTGCCTCATTTTGAGGCTACCTGTTATTTTATCTCTTAGTGCCATTTAACTAGTTCCTCACCTTCACACTGAGCGCCTGTGTTCACCCCTCTACTACTGACATCCTACCTTGTAATAAAGAGAATACAATAGGTAATATATGAAAAGAACATTGTACACCCTTATATGAAGCCGCATTCTGGGTCACAACTCTGAATTTAAGAATGTATATACCAGGTCAGTATTGTGGTTTTAAATGACTAAACAAAGCTTAAGTCATTGTTTTTACAGGAATTTGGATCAACCTGAGTAGTTCAAGTAAAAAGTGATTGCTAGTTAGTTCTTATACCTTAGATGGTAGGGAAATTGGCGAGTAAGATTGTTACTTTATGTTTTAAGAGAAACACATAAAGCTATAGAAGGACGTTAGCTATGAGAGAATGGAAGGTGTCCCAGTGATGGTTGCAACAGAAG
This sequence comes from Iris macrosiphon, assembly GCA_036927795.1. Classification (NCBI taxonomy): domain Eukaryota; kingdom Viridiplantae; phylum Streptophyta; class Magnoliopsida; order Asparagales; family Iridaceae; genus Iris; species Iris macrosiphon. The sequence goes on along the minus strand of JAYESA010000019.1, from coordinate 22,943,061 downwards.
TTAAATTATCATTTAAATTTTCAATTATTCCCTTTTTTAATTATTGTGTATCTTATGTCTTGATCTTTAGCCCTCTGCATTTTAGATTCGTAATATCATGATTTCTCCAAGTTACATTTACTTTAGATCTGAAATAGTATTTTCAAATTCAAGGAAACTGTAGAAATGATCCAAAATTGTATTAATTGGAGGCTCTCTAATACATGTGGATGAAGCTTGATGTAATCAGGCTGTCTGTTCTTTTATTATGTAAATACCATTATGTTGCTGGCCTATAATGTACTTTTACTTCTTCTTTTTTTGTTTTTTTGTTTTTTTTGTTTTTTTGTGTTTTTGTTTTTGTTTTTGTTTTTGTTTTTGTTTTTGTTTTTGTTTTTGTTTTATACTTAAATAAATTGATTCCATGGTGCTAAAAACTCTCTCACCCTTGACTATCTATCAGGTGAAGCGATGTGGGGAGATGTCGAGAAAATTAAGGTTTTTCAGTGATCAGATTAGCAAGGCAGGTATTACATGTTCTGACCCTGCTTTGCTACCATAAATTGACTTGGAGGATTTAGAGGTAATTAACCTTTCATACTTCTACTTGAGCAATAGGTTATCATATAATTGTATTGAAGATTAACATTTTTCAGATCCAACTGGGTGAACATGAGGCTGAATTGCTTGAAATGAACAGAAACAGTGAGAAGTTATGAGAGATGTGCAATGAGCTTTTGGAATTTAAGTCAGTTTTATTGAAGGTACATCCTGCTTAAGTCATTGTTTATATTGTTTTACTTGAGGACACCTTGTTGAGATCTATGTTAGTTCCTTTGCAATGTTTTTTGTTTGAAGTTGAATGATATTTATATTAGAGAAGTTAAAACCTTAGAAGACTGAGTCTAAACTCTAAAAAGTTCAAATGAAATCTTATTTAAATTTCTTTCCTGTTTCAAAGGTAACCCTTTCTAAAAGGGATCCATCATTTGTCCTTTGTTCATTTTTTTTATGGCTGCCCTTTTACTTCTTCCCAAGTTAAACACCAATTGTGGCATCATGTAATGGCATATTTGTGTCCATGCTACAGAGAGAGATACAATACCGACGTAACATGAATCCTATAATCTTGTATTTGGGTCAGTGCCATCATCTCAACATTTTTCTTTGCCTCTCCCAACATTTTTCTTTACCTCTCTCTCTACCTCTGTGCTATGGAAACATAAATACTTATGTGAATAGCTTTCCTAGTGTTTATCTTTGAGGTGTACATGAACCTTCTAGTGTTTCTTCCATTGGCTTGGCTATTTATGTAGATTCTTGGCTACTTCTGTAGTCATTATGTGCTGAATCTAAGGTGATATTGTTTTAGATTAACGTGGGAAAGTCTAACCAAACTTTTCATTCATTTTGTCATCGCTGTTAATTGTTTTGATGTGAGTAATCACAGGCTTTCTATCAAGTGAGTCTTCAAATTTCTCACAACTAATCTTGTATGGGTTCAAATTGTTGCCAATCATGAACATCTATTATTCATAAGAATCATATTATCCTAGCTACTTAGTAGTTTCCTAAAACATAGCCATGTACTTTGTTACATAAACTATTTGTCATTATCAGACAATGTATTCGTCTTGTTTCTGATTTATATTATAAGAATTTCTCGTTAGTTTCCTAGGAAATGTCATTATATCTAGGTAGAATCTAACAGATTATCACAGAAGTTGGTAAGAGAGATCTTTTAGTATATATAAAATTTCCAGACTTTGTATACTAGAGGCAGGGGCCGACCCCAGATAATAAGCTATGAAGCATGTATACGGGATACGATATGATACGACAATACAACAAATTACAAAAAATTAGGATATAAGATGGCATGCATACGACAATTAAAAATAAAAAGTAAAAACATATATAGTAGGAGGTCATATAACTAATAGCCAACATATGTCATTTGACTTTAGGTTATAATTTCTGCTACGACTAAGCTTATCAAGAGAGTGGAAATGTTATTTGGTTAGGATGTAGATAGTTAAAAAGGGTAAATCCAGAATAAGATATATGTAACTAAACTAGCTAATCAGTGACTTAATTTAAATGGGAATATGGTAATAAATCTAACTAAGCTAGAGGGTCTAGTTCGCTGTCGATAAAGATGTATGTTGTGAGTAGAACATTCGAAGGGAAGGAGTGGGAATAATCCAGAAAACATCTTGTAAGATTAGGGAAACTTGATGTAGAAATGCACCTTGGTTGGGTACAACTACTGCTGCCATTACTCTGCTCCTCATTAGTCATTGTAAGTGCTCTAGCAGAGTGGGTACTTATCAATACCCAATTGTTCAGTGCATAGACTCTGAAAGAATACGGTACATATATGTTTCCATATTTTTTTTAGTCTTCAAAGATACATGTCATTTTTTTAGTATATATTTTGTTTTACTTACAATTTCTTTTTTTTTTAATTTTAGTTTGCAGGATCACATGGACAACAAGACATATTTTTGGGAAAGACATTCATATCATCAGATCTATCATCATTTTGTATAAACTAATGTATATAACGAAAAGATACATTATTATAGGCTGATTTTTCGGAAATACATTTAACTCATGTGTTTTTGTTTACATTATAGTTGTATACAATACGTTTGTGGAATATAATATGTTTCTCTTTGAATGGGTTATTTGAAGTTGTTGAGACATTAGGTTATTTGAAGTTGTTAAGACATTATATCGGATATCATGTTGCATGTACGTCAACTTATTGTTCTTTGTTCTCAAGTTGTTTGAATATAAATTTCAATGTTTATAAGTTATTTTTGAAATATTTATCTATGTTGGAAAATATTTGCAAAAGATATATTATTTCTTACGATAAATTAATATAAAAATGTAAATTAGCTTTTGCGACATCAAATTTTGTAGCATGAAGTTTTTTTATATTTGGCTACATTAGCTTCGTGACATCAAATTATGTAGCAGGAAATATTTTATATTTGGCTACATCAGCTTCCAAATATGAATGTAGCATGTGAAATCATCCAGTGAGAGACTCGTTAAGCACAGCAGTAAGATCATTTTTGGATGATGTGCAAGCATTTTCGACTCCATCCAATCCTCCATTACATATTCCACCAGATTATCCTCAAGGCTTAGTTACCACGTCCGCGTAGAAACTATCCTCATGTTTGGCATATGGATAGTCCGCCTTAACAAGATGACGAGGTCCCTCAGCAGGTTGAGCAGGACATTGGTCTGGCCAAGGCACTTCCCAGTGGGCGGGCGAGGGAACGTCACAAGCACGTACCCCGATGGACCGAGAGGCGGACGAGGGGACTTCGCAGCCTGGTGGTGACTATTGGGATTATTACATGCAGATGGCCACTTCTATATTTGATGTACCCCAGTTTGATACAGCTACTCAGTTATCTGTGACTCCAACAGCGCCGGTGCAGACACAAGAGGCTGATGAATTTGACCCATGGGCATCATTGCCAGGGGAGAGACTTGAGGATACAGTAGCAAGAAGAAATAGACTCGGTTTTAGGCCAAGGCCTCGTAGGAATTATGACAGGATGGCAAGAGGCAGAGAATGAAATTCTTGTACTGCTAGGTTATATGAGAAATTTATGTATTAGAAATTAAATTACATCAATGAACATAACTTTTCTAAGAAAATCTATGCCAATGCATTTATTCTCTTGGTTGGTTAGTACATCTTCTTCGATTGTGTCCTAAACCATTACAGTTGCTACATCGGAGATCTCTTGATGATTGATCATTCGCCATGATGCGGTTCTTCTTTGGTCTTTCCGCTTTCCGTCGTACATCTGGTACTCCAATGTCGCCTATAACCAATGTACTTTGAATGTTGTAAGGGACTGGAATTGGCTCCAGGTGCGGCTCATATACGCTTCTTAATGCTTCTTTGGAAAAAATACCTGGATAAAAACTCTCGATGCTAATATTTTTAGAATTACAAGCATAACATACATGTTCACATGGCAGACAAGTATGATACCATTTAAAACATGTACAATATTTTTCATCTAAGTTCACAACATATGTTCTGTTTGTTTCACGATCTAGTATTTCAAACAAATAACCAACTATACTCAATATTTGCAGCTGGTGTCTTTTTCTTATGATACTGGCCATAGTATTTAACATCTTCGGACAATAATCAGTTGCAAGATTATCAGTTTTTTGTCGATTTTTGTCCTGAAGTGTTATGATTTTGGCTCGAATACCATCAAGTAGTGTTGTTATTGGTTTATCGCGTAAGTTTTTAACCCAGTTATTGAAGCATTCAGCAAGGTTCGACGTGTTAATATCTAATCTAGGACAAGGAGAATAAGCTGTTATCCAGTGTGATAAAACACGAGTTTCATCATTTACTCCAACAAGCCATTTTTAAACATCGATATTTTCAGCCTTAATTGTTTCAAAGCAAATATTCGCACCTGTCTCATTATAACATCTTGCAAGGTAGTCTAATTTACGTTGAAAATAAGGCAGTCTACATACTAGTTTTAAATTTTGTTTAAAATGTTGAATACAATAAAAATGAGGTGATTCCGGAAAAGTAGCACGCATGGCATTTATTAATCCTTTCTGTTTATCTGATATAAAAGAAATTGTATCCCACGTATTAAAACTACCTTCAAAAGATGTTTTCAAACCGTTTAAAAACCAAGTCCAATAATCCGTGTTTTCGCTCTCACCAACAGCATAAGCAATTGGATATAATTGATAGTTAGGATCATGAGCACACGCAATAAATAAAATACCTTGAAATTTAGAGGAAAGAAATGTAGCATCAGTACTAATCACAGGTAAACATCCCCTTAAAAAACCATCAATGCATGCCTTGAAACAAATAAAAATTCTTTGAAACTTATTATTTTCTGTAGTCTTTATATAACATCTGCTACCTGAATTTGTCTCAATGATTGTAAAAGCATACTCTTCAAGACTACTATATGCATCAATATAACTACCATTTATTTCTGATAGAGCAATTTCTCTAGCTTTCCATGCTTTACAATATTTAATATGTATTCGGTGTTCTCTATAGATATCATTTATAACATGCGATGGACTATACGACTGATTATCACGAATTTTATCAATAATCTTATTCTTAACCCATATAGTTGTCGCTAATGGATGATTTTCCGTTATAAGTCCACATAAACAAGAATGTACATTTTCTAGCGTACTAATGACGAATGTTTCGCCGTTGCCAATTGTCACGCCCCGATCTCCCGCAGGCTATTTCGACCGTTCCCGCTAGGCGGGAATCACCCTCGCCAGCGCTCCCGCGGAACGATCGCTTTGACCCATCCGGGCGTGATACCGCACGAGCGTGACCCACGCCCGTGCAAGGCCATGGTTCATTGGCTGGCGGCAAGAGTTCTAAGCCACAGAGTCGCACAGATTGTCCGAGTGCAGCGAAGTCATGAACGCATAGCGATTTGGTAACAGGTTCACTGAGTCGACAATATAGCGGAAGCATTGAAACACAAGTTGAAGTAAAGCAAGCTCTTTTATTGATATGAACATGTGTTACAAGCGGCGTATAGCGGAGATTACAAGTCGCTCAAGCCTCTCTCTCTGAAACAGTAAAAGCGTGCCAAGTGGCTACAACTGTGGAATGAATATACAGGCGATGGTCAGGCGACGCTCCAACATTATGTCTTGTATATGTGCTTCAGTCCCGGACGCACCGTTGCAAGGCTTTAGAGGAAACTCCTGGCCTTAGCACGCACGTTGGAGGCATCCGCACCGAACGAGGTTCTCCCGCACCCTGCATACAAACTGGTGGATTATCAGTACATTGAATGCACTGGTGGGGAAGCTACTTGCCCGCTCGACAAATCCAAACACGTAATACAGGTTCCGTGCACAACTATTAAGTTGTCTTTCTAGTTGCCTTAGGATCAGTTTCATGCAAATATTGAATAGCCTAACTCGTGTGGCAGTGCGCCGTGCGATATGAGAGGAAACACGGCGAGACTTACCAACTTACCATTTGTCCTTCCCTGTCCAAGGCAAATATTGTTAATTCATGCACGGGCAAGTATAAACATACATGAGCATAGCATATGCAAACACGAGGGTTCTTATAACATGATCGTTCAGGTGTTAAGTTATTCATTGATGCTATGCAATGACTCGCACGCGGATAGCCGCTAAGCGAGGATGACTTATCTATATGAACATAAGTCGCTGGCGTAGCCATTATGGACGGTTCACAGTCTCAAGACACAGAATGATATGCAACGCAGGTGGCGAGCCCCGCTGCATAACACCTTGTCCCATAACATACGACTGTTCATACGTCCCGTCCGGATCGGATCGGTCCCGGTGCCCCAGTGACCGTCCGCGGAACTCAACATAACATACCTTGTGCACAAGTTGTCCGCGACAATGCAGGTCAGGGTCTATCCATATTCCATAGCTTGACATGATAATCATGAAACTTAAACTTAATCTGAACGAGCATATTGCTCCACGAGCTGGGATTCCATCAGTACATAACACGATCCACGTTCAGATGCATACATAGCATGATTATCATTCAAGGCGATTCACGTTCAGTATTCATTCTTGCTTAATGCATTCCCCTGGTTCGGGGATATGCCTTGGTGACCTAACGGTCCCGGATACTTACAGGTTCATTCAGGCACGGAACGACTACGTAGTAGTCTCCCGGGGTTTGGATGAAAACACAGTAACATTCAAGCAGACAAGCATGCGTTTCTAAGGAACATAAACAGGCACGTTTGCTCGGACCCGAAGGTAAGCCGAGAGATGAAACCGTTAAGGGACTTAGCATTCGAGGGTCTGTATATAAGCAGTATTTCATGTTTCCATGTTCTAGCATAGCAATACAAGTTGGGATTATTCTCTTAGCTAGGTGCGTTGAATTTATTAGCATGCAGGGGTGATTCACCTAGCGACTAGCATAATACATTTCCAGATTTTATGTGTGCTGGCTAAGCAAAGACAAGTTCACCGTAGCCACCCACCTTAGCGATGATTCGCCTCGGTAGAGCGATACGTCAAGCGAGCCTCTGAAAGCCTAAGCCGGATTCCTGTAGGGACAAGTCTAGATATCCTTTGCATTCTTGTTGAGGCAAAGCGGGTCGGGACAGCTGCACTATTGTCTATTGAAACGGCAGTCCGCTTGAGCGGAACGGGGTGTTACATCCTACCCAACTTAGAAAAAGTCTCGTCCTCGAGACTTACTAAGGACAAGCAGTGATCTAGGGTTGAGGCAATCCTAGACAAGTCGTTGTACTTGTTCATTGGATATTCACTTGCACAAGCGTCGATATTAGCATATCGCTTAGACTGGATCGTGCGCACTTTCGAAGGGCCCCTCTAGCGTGAACACGTCAACCAGCTTAGTGATAGCGAAGTCTCAGCACTCGAGTTCACCTTTTCTTAAGTCTTGGATGGTGCACTAGTTCAAGGCGTCCCTCGAATAGATGCATTCAACCAAACTTAGAGTTAGTGAAAATCGAACAAGCTACTAGCGATACTCTCAAGGGTTCACACAGGTTGGCACAAAGACCACTCGCAGCATACAACCAGACAAGCAAGCATATCATTACATTCAAAACTCATTTTGAAAGTATTTAGACTTATTGTTGGAACATCCCATCGAGGCATTGAGAGAGAGCGTGCACATAACCCACGAACGAGCTTCCGAAACAGAGATATCGAATCGAAGTCCAAAGACGTAGAAGCCAGGCTCTGATACCATTCTGTCACGCCCCGATCTCCCGCAGGCTATTTCGGCCGTTCCCGCTAGGCGGGAATCACCCTCGCCAGCGCTCCCGCGGAACGATCGCTTTGACCCATCCGGGCGTGATGTCGCACGAGCGTGACCCACGCCCGTGCAAGGCCATGGTTCATTGGCTGGCGGCAAGAGTTCTAAGCCACAGAGTCGCACAGATTGTCCGAGTGCAGCGGAGTCATGAACGCATAGCGATTTGGTAACAGGTTCACTGAGTCGACAATATAGCGGAAGCATTGAAACACAAGTTGAAGTAAAGCAAGCTCTTTTATTGATATGAACATGTGTTACAAGCGGCGTATAGCCGAGATTACAAGTCGCTCAAGCCTCTCTCTTTGAAACAGTAAAAGCGTGCCAAGTGGCTACAATTGTGGAATGAATATACAGGCGATGGTCAGGCGACGCTCCAACATTATGTCTTGTATATGTGCTTCAGTCCCGGATGCACCGTTGCAAGGCTTTAGAGGAAACTCCTGGCCTTAGCACGCACGTTGGAAGCATCCGCACCGAACGAGGTTCTCCCGCACCCTGCATACAAACTGGTGGATTATCAGTACATTGAATGCACTGGTGGGGAAGCTACTCGCCCGCTCGACAAATCCAAACACGTAATACAGGTTTCGTGCACAACTATTAAGTTGTCTTTCTAGTTGCCTTAGGATCAGTTTCATGCAAATATTGAATAGCCTAACTCGTGTGGCAGTACGCCGTGCGATATGAGAGGAAACACGGCGAGACTTACCAACTTACCATTTGTCCTTCCCTGTCCAAGGCAAATATTGTTAATTCATGCACGAGCAAGTATAAACATACAGGAGCATAGCATATGCAAACACGAGGGTTCTTATAACATGATCGTTCAGGTGTTAAGTTATTCATTGATGCTATGCAATGACTCGCACGCGGATAGCCGCTAAGCGAGGATGACTTATCTATATGAACATAAGTCGTTGGCGTAGCCATTATGGACGGTTCACAGTCTCAAGACACAGAATGATATGCAACGCAGGTGGCGAGCCCTGCTGCATAACACCTTGCCCCATAACATACGACTGCTCATACGTCCCGTCCGGATCGGATCGGTCCTGGTGCCCCAGTGACCGTCCGCGGAACTCAACATAACATACCTTGTGCACAAGTTGTCCGCGACAATGCAGGTCAGGGTCTATCCATATTCCATAGCTTGACATGATAATCATGAAACTTAAACTTAATCTGAACGAGCATATTGCTCCACGAGCTGGAATTCCATCATTACATAACACGATCCACGTTCAGATGCATACATAGCATGATTATCATTCAAGGCGATTCACGTTCAGTATTCATTCTTGCTTAATGCATTCCCCTGGTTCGGGGATATGCCTTGGTGACCTAACGGTCCCGGATACTTACAGGTTCATTCAGGCACGGAACGACTACGTAGTAGTCTCCCGGGGTTTGGATGAAAACACAGTAACATTCAAGCAGACAAGCATGCGTTTCTAAGGAACATAAACAGGCACATTTGCTCGGACCCGAAGGTAAGCCGAGAGATGAAACCGTTAAGGGACTTAGCATGCGAGGGTCTGTATATAAGCAGTATTTCATTTTTCCATGTTCTAGCATAGCAATACAAGTTGGGATTATTCTCTTAGCTAGGTGCGTTGAATTTATTAGCATGCATGGGTGATTCACCTAGCGACTAGCATAATACATTTCCAGATTTTATGTGTGCTGGCTAAGCAAAGACAAGTTCACCGTAGCCACCCACCTTAGCGATGATTCGCCTCGGTAGAGCTATACGTCAAGCGAGCCTTGAAAGCCTAAGCCGGATTCCTGTAGGGACAAGTCTGGATATCCTTTGCATTCTTGTTGAGGCAAAGCGGGTCGGGACAGCTGCACTATTGCCGATTGAAACGGCAGTCCGCTTGAGCCGAACGGGGTGTTACACCAATGGCTTTAGCGTACACTCTCCAATTACAACTAGAAACGTTACATTTATATACAATTCCACTGGCATTGTTTCTAGTAGCCCTGCAACAAATTTTTTTTTTAATTGCTATATCACTAATAAAACTTCTAAATGCATGACGATTTATAAATTCTCTTCCAATGAATAAATTATTTAAACTATCAACATTATCATCAAGTACATCATCTATATTTTCTATTAAATCATCACTATTTTCATCGTCGGTATTACCATCATCTACTCTATGTTCTTCTTCAGTAAATGAAATAACTTGGTGAGAAGAACTAGGACCACTACTAATTCTTTGTGGTGGTGGTGGTGGTGGAGTCACAAAAATATTAATATATGTTGATTGTATATTAACTTCAAGGATAAATTTTCATGCCTCCGCACTAACTAAATTTATGCAATTAGATAGATAAATATGTACCAATAAAAATTCACAGTTAATAGAAAATTTTCAAATATTAGATTACGTAAATTATCAAACGAAATATTTCGATCAATTAAAAGAACTTCAACTAAACCTCCTTCATAAGCTAACCCATTTAGTACACCACCAAGTGAGCATAGTATTGTTATACTTCGATCCATGGCAACAAGAAAATGGGCTTTAAAGATTGTATATTGAACTGAGCTTCTCCTGTGTCGAAAGAAAGAAATTTCGTATGAAAAGAAATAAAATTTTTGATTGCAATATTTGATATGCTGATATCAAACAAATACTACGTTTATATAGGTAACTTCGAACCGATCGTTAGACGAACGTTGGATATGAACGTTGAAAAATAAGAGCCGTTGAAAGAGCCGTTGTAAAATAGCCGTTGTACATAAACCAACTACTAAACCAACCCATAGACCCAACCCAATTCCAAACCAAAATCAAAACAAAATCATTCCCCGATATTTGTCTTTCTTCTTTACTTTGTCTTTTTTTTTCATATAAAAAAAAAACTAAACCATTAAAATAAACAAAAAATTAGAGGACACAAATAAATACTAGTTTTTATTTTATTTTTTTCTTCTTTATTTACTTTTTTTTTTATTTTCCGAAAAAATATTTCTAAATATTTCTTTCTAATTAATTTATTTTAATTTTATTTCGTTAAAATAAATTTACTTAAATCTAATTACAAAACTAAACTAAACTAAATAAATAAAACAAAAATATAACTAATTAAAATAAACCAACGAAAAAAAACCCGATCAAACCAAACTAAGTAAACAAACCAAACCAAACAAAACCAAACCAAAAAAATAAACCCACGGCCAATTTCCGCCAACTGAGTTGGCTGAAATTGGCCCCCCCATTTCAGCCAACTCTGTTGGCGGAAATTGGACGTGGGGTCCACGTTTATTTATTTTTTTAATTGTTTGGCTGTGTACGTGTATACCAGTTGTGTTTTCCGCCAAGACTGTTGGTGGACTCTGATTTTTTTTTTTTAATTTCTCAAACTTATTTCTTTTACATGAATTTAATATAAATTTATTTCGCTACAGTAAATTTTCTTCTTTAAAAACCCTAATTTTCATGTAGTCTATTTTTTTTCCCTCTCTCTCTTCAATTCTCAATCTCCTCTCATTTTCTTCCAGATCCAGCAATGGCGGACGACGACCAGCCCCACCAGCCGATCCCCAGCCCCTCCGATCCCGCCGACGAGCCCCCCTCCGAGCCCCCCTCCGAGCCCTCCGAGGCTTCGATCGAGGCCCTCGCCCGCCGCGTCCAGGACTCCCTCGCCCTCGGCGGCGTCCAGAAGCACCGCTTCTGGGAGACCCAGCCCGTCGGCCAGTTCAAGGACCTCGGCGACCCCTCCCTCCCCGAGGGCCCCATCGAGCCCCCCACCCCCCTCTCCGACGTCAAGCCCGACCCCTACGGCCTCCCCTCCGCCTACGAGTGGTCCACCTGCGACATCTCCGACCCCTCTGTCTGCCTCGAGGTCTACTCCCTCCTCACCAACAACTACGTCGAGGATGACGAGAACATGTTCCGCTTCAACTACTCCAAGGAGTTCCTACAGTGGGCCCTCCGCCCCCCTGGCTTCTTCCCCTCCTGGCACATCGGCGTCCGCGTCAAGTCCACCACGAAGCTGGTCGCGTTCATCACCGGCATCCCCGCCCGGCTCCGCGTCCGCGACGAGGTCGTCCGCATGGCCGAGATCAACTTCCTCTGCGTCCACAAGAAGCTCCGCTCCAAGCGCCTCGCCCCCGTCATGATCAAGGAGGTCACGCGCCGCGTCCACCTCGAGGACACCTGGCAGGCCGCGTACACCGCCGGCGTCGTGCTCCCGACCCCGGTCGTGACGTGCCGCTACTGGCACCGCTCGCTCAACCCCAAGAAGCTGATCGACGTGGGGTTCTCCCGCCTCGGGGCGAGGATGACCATGAGCAGGACCATACGCCTCTACAAGCTGCCCGACGCCACGGCGACCCCGGGGTTCCGCAGGATGGAGCTTCGCGATGTGCCCGAGGTCACCAGACTGCTGAGGGGGTACCTGGCCCGGTTCGCCGTCGCGCCCGACCTTGACGAGGACGACGTCGAGCACTGGCTCCTCCCTGTAGAGGACGTCGTCGACAGCTTCTTGGTGGAGAGCCCCGTGACCCACGAGATCACTGATTTCTGCAGCTTCTATACCCTCCCGTCGTCGATCCTCAACAACCCGAACTACACGGCGCTCAAGGCAGCGTACTCTTACTACAACGTGACAACCAAGACGCCCCTGCTGCAGCTGATCAACGATGCCCTTATCGTGGCGAAGCAGAAGGATTACGATGTTTTCAATGCGCTCGACGTGATGGAGAATGAAGGGTTTCTGAAGGAGCTCAAGTTCGGGCCGGGAGATGGGCAGCTCCACTATTATCTGTACAACTATCGGATCAGGAACTCGCTGCATCCGTCGGAACTCGGGCTCGTACTTCTCTGAGATGGCCATTTGTTTGGTTTCGTGGCACGGATTTGGGGTAACATTTTTTATTGCTTTTGTTTGATTCCGAATGCCCTGCTTTTGTTGGGATAATCTGTGTGCTATTTTGTTACTAGGAGCCTAATCTTACGGAACTTGTGGTATCTTATTTGACAGAAAATTCATGATTCGTAATTACAGCACACGACAATGTTAGGTTGAACTCTACTGTACTTTTGTGTTTCATCGAGATTGATATTTTGTTGCTTTAGACGATGTTGTCCTTGCACCTGTTCTTTTTCGTTTTGTGCAACCTCTGTTATGCAGTTACATTGTCATATGCCAGGAAACTAGCATCAGTATACACTTGAACTAGTACTGTTTTTCAGTTGTATCCTGTTGGAATCAAAATTTTATCATATTTATAGCTCTTGATGAAGTTTTATTGCTGTAATCTGCTTTATTGAAACTTGAGCTTTTCGGTTCAGTGTGCTTTTTATTAGTATCAAAATTAAATCTCCAATTCTTGAATAAGTGAAGAAAATTATACCCGGACCAATTACCATAAATAAACAACAATGTACTTATACTTCTGCAAAACAGAACTGAAATTGTTCAAACTACAATATAAAAAGAGAATTTATGCCATATATATTGGCTACATTAAATATTATTTGCTATGAATTGTTTTTGAAATGAAAATCATACAAACTAATAGCTGTAAGGATTGGGTTGGAAAAATGTGTTTTTGTTCATTGTTTTAGTTGTACATGAGTGTTACTATTAAGTGAATCCATTAGGTAATGCAGGAAGAGTGCACTTGTCAGGACTCATCGTATGCATACTATATTGTAATAATTTGTTTTCCTTTTGGCCATGCTGCACACCAAAAGGCAACAGAGGAACAAAAAGGGTTCTAGCTACTTGCTACACCCCAAGATTATCCTGAAAGAAGTTTGGATAAAATTCCTAAATATAAGGGAAACCTTGAGGAGTTGATTTATAACGTTCTAAGCGAAACTACTATGGGTGAATCCGTGAATTAGGACAACCGAATCACCCATATTGTAGGCTTGGCAGGAGTTTTTTTTTTGTTTGCTGTATGAATTGGAAATATATTCGAATTGTTCACTATTCTCCGGTAATATACACTATTGAGATCTGCACTAATGAGATATATGGTTTCCCTCTACCTGGACCAGGGCGTTAATCTGGATCACCGTCTGTGATTAGATATAACCTTCCTTCTTGTTGATTGGAATCACATTATCATTTGGTATAGCGAATTTCTATAGGAGCCATTAAGGCAAAGAGCAAAACGAATGATATCCACAAAGTGAGAACTTAGAAGATCTCAGTTGGGTTTATACCAAGGGTTGACATCCCGATCATTTGGAACAATTGCTAGTCATAGTTGGACTGATATCCTATCCAAATATCTAATCATGTTCATTAGTATATCTTCGTGTTAATTTTTTCTCGGAGAGCAAATATTTATCATTGAACTCCCAAGAGAGACCTATTCGAGAATTATGCTCATGTTTACACCCGTAATTTAATTAAAATTATCTGTTACTCACATGCAATAGCATGGAATAGTGCATTTTAGTGTCGCTACCATCTGAATCATCGGGTATATCACAAGATTTGCCTTTGCTTATTGTTCCTGCCTCTTCTTTCTCTTCTCCCTCACCTTTCCGAATGTTAAACCCCACTATCCCCATTCCACTCCCTCCTTCCCCAAAATCCTAGAGCACCCACCGGATATGTAGGAACTTGATCTCTACATCGATCCTCCAAAGGTAACCCTTTATGTCTCCTAAGTTTGTTCCCCCTTACAGATTTTACAAGGTTCAGGATCCTAGAATAATCATAAAGGTGCAACACATGTTGGTCTCCCTCTGATCGCCTGATCCAAGCATCATGTCCTGCTTGTGTCAACTTCCATTCAGCTGTTGTACGTTGGCAATGCCGATTAAGGTTCTCATCTGATCTGTTTGCTTCAGTCAGCCCCTTACTATATTATGGTCACTCTGATAACTGAAATTAGTGTCTGCAGATAAATTAGTAACTTATGTATTGGCTACCCGAGTACCTGAAAACTGTGACTGCAGTAATACCATGGGAAATATCTTCTTCAACACCGAGGTGGAAAACTGTTGTAACAACCTGAAAAGAGTAGCACTAGGACTTGCATATCTATGTTTGATTTATACCATCACTTCAAATATTGCCCTAGGTGTTGCCCGGCCCAAATTAGTTTTTTTTTTTCTTCCTGATTTATGTGAACGTATTCTTCAGCACTACCTTGTGGTGCATCATTGAAATGGACCAGGGCCCTTCAAATCCTTTCCATAGACCAAGCATAGGCTTTGGATGCAATTCATCTGATTTGTACCATGAAGACCACCAGTTCTTCATCAAGGGAAAGGCTTAGTGGGTCATTCATATGGGGCAGGGACAGTACCAGGTTTGAATGACGTGTGGGGCCAAGAACATAAGCACATATTTTCTCACAAGTGGGGAGGCCGGTGCACTAAGTAATTCAGCATTCATACTCTTTTGCCCAGGGTCAAAACTAAACCATGACCTGTGCCCCTTGACTTCATGAAAACCTTGAAAATTTATGCTATAACAAGCTGTTGTAGCAACCGGAAAAGAGTAGCACTAGGACTTGCATCTCTGTGTGGCTTATAGCCTTATACCACCACTTGTAATGTTGCCCTAGGGGCTGCCTGACCAAAATTGGTTTTTTTTTTTTCATGATTTATTGTGAAAGTATTCTTCAACACTACCATGTGGCGCATCATCAAAACTGACCCGGGCCTTCAAATCTTTTCCATTGATCAAGGATTGTCATTCCAGGCTTGGAGGCAATTCAGCTGATTTGTACCATAAAGGCCACCCTTCATCAAGGGGAAGTGCTTGGTGGATCGTTCATATGGGGGCATTGGCAGAACCATGATTGAATGATGAGTGGGGCCATAAGCACTTTCTCACTTCTTCTA
The DNA here is from genome assembly GCA_036927795.1 of Iris macrosiphon. Taxonomy (NCBI): domain Eukaryota; kingdom Viridiplantae; phylum Streptophyta; class Magnoliopsida; order Asparagales; family Iridaceae; genus Iris; species Iris macrosiphon. The sequence continues at coordinate 22,927,407 of JAYESA010000019.1, read as the reverse complement.
TTTTTTTTTTGGTTTGGGGGGGGGGGGGGGGGGGGGGGGGGTCATGAAGTATTTCAGAAATTTGCCAAGTTATAGTATAAATTTTCAATGTTTTCAGAAAGTTAGGGGGACCATAGCCCCCTCAGCCATGCTTTGGTTCTGTGACTTCTGTCAATGGCAAAAGAGTATGACAACTGAAGGGGAGATTATGGATGTAGCTTCTTTTTATTGCAGCATAGAGATATATCTGCAGCCCAATGTCATACAAGTGCTGCGAAATGGTCTCCCAAACACCTTTCAGAGGTTAGTTGACATTTTCATAGTGGTTTAGCGGACTGTGGTCCTATGGCTACATCAAGGGTATCTAGGTGTGGTAATTGCTTGCTCAGATGAGAGACAAAACTAGATCGTTGGCTTCCGGTGAAAATTGAGGAAGACACGTTATTTTCTTGTTTCCATGCAAATTTTTTGCCAGAAAATTTTGCAATACATGAAACGACTTCCTGCATCCTTTTTTCTTTCTTTCCCAATTGGAGTTTGTCTTCCTCGTTTCTATGATGGGAAAAGTATGCATTTCTCTTTTGGCTTTCTGCTTCATATATGTGTTTCCCACAGCTGTCCATCTAACTCCTGCCATCTATGGAGGTAGGGACACATCGAGAATTTTTTATTAGGGTGGGGTGAAGTATTATCCATCTAAACAATAAGGTTAACAGATAAAAATGAATATTTAATTGGACTTGAAATTTTCTAGAAAAAAATTGAGCAAAAATGTGATATGGTTTTAGAATTTCTGAAGGTCCGAAAGCTTTTAAGCTTTCTTTTGCTTCAGAAGAGCGATTTGGGTTGTGGCTTTCACATGAAATTATGTAAATTTAATAAATGGATCTATATACTAGAACCTATGTTGTGATATCTGCCCCTTTTAGTCAATCGCCGAGACCGAGTCCAAATCTCTGTTGTCCTATGAGAGCCTGTTTGGTATGTTGAAGTTGACGGAACATAGTGAAGCTAAAGAACCCGAAACTATGTGGTGGGTCTCATGACTAAGGTCTCCAACCTCTTATTTCTTCTCTTTTGAAGAACTGTGTATGGTTGGGGGAAGATTGAGCTTGGGTTTTTGGGATATTGGGACTCATCTTTGCCTCTCTCTACAATGAAGTTATCCAAGTTACCTTCATTTTTGGCTTGGAACTTGGCCAAGAAACTTGGATAACTTAAGGCCTATGTAGCATGGGGACAAATCCATGTGGGTAAAAGTTCTTGGCCCCCAATTCCTGCTTGTCCATACCAAACCAGGAGAACTCCTCCCAAGTTCTCTAAGTTCTCGGCCAACTTCCATGAACCAAACATGCGTAACTGATCTACTCGGCCCTTGATTGGCAGGCAACCGCGAGCAGGCACCTATTTATGGAACATTGTTCCTTAAGCTTGGCAGGGAGTCTCGAGCAGGGACCTATTTCTTGAAGTATTGTTCTCTAAGCCTCTTCTC